>ML977325.1:385387-907166 GCA_010015825.1 Lophiotrema nucula | reverse complement strand
TTTAGATAATAATTCTTTATAGACTTAGCTTTTACTTATAAATAATAGGTACTCTTATACTAAATAATATCTAACTATACTATTATTATAGATCCTTACTCTACTAGGTATTTACTACTAAGTATTAATAGACTATTAAGCCTTTTAGGTATTACTAATTTATATTAGTAGTAGAGTATATAGAATTTAGTTAACTTACAGCTAGTAGGATACTTAAATACTATTATAATAAGAGTAAAGATTAATAGCTAAGGAGGAAAGAATTATATATTACTTATTCTATAAGTATAATATCTAGTAGTTAATAGATAGATTGATCCTCTACCCTTATAGGTAAGCTGTCTCTCTATATAGTACTAACTACCTAATTGGCGATCACATCGCCTACGGTATAATAAGTATATATTACTATTATTTTTATTATTTTATTATTTTATATAAATAGATTATACTTACTATACGGCACCCGTTACTATTAATAAAGCTATTTAATATACTCTAAGGTAGCTAGTAGATCTACCTTAATATAATTAATAGTAGAGTTAGTTTTCTAAAGCTACTTATCTATAATATTAGTAGTAATATAGTAGTAGCTTTTAAAGATAATAGTTAGAAATTAATTCTAAAGCTTAGAGCTATAGCTAAAGATAGAGTACTATAAAAGTAGGCTAAGAAAGTTATAAACTAAAATAGCGTCTATTAGATTAAAATTATTATTAAAGCTAGTAGTTAGTAATAAGTATACTTAACCCTAAAAGATATTATTAGGGTCTACCTTATTAGCTAGTCTCTTATTAATAGTAAATAATTTAAGTTTAATTCTTAGTTATAAAGCTTTAAAAAGTTATTAAAAAATCTTATTAAAACTTTTAAAGTTACTAAAAAAGACTTTACTAAGTATATATAAGTAAGTTGCTATAAGGTATAGATCTATCTAGTACTTAATATTATTTATATCTACTAAAAGATTAAAGCTATATAGAAAGTTAATATAGTAAATATAGTTTAATAAGAGATAGTAAGCTCACGCGCGTATTATAAAAGTAAGTATAAATATAATAAGTTTATAGTTAAATTTAAATTAAAATAAAAAGGCTTATAGATTATATATTAAAGACGCTTAAGGGATACGCTTACTTATTAGTTACTATTATAATAATATATAATAGGTCCTCTAAAGAGACTATAAAATTAATATAAATTTAGGATTTAGATAAAAAAGTATATAGTTAATATCTCTCTACGCTAGGGACGTAACTCTCTAGCAATAAACGCTGACTAAACTAATAGTTTAATAGAAAGAATAAATTCTACTATTAAAGCCTACCTACGTATATATATTATATAGGATTAAAAAGACTAAGTAAAATATATTAGAATAGCTATAATAGCTATTAAAGTATAAAAAGTAGTAGTAATAAAGATAAGTTTTTTCTTCCTTTAATATAGATATTACGTAAATCCTCTATAGTCCTATCTAGCTATTAAGATAACTAAAACTTTATAGTTAAATAAGAAAAAAGCTCTAGTAATTATAGATAAACTTAATAAAGTATTTAATCTTACTTACGCGTTAATAGTAAATAATTAGTAAGAATAAAAAAAATAAACTAATAAGAAATATAAGAGGACTATATAACTATAGGTAGATAATAAAGTATAGCTTATACTTAAAATATATATAAAGACTACGCGTATAAGTAAAAAGCTAGACTAAAAGAACTTAAAATATATAATTATTAAGCTTATTAGAACTTATACTATTAAATTAGATATATTAAGTAGGACTAAGAAAGTCTTTAATATAGATAGGCTACGCTTTACTACTAGTAACCTACTACTAAGTTAACTATTAATAGACTATTAACTAGAGCCTATTATTATTAATAGAAAGCCTAAATACTTTATTAAAAGAATTATAAATAAATAAAAATATTACTATAGACGTAAATTCTAGTATTAGCTCTTAGTTAAATAGAAAGACTATAAGAGACCTACTTAAGAACCTACTTTAAAGTTTATAGATATAAAAGCTTTAATAGCGTAGTATAAAACTATACTAAGTACTTAAAAGTATTTCTACCTTTCTACTTTTCTACCTTTCTACTTTTTTACTATTATACTTACCTTTAGAGCTATAGATACTAAAGCTCTAACTAAATAAAGATATAATAAAACTACTAACCTATCTATTTAAGTATTATAAAGCTATTACGTAGAATAATTATTTAAAAGTAAGTAATTTATATATATTTTATTAAGTAGTAGTCTTATAGTATAATACTATTATATAACTAGTTATATAAAGGTTATTTACCTTTTACTTTAGAGTTTAAATTTAGCTATTTTTTATTACTATTATTTTCCTTTTTACTTTTAAGATATGCTATATAAGAATACTTAAGTAAGAAACTAGTTAAAAGTAAGTTAACTTTTAAGTAATCTATTTTACTTATATACTAAAATATTAATAGGATAAATTAACTTAGTTACTTTTTTACCTTTTTTAACCTATATTTAAGCCTAGCTATATACTATTACTATTATATACTTTTTTTTTACTTTTTTTAAATAAGTCTAACTTTAATAGAGAGGTATTATTATAGGCTAAGCTTTTAAGGCCTTAGCTAGTTAGCCTTAGTATCTTTTAGCTAAGCCTTTAAGCCCTTAAAGCCTTAGCTAGATAGCCTTAGTATCCTTTTTATTCTTCTTTAGCCTTACTACTAGATAGTATTATTTAAATATTCTTTTAGTACTTATAGTAGTTAAAAGTACTATACTATAGTTATAATACCTTATAATATAGAGGCCTACCTAGACCTTAGTATAGAGGCTATCCTTAAAAGCCTACCTAAGAGCCTTTATAGCTCTCTATTAAATTTACTTATTATTACCCTACACTTAAACTATTAAGGTAGCCCCTTATATAAACTATAAAACTATATTTATACTTACTAATAAAGTAGTTTAATTTTTTATAATAGATATACTTTTTATTCTACTTTTAAGTAGTAATAGTTTATATACTAATTTACTTTACTATTAGTTTTTTATTTTAGACTTTTTTAGTATAAACTAAAGTAAATTTTTAGTTTATATTATTTTTATTATTTTTATTTCTCTTTAATTTCTTTTTACTAATATATTTATTATTTTTACTCTTTTTATTTTTACTTTAATATTACTATTAGAAGGTAAGATAGCTTTAGTAAAAGTTTTTATTTATTTATATAATTTAGTTTATAAAGTTTTAAATTAACTAATATTTAAAAATATTTATAAAAACTATATAAGTATAAAAGTTAGTATAAATAGCTTAAAAGTAAATACTTTTTAGTATTAAGTTATTATTAACTTTTTTTATATTATTTATATACTATATAAAATTAGAGTTAAAGAATTATAGTAAAGAACTTTTTTATTAAATATAAATATATAAATAAGTTTAAATATACTTTTTTACTAAAAAGTTTATATATTATTTAATAAAAAAAGTTTAAAACTTATTTAAAAAAGCCTTTTAATATTTATTAAAGTATAAAGTTTTAATAATTACTATAGCTCTTTTTAGTTATAAGTATATATAAGCTATTTCTTTTAAAGTACTTTTTTTATTAAAGTTATTATTAATTTTTAACTTTATTTAAAATTAAAAGTATTTTTAGTCTAAATATATTTTATTAAATATTTTTAAGTTTAAAATTTTTACTTACTAAAAGCTATAGTTTTTCTAAATATATATTATAAATTATAAAGTTTAATATTATACTTTTACTTTTACTAATCTTTTTTTTAAAGCTAAAGTTTTATTATTTTTATTAATTTTTAAAACTATCTTTTTTTCTAAAAAAAATATAATTTTAAGTAGTTTTTAGCTAAAAGTATATAGCCTTTTTTTATTACTCTTTTAAAGTTATTTTATTTAAATTTAGTTTACTAGTTTAAATACTAGCTTAAATTTATAGTTTATATTTTTTTTTAATACTCTTTTATTTTAAAGGTAATATTATAGTAAAATTATAATTTTATTATTAAAAACTTTAACTATTTTTAATACTAATTAAGTAAGTTACTTTATAGATAGTAATTAAGAGTATATTCTACCTTTATATATTTACTACTATTCTAAAAGGGGATCTCTAGAGTATCTATAAAAGTTAATAATAAGTATTTAACTAGTAAATTTAAAGTTTACTTTTAATAATAATATTTATACTCCTATCCTACTAGCCTTATATAAATAATAAATAGTATTTAATATTTAGTATATATCTTAATATCTAGTATTAGTTTATCTTATTAGTAATATAATAACTTTATTATTACTATTCTTCTTAAAGTTAATCTACTAGTAATTTATATTAATTTTTTTTATTTTTTACTTATTTATAAATAACTTTATTCTAGCTTTTTTATAATAATAGCTTTATTAGTAAGCTTAGCCTATTATATAAATAATATTTAGTACTTTAATAACTTTATACTACTAATTATAATAATTATCTACTTAAATATAATAGAAGAACTAAAGCACCTTTTTTTATTTATTTTATTTTTTTTTAAATAGCTTTTTATTTATAATCTTATTAAAGAGGTCTTTTAGGTCCTTTTTTTAAAAAATTATAAACTATATATTATTTATTTTTATATTTATATATTAAAATAGCTTATTTATTTAGTATAATATACTTATTTTAATTTTTATATTACTCTTTATTATTAGCTTTTTTAGATCTTTAAATTTTTTATTTAAAAAATCTATTTTTTATAATTTTAACTTATTAAGATTCTTTTTAAGATAGTAAGTATTTTTAGTTACTATTTTTTTACTATTAATAAAGTTATACTTATATATTATTCTTAGTACGTCTTTAGTATATATACTTATATTATATTAAATAAAGTACTTAGTTATTTTCTCTAAATTATTAGTAGTTATTTTAATAGTAAAAGAGATAACTTTTAATAAAAAAAAAAAATTTTAAAAAAAGAGAAAAATAGTAGCTAATAGTATTAGAGTTTTTAAATAAAGAAGAAAATAATAATAATAATAATAATAATAGAGGATAATAGCTATTAGTTTTATAAAGTTTAATTTTTTTAAGTAAAAAAAGAGAATACTTATTTATATTAGTAGCTTTAAAAATAAAGATTTTATAAATTTTAAAAATAGAGAGAATAAAAAAAAGAAGAGGAAACTTACTAATAAATAAGTAAAAATAATTCTATTTTAATAGCTACTTAGGTATATAAAGATAGTCTTTACTTTTTACTAGCTTTATTATATTATTATTTTAAAATATAGTTAAGATAGCGTTCTATTAACCTATAAATATTAATAAACTTTAACTTTAATAATTTATTAATAGTAACTATTTTTAAGAGTATTTATATTTTTATAATAATATAATAAAAACCTTTAACTTACGCGTAATATTATATTTAATTAAATAAAGCCTTTTAATAATTTACTTAAGTATCTTAATAGCTTACTAGTAAGCTACTACCCTAGTAATATTATTTACTTATAACTAAGTTAACTAATTACTTTCTAACTAAGTAAGAGGATAGTATTCTACTACTACTCTTAAGGCTTAAAGTATTAATAGATTAGTATCTCTAATAGAAAGTATTAGTATTTCTATACGTATCCTATAGTACTATATATCTTACCTAGTATTATATATAAGTAGACAAGCTTATTAGCTAGCTAGCAGCACATATAGAAATCTAATAGATAGTAATTAAGTATTTATTAACTATTACTAAATTTATAAAAAAATTTTTTTTTTACTTTTTATAAAGTAGTATATATATAGTTATATTTTTAATAAAGTTTTTATTAGTCTTATAATATTAAGAATTCTTTTAAAAAATAAAAATAATTAAATTTAATATAAATAGCTAAGTTCTAAAAATTTAAAATATTAAATAGAATATAAATAAATTTAATAAAAAGCTTAGTTCTAGATTTTAAGTACTAAATTCTAAGAAAAGAGGTTCTAAGCTAAAGCTAGTTAGGATAGTTTTAGAGCCTTAAACTCTAAGGTTCTTTAATTAAGTATTTAGGGCCTTACCTATTATAATTAAATCTTAAATAATTAATAAACTTATATAACTATAAGTTAAAATTTATATCTAAATAAAAAGTATTATAGTTTTATATTTTTAATATATAAATTTATAGTATATCTATATATAAAAAATATAAATATATTTTATTAAATATATTTTAATTAAGTTTAATAATAAAATAGCTTAATATTAAATTCTTATATATTAAGTACTATTATTAATTTTATTAATTAAAAATTAAATATATATCTTATTTAGCTATATATTAATATATATAAAAGTTTTTTTTATATATTTATTATTTAAATAAACTTTTATATTAAATTTAACTTTATAAAATACTTAAAGAGTTTAATAATTTATTTATTATAATTTAACTAAACTATACTAATTATAGTTATTTTATATTTAAGCTATATATAATATTAATAACTTTAATATTAAAAAATACTTTATTATTATATATTAAGCTAAATATACTAATATTAAACTTTTAATCTTAAAATATTTAGTTTTTAAAAAACTAGTAAATAAGTATAATAATTAAATTTTTATTATATTATTATATTATTTTATATACTTAGTAGCTATATTTAAATTTTTAGAGTTATAGCTAGTATAGTTATAGAGATAGAGGGGGTAGTAATATCTGAAATCTGTGCGTCAGGTGGGCCTGTGCGGCAGGCGGTGAAGCCCAGTAATGCACTCTTCCTACTCGCTTTTCGTGCTTTTTAACCACGTCGGGTCGTGCGTACCATTTCTCACTTATCCCTCGATGTAATGCCCTCACCCTGAGAGAAATTACTTATATCAAAGTATAACACCGTCCAAGAGCAACTCAATGTCTAAGCCCTACACTTGTGAGATATTGTCTGGAAGACTGTAGCGTTTCAGCAATTGTAGTACGACATTCATCCGTACCTCTAGCCCAGGTCAGTCAGCTCAATAAGTCTCTTTTCGTACACAAGCATTAGACGTCTACCTTTCGCTGCTGCACTGCTCCCAGCATGGATCAAACGCATTTTAAGCATCCGTCTCCTATAATCTCTACATTCACCAATCTCTACTTGAACTCAGGCGTTCTTCGCTTCCATCACTTCGAACCACACTCCTCAATACACAGAAATCTTCAAAGAAAAAGCTGAGCATCACATCTTATCCTAGGTACTTCTACACCCATAGTCCAACACCGCCAGACACGAACACCCACAAGAACACCCCCCTACACCGGCACCGCCGTATTCTGCACCCCCTCCACCCTCTGCACAGCCCCAAACCTCCCACCTCCCTGATCAAACACCGCATAAACCGCCTTCAACCACGTATCCCCCAGTATATCAAACCCGCTCGTCCCCCTGCTCTGAATCCCACCATACTGCATCCCATCCCCGACCTTCGCGAACCCGAAGTCTTCCTTCTGGATCTCGAACTGCTTATCCCCGACTGCGACGGTGAAAATTGGCAGAGCGGAGAGCGGGGTATCGATGGGGAAGATGTAGCCTTGTTGTTTGGGCGAGTAGGTCGAGTTCGGGATGGATGCGTAGAATTTCTTGACGATGTCGTCGGAGAGGAGCGCGAGGGTAGTGCCGGTATCCGCGATCGCGGTGTTGTCTGGCCTCGAGATGACTTCGCTGTTAAGCGTTGCGGATTCGGAATTGAATTGCCAGAACCCCTTCGACGTATCGATGGGGACGTAGTGCGGCTCTTGGACTCCACAACGCTGAAGCAGCTCGTCGTCAATATATCCAAACGTGTAGAAAGATTCGCCTTTATCCGCTTCGTCGGCATCGCGCCAGCTGCCTAGGTAGCAGGTGAAAAGCTCGGCGCCTTTCTCGATGTCTTGCTGCGTAATCATGCTTTCGACGGGAGTGGCGACTTTCTTCGGCTTCACGGTGTTGATCTTGCCGAAGGCGAGGCCGAGGAGGCCGTCTCCGGCGCCTTGCGTGAACTGAGGAGAGAGTTTGGATGCGAGTTCGATGGCCTGGTTCTCGACGCAGAGACCGCCGAGCGTGACGTTGTCGGTGCCGACGTCACCGGATGCGGACGAGCCGTCACCGTATCGGATCCTCCAGGTGCTGCCGGTGAGTTTCTTGTAGGTGGAGGATTTCTTTGGGTCGAAGATTTTGTGCTTGTCTTTTCCCGCGAGCTTCGTCTTGGTATCGAGGGCGGTGGACCAGACCTGCAGATGGACTCAGTTCACTTGCTGGAAGGCACGCTGTGATCCTGCTTGATTCTTGGAAGAAACGTGGACTGGGGTCGAAGCAACGTACCCAAAGATCGCTGCTCCCGGTATCGAAATGCAGATTCAGCGTCTGAGGCGGCGTCCCGATCTCCACCGGACAGATATACAATGCATCATTCTGCTGATCCTCGGCCTTCACCTCGCCAGTCGTGCCATCTTCTTCGACTTTGCGGAGGACCTGAGGTGGAGGCTTGCGTTTGCTCTTCGGGACGAGCTTCTTGATGCCTTTGATCTCGCCGTCTAGCTTCTGGTACGGACCTTCTGTTGTTGGGGTGAAGTCGTCTAGATCAAATTCGTTAGCAATTGATTGTCCGGGTGTATGAGATTTGGCAAGAGTCGATAGGAGTAGAGGAGAAGGTGACGACTTACATTTCTTCAGCAGACTAGCATAGCTTTGTATGCCTGATTTCTGGTACGCTGGATTAGGAACGACATTGATGCGTTTCTTCTCTGGCATCGAAGCCGAAGGGATACGCGCAGCCGGGGCCGGGGGCGAGGGCGAGCTCTTTAGTTCTGGACGTCCGTCGAAGACGTGCGAAGTACTTTGTTCAATTTGTCCCTTGTCGATAGAATGAAGAAGAAAATAGGTAAAACGGAACAAAGAATGCAAAGAGAGTAATGTAGTGCGTAGGTCAATCTCGTAGTTCGTAGTTGGTGTAGATTGAAGGAACGTTGTGACGAGATCTTCGATTGAGTCAAAGACTGCACCTGCCTTGGAAATTCGTATGGACGACAAAGCTCTGCCTGGATCGCGAAACGGTGCGCAAGAGAACGAGAACAGCACGCAGGCACGACGTGTCATCTTCAACCATTAACACCCCGCAAGGGAAAGCACGACGCGCTTTAGGAAAGTACATCTCATTCATACTAGACTATAGGAAGTAAAGAAAGCACATCCATTACAATTGCCTGCCGAGGACCTCCTAGCCAGAGACGCCCATCAAGCGCCCAAGCCTAAAGAGTGATCGGGTTGATGCATTGCATCGACCACACAAATGAGTGACCTTCCCATAGTGGGGTGAACCGAACGTTTTACGCCTACATACCAATAAGCCAAAAAGGAAAGAGAAGCCTTGCCATTGACGCCGAATCAAAGTCACAAACGCGCTTCCTATTGGGAGCTGATACCCCAGTATCCGGTTAGTCGACTACACAAGAGGGACGGATTTACTCGCGCGTGCTTCTTCCATGATCCTCTATTTGGCCACTACGACCTGCTCATCCCTCAAGGAAGCTCCTCGTCACTGGCATCGAGGATATCGTACTCCTCATCCGTCATGAAGCTCTCGTCATCACTGGAGAAGGAGCGAACCTCCACACTCTCGGCATCCTCGAAGAAGTCATCCTCCGAGTGTTCAGAGGGTGCGGTCACGGTGGCGGCGTCGTTGGTCGTCTCGGTCTCAACCTCATCTTCGGGCTCTGGCTTGGCGGAGATAGCCTCGTGAGTACTAGAGGCGGGAGACTCCTTGTCAAGCTGCGGGAAGATCATGCCGGAGCCACGCGGTTGCGCTGGTGCTGGCTTCTCCTCGACGGGCAACTCGGTAGTCTCTTGCTTGACGACGGGTTCAGCAACTTCCTTAGCCTCAGGAGTCTTGTGCTGCTGGGCAGCAGCGATTGAGGCTTCAAACTCCTTGCGACGGTTCTCGAGGAGACGCTCAACAGCTGCCCGTCGAACTTTCTGAATGCGCGCCATCTTCTCCTGATCAACCTTGACAGCCATGAGGGTCTGGTTGGCGGTATCATCCACTTGAAGCTGCAGCTTCCTCAGCCTCTCCTGAGCCTCCGCGTCTACGCGAGAGAGGCGCTCAATGAGCTCCTTCTTCTGCGCGGGGGGACTCAGCATTGCCCTTTGCATAGCACGGAAGTTCTTGGCTTGTTGGAAGCGCTCATACGCAGTGAGGTTCGGCGTCTCAGAGGTCTCATTTGAGGCAGCTGGCACGGCGGCAGGTTGTGGAGGCGAAGAGGTAGTAGGAGAGGGCGGGGTGACGACGGTAATGTCACACCATAGTCTATGTCCAAACGGTGTGCCATCAGCAGTCTTCAAACGCCAGTACGAGATAGCAGTGCCCTCTCGGATTGGTGCCTTCATAACAACACGGAAAGAGATCTCCTCGCCTTGCTCAACAGCTCGACCCATGACGTTGCTCTCAGAAGCCTCTGCGAGCTCGCTCTGGCTTAGAGGTCGAGTGTTGTCAAGATTGAGCATGTTGTCACCTCCAATGTGTCGCACGCTGCAACCAGCAGGCCATGCCTTGGGGCCAGGGTTGCGGAGTGTCCAGACCTGAACGAATGGCAGGCTAGCGAACACCTTCGTGCCATCCGTGATTGTGTCACGAACAAAGTGAGCATCGAGCTCATCGGAGGAAGCGCCGAGGTGGGCCTCAGTCTTGGTAGCCTTGACCTCCGGAGCAGGAACGGCAGGACCGGAGAGGAGGTCCTGCACAGTGATCTTTTCCTTGACTGGCTCAGCCAACAGATCGCGGATCTCAATCCTCTCCTTGCTCTTCTGCTGAGGCTCCTCCGAAGGCTTCAGATCGACGACAGTCTGCACTTGAGTCGCGGCGTTGGTGGAAGGAGCAACGGGGTTAGTTTCAGTGGCAGTGGACTTCCTAGCTGGCTGGTCACCAAGTCTAGGAATGGGAACTCCGTTCTTGTCCTCGCCCATCGTAGTGACGCTGACGCTGCGCACGGGGCGCTTGAACTTGATGAGAGGGTGAGTATGGTTATGCCTATTGTTCGGGGATGCCTCGCAGTTGGCGCAGAAGTCGGTGTCGTGACAGACCGCGCACTTATAGCGGATTCCCTCGATGTAGGACTGGTTCTCTTTGTCCTTGCAAAGGGGACCGTCGCAGTAGATGCCATAGTGGCGGTTGCCAGTGAGGATGGGCTCTGCCAGTGGTTCGTAGATCGGCACGAAGCGATGACCCGGATGGATGTACTTGGCGCTCTTGACGCACTCGGCGCAGAAGTCCCAGTCAGGGCAGTTCAAGCACTTATGACGGACGCCGTAGATGAACTTCTCGCAGCCATCGCAGACTGCAGAGTGGCGAACATTGCGACCGGCGTTGCACAAGAAGTCAGCCAAGGCCGTGAGGCTGGTGTCAGAGGTGGCGGGCTTGAAGGTGTGGCCGGGATGGTGACCGTGTTTGTTGTTGACGTGGCAATCGACGCACAGATCGTAGTCCTCGCAGTTGGTGCAGGTGACAAACTCCTTCTCAGACAGAACCTTGACACAGCAGTTGCAAGTGCGAGTAGGCTCTTCCGCTTCATAAACGATTGGCTGCTTCTCGTCGGTAAAGGCGCCGGGCATCTCCTTCTCGCTCTGGGGCTTTGTCTTGGGGCCGACGCGCTCGGTCGTGCTATTAACAACGCACCCGTTCTTGACGAATCGCTTCACCATCCAGTGTCCGGCGCCGGGGCAGTGGGTACCAGCGTTGACGCAAGGGGGGCAGAGATCGTAGTCACCGTGGTCGCAGATGGAGCAATGGAAGTGCTCGTCTTCCATCGGCTGACTGCAGTTGTTGCAGAAGACGACCCAGGAGCACTGTGGAGGAGCCTGCTTGGGCCGGAAGACAAGGTCTGCATTGGGGTGAGTACCAAGTCCAGCGAAGAAACCTGGATTATCATTTAGTAATCAAGAATTCGAGGCAGAGCAACTCGACTTACGCTCGCGTGCGGGGAACGGATGGGGCACGGGGGCTTCCCCCTCGGCATCGACCTTGGTTGGCATCAACGGAGAAACAGGGCTGAGCGGTGCCTGCTGAACAATCTGAGGGGGCGGACTCGGTGAGCGCACGATGGCTGGTGCAGTCCGCTGCGGGGTGAGGGTATCTGAGCTCAGGCGGTG
Source organism: Lophiotrema nucula (assembly GCA_010015825.1). Taxonomy (NCBI): domain Eukaryota; kingdom Fungi; phylum Ascomycota; class Dothideomycetes; order Pleosporales; family Lophiotremataceae; genus Lophiotrema; species Lophiotrema nucula. Next base: position 895,002 of record ML977325.1, on the reverse strand, counting down.
GAGCGAGCTGAGGTGCGAGCTGGGAGCGGTCTCTTGCACGGGGATGAGAGGGGCGACGGGCGCAGGCTCGGGCTCCTGTCCCACGATAGAGGCTCTCAGACGGAGCTTCAGCTTGGCCTTGGCTGCACGGAAGAGAGTCTTGTAGACTTGAGGCTTGTCCGAGTCGAGGGTGACGTAGGCGCCGGCGCTGTCCGAGTAGCGCTCGAAGATGACCTCGTCATCGGGCGAGACCTGGAGGGCTGTTCGCAGCTACGAACGAAGTCAGTGCCATGTCGCGTGAAGCTCTCCAGGAGCTCGGGGCTACCCGGCAGGCTGCGAGCAGCCCACCAGAGGCGCAGTAGAGGAGACGGCTACATACCTTCTCGGGAAGCACATGTGCTCCGAGGTCGCGAAGAGGAAGCTTGAACTTCCTGTTGTGTCCCTGGAACTGGAGCTTGACGACTATCAGCGTGTCCAGCGTTACCGGCACGTTCGTAGCCATGGCGGGCGAGAGCGGTAGGCTGACGGCTGACGGTGACGTAGATCGGCTGAGGACGGTTGTCGCAGCTGCAGAAGCTCACACTCGGTGAGCTCGCGAGGATAGATGCAGCTACTTAAGGAGCGAATATGGCCCAGGTTGGAGGAGAGGGTGATGGATGTTGGTGGAGAGGGGGATGAGGGAGAGTTGTAAGAGAGGTCGTAGGTGAGCCAGGCAGCTGCGAACTATGGCGCGGGGCCCAAGCGTTAGCACTCCACCGAGGCACCGGTGGGGAACACGAGCGGCGATTTGACTTGCGAAGGCAGCGAGGGCGTCGTCAGCCGGTGAGGGGGCAAAGCAGACGTTGTTTATTAATGTGTGGGCTTTATACTGCCAAAGCGGCGCCCTTGAACTCGCACGTCGGCGATGAAGGCACGACACGTGATCGCAGCCCTGTTACACCGATACATGGCTAGTTTGGCGCTAGCCAGTGCGGGAGCTCTCACCAGTCATGAGGTTACGCAAGCGCGCTTGCAAGGCGCCGCGATATTGCGAAGGCTACGTGAGGAATACGCTGCCTGGAGGACACCAAGTTGTTGAGGACAATACATTGGAGTACAAAGCATGTATTGCCATCCAGTACCACATAACTGGCTACGAAGAGCTACGGCACTGGCCGGGTAATCCTACGCCTCCTAGAAGTACCAAGTCCAAGTCCGTACGGTTTACTCATGAATAACTGTACCCTGCGCTGTACAATTCTCAAATCAGGCTGCCTCAGAATGCGATATGTCATCGCTCAAGGCTACCGCTATTGCGAGTCCCAGTCGCCATTGAGTATTACTGAAGGTTGCAACAAATTAGAGCGGCCCGAGAGGGCTCAGAGTTGTTAAAAAGTTTCCCTATGACGTTCTGCGGCCTTTCTATTTGGAGTACGTATCTCGTGATTCTGCTTCATGCTCGATATTGATGATGTCTGCATTCAATGGCTGCCAACCTCGGAAATGCCTCGGCTTGGAGAGCCACTAAGATAAGCGCCGATAACGCCTTACTAAGCACAAATTTCACATTCGCCCAACCGCAGAATTCGAGACTGCGAAATCTCAACAACACCCTGACGAACCGCAGCAATGTCGAGATCTGTTGAGGCCGTTACCAGCAACGGTGACCCGGAGCTGAAGAAAAAGAAGAAGAGCAAGAAAGAGTCCAAGACTAGGGAAGCTGTTGTGAATGCAGAGTCGAGCCCCGAACCTGTCAAATCGAAGAAGCGGAAACGAGAGGCACTGCCCGACGAGATCGAAGTAGACGTTGATCTCCCCGAGCCCCTCTCCAAGAAAGCCTTGCGCCGAGCGAAGAAGGGCAAACCCAACCCTCCACCCGCAACCGCCGACGACAGCGATGCCGAAGAGAAACCCTCAGCCGAAAAGTCTTCAACCGAGAAGAAAGCCGCCCAACGCTCCGAATTCGGTGTGTGGATCGGCAACCTACCATGGTCTGCAACCGCAGACACTCTCAAGGCCTTCCTTGCGTCCAATTCCGACATCACTGCCGAGCAGATTACACGGATCCATATGCCCGCCCCTACCAAACCGCCGAATCCGCGATGGACCACCAAGCCGCTCAATAGAGGGTTCGCTTACGTGGATTTTGACACTCAATTGGCCATGTACTCCGCCATTGCGCTGACGGAAACGAAGATGGATGGTCGACCGCTGCTCATCAAAAATGCAAAGAACTTTGAGGGCAGGCCGGAAAAGCCAAAGGAGGAAGAGACGGCAGACAAGAATGGAAAGCCTCCGAACAAGAGAGTCTTCGTCGGCAACCTAGGATTCGACGTCACGAAGGAAGATCTGACTGCACATTTCGGACAATGCGGGGAGCTTGCGGATATACACATGGCAACATTCGAGGATTCTGGCAAGTGCAAGGGTTACGCGTGGGTAACATTTGAGGACATCGAAGCTGCCAAGTCGGCGGTCAAGGGCTACATATTCAAGGAGGGTACGAGCAAGAAGTCAAAAAAAGATGACTCAGACGAAGAAGTGGATAGGGGGAAGAAGGGCAAGCAGAGGAAGTGGCTGCTCAACAAGCTCCAAGGTCGAGAGTTACGCTGCGAATTCGCCGAAGATGCAACGACTCGATACAATAAGCGCCATGGGAAAGAGAAGCCAGCGCATGTCGACGGGATGCATCCGGATCGCATGATGCAGTTCGATGAAGATGCCGAAGCGCATACATTCGATCCCAAAGCAAAGCAGAAGCAGAGGCAGAAGCAACAGTGGCAGCCTAAAGGAGCCAATGCAGACCCGCGAAGTATCAAGCCTGGAGCGGCTCACACGAACGCTCCAAGAGCCTCACACGCCATCGTGGAGTCCAAGGGCAAGAAGATCACGTTTGAATGAAGTGCTTCGGCTGGTGTCATGATTTTGGTTTTCTCGGAGGCATCGACGCTCCACGATACCCACGTTGATTGAGCATGGCGTTTTGGTATCAAAAGCTGGCGTTGCGGTACTTGATATGAGTGTCAACATCGTCGACAAAATGTAGCCCGTTCCTAGTTTTCCTTTGGCCAACACTTGTTAAATTCTTTACTCCTCATGCGTTCCAGTCACTTGCCTAACGATGCATGTATTGAAATGGCAGGAACCTGACCTGGCGTCGTCGCCGGATTTATGACCCGCATCCCGTCAAAGTCCCTCATATCCCCTACGTCCAGTACAATTGACATATGCGAGTCCACGTTCAGACTTGAATTCGAAGATCTGTTGAGCTTAGCGAGGACGCCCTCCGAGGGGTCACGGCAGAGAAGGGCGCTGATCCTCTTCTAGTGGACTAAAACGGCTAAAGCATCACGACATTTCATACAATTCTTCCGTAGCGCGGCTGTATCTGCAAGTACCCCACCACGTGCCCACAACTACAAGTAGTCAATACCTACATCATTCCAGGTTCAAGCACGACAACATTGAAAAATCTCTACTATTTAACTGACCCTTATCCTTGATCTGTATCGTTAATTGATATCGCCGCATCAAAGACTTGTCAATCAACATGGCTACTCCACCTTCAGACCTTCCCGAAATGGAATACCGCTTTGTCGGTCGCTCAGGTCTCCAGATCTCAGCAATCTCAATTGGTGGATGGTTGACGTTCGGTGGTCACGTTGATGAAGGTCAATGAGACCCCTCAAAGATTTCTATTCCTCCTCTTCTAACAACTCTGCAGAGAAAGCACACGCAATCCTCAAAGCCGCCTATGACGTCGGCATCAACTTCTTTGACTTCGCAGAAGGCTACGCAGGCGGTGAAAGCGAACTAGTCGCCGGCCGCGCCTTCAAGAAATTCGGCTGGAAACGCAACGACATCGTCGTCTCCACGAAAATCAACTGGGGCGCCGCCACCTCCGGCCGCGAAGGCAACCTCAAGGGAATCAACAACGTCGGCCTGTCCCGCAAACACATCATCGAAGGCACAGAAGCCGCCTTAGAGCGCCTCCAACTCTCTTACGTCGACATCGTCTACGCCCACCGCCCAGACCGCCACACCCCGATCGAAGAATCCGTCCGTGCCTTCAACCATCTGATCAATACCGGCAAAGCGCTCTACTGGGGCACGTCCGAATGGCTCGCCTCCGAGATCGAAGAAGCCTGGGCCGTAGCAGACCGTCTGGGCCTCATCGGCCCCATTGTCGAACAACCAGGCTACTCGCTCCTGCGCCGCGAAAAAGTCGAAGAAGAATTCCGCCACGCAAACCTCTACTCCCGCCGCGGTCTGGGCCTCACCATCTTCTCTCCTCTCCAAGGCGGCTTGCTAACAGGTAAATATGTCGACGGCGTACCGGACGATTCGCGCATCGCGCAGAGCGACGACAAATACATTCAGTCGGTCAAAGCGGGCGTCGGCAACGAAGCGTGGAAGAAGCAGCAGGAGAGTGTTAAAGGATTGATTAAGATCGCGGAGAAGCTGGGCACGGATGTCGCGACGTTGAGTATGGCGTGGGTGCTGAAGAATCCGGATGTGAGTTCGGCGATTACGGGGGCGAGTCGGCCGGAGCAAATTTTCCAGACTGTGCGGGCGATTGATGTTGCGAAGAAACTTGATGAGGGGGTACTGAAGGAAATTGATGACGTGTTTGGGAATAAGCCGGCGGAGCTGCAGAAGAGGTTTGGCTAGAGGCTCGAAGATGAAGCAGTTGTGGACTTTAGTGGACAAAGTAATGGTCACGTAAAGTAGCACCGCACAGTAATGGATTGTAATGAGAGCTTTCAACTAACTCACGTTAACTCGCCAAGCTTTGTTTGCTCATTTGGAAGCAGTTGTGGGTAATACGTATAACTTCAAGGCTACTAGTGAGCGCAACCAGAATACGCTAGCGCAGCTGCGGTGTCAGGCAACTGTTTATGAACTTGTACTTTCAAACACTACAGCACAGCAGGGTGGTTTGTAAACATTCTCTTTTAAGGTCTCTCAGTTCTTTTCGACTAGCACACTTATCATTGAGCGAAATCGGCTTTCACCTGAACTCCATAGAAACCAAACCTCAGCCGCACCGCCAAGAGACTGCCAAAGCTGGTTGGTACATTCTGGCTTATCTAATACGAGATGGCGTTTTTGAGCGCTTCATCTTCCAGCTGAGTATCCCGAGTTTGGGATTCATCCTCAGGCTGTTCATTCAGGCCGACATTAACATACCGTAAAGCCTAGATATTTGGAGGCAATAAAATGTCGTTTTGGAAGTTCATCAAGAATGAAGTCGTCGAAGCGATCGACAAGGCTATCACGGGACTGGAACCCTACAGATATGGGGTTCTTCCTACCAAGAGATCGATTCGTCTCCTGTCCATGGAACCGGACGAAGAGTGGACATACTCCCTGTCCATGTCTATATTCGAGCTCGACAAAGCACCGCCGTTCAGCGCCTTGTCGTATACATGGGACACTCCACATCAGTGGCCTCACTTGGAGGAGAACTGTTCAACAACCGCCTGGGACAGATTCGAATACTGGGAGAAGGCGTATTCTCGCTCAATGAGCTTCAAGTGCAATGGCAAAAGGATCATCGTCCGACCAGGCCGAAATCTGGACGAAGTTTTAACGCGCCTCTGCAACGCCGGAGAAACCCTGAACAAGTGTGAATACCTTTGGGTAGACGCCATCTGTATCGATCAGGCAGACCTAGACGAACGAAAGGCCCAGGTTTTGCTAATGGCCGACATCTACAAGCGGGCTGAGACGGTGATTGCTTGGCTCGGCGAGGATCTCGATGACACAGCGCGAGGCATTCAAGCACTCGACAAACTGGCTGAGATCCCGTTCGCAAAACATAAAGAGATGCAAAACTTGAGCCTGCGTGAGCCTACTACATACAAAGCGCTCGGTGTGGATCCCATCAAGCGCGAGGATATGAGCTGCCTCGCCGGGTTCTTGGGGCGCAGGTAGGTCCTGTTTTCACGGCAGAGCTCCAGGACAATTTCGTGCTGACGCATCGACTCAGGTGGTTCAACAGGGTCTGGATCGTACAGGAAGCAGTTTTCGCGCAGCAAATCCTTTTTCTATGCGGTGACTACACAATCGACCCAAAGACGCTCTTCAACGTGGGGAAGCTGCTCTGCCTGAGTGGCTGGGCGCAACAGTTTATGGACACGTCAATCCAATTTAGGGACATCCGCATGCCCCCTCCTGGTGCTGTTGCAACTCTAGCACTTATGCGTGAGGAACTGAACGGCGAGCGGCAGAGCAGTCTCCTCAACATTATGACCTCAACGCGTAGCCGCCAAGCGACTAATCCCTTGGACAATGCCTATGGCATGCTTAACGTGCTTGCGCTGGTCATGGGTAAAGCTCCAGCCTCACTTGAAGTCCAACCGGACTACAAACGTAGCGTCCCCGGCGTCATGGAAGACACAACAAGGTTGCTGATCCGCCATGAGGGGAATCTAGATGTCTTTCATCAGGTGCAAGATCATTCCGTACTGTGCTCATGGGACCGGCCGGGCACAAGCTTTGCCTCATGGACCGTTCACTGGGGTGAGCGTATGGAGCCACAACCCTTCAAGATGCTCAGCCAGTTCTCCACTGCATGGAAGCCCTCGGGGTCTATGCCAAAAGAGATTCCCGACACCCACACACCGCACCAGCTTACCTTTCGTGCTGCCTGCATTGGAAATCTTCAGAATATTGAGGACACATACTATTTGTTGCCGCAAGTCGAGCTGGCTGTCGAGCTGAGTGGTAGGCCCTATGGTGTGCGAACAAAGCAAGGGCTCAGCGAGATTCTCTGGCGCACCACATTAGCAGACTGTGCTGGGCCGCAGCACCCTGCGCCTGCCGGATTGGGCGATTCTTGGGTAGCCCACATGCTTGACCAACATCATACCTATAGCAAAGGCCTTGGAGGTGGAACTGCTTGGCGAAACGAGCAGGACACGCATCTACAGCGTCTCCTAGACCAGATGCGAGTCACGGACCCGGAGACTAAGTTTCCCACGGTGGAGCACGCGAAAACCGTGCTATCAGCAATGAGGGGGGAGCGCGGCGCTGACCCCATGAGAAAGTGGTCAGAGTTGCAAAAGACGGCTGCTCCCGTGCGACCGTTCTTATACGCGGCGAACCAGTGCCGAAAGATCGCAAGGACGGATAATCTTCTCACACTGGTACCAAAGTCCACAAAACTCTACGATAGCGTGTGGATTGTTCCCGGTCTGTCGACGCCATTTGTACTCCGGAAGTCGAAGGATTACTACGAGCTAGTTGGGGAGGCGTATGTTCATGGTATTATGAGAGGAGAGATGGCTAAAGACTTGAAGTTTGATACGATCACTTTACGCTGAACAGGTTACGAATAGCGGCTCGTTGAGAATCTCGTTGAAGGTATGTTCCTTAATTGCGCCGGTATATCCATTTTCTTTACTGTGAAGACAGCAGTTTAATACAATTGTGCGGAGACAGTTAGGAGTATGTTCGTTTTCAGTGACACATTTCCATATATCTAGTCTCGAATCTATTGCTCAGACCTCTAATTGAAGACTCATACAATCCCTAGAATCTTCATCCCTCTGACTTTCAGTGCCATATGACACAATCGTCAGAACTGATCGATATCGAGGCCACTTTTATTAAACATGGACTTGGCACGTCTTTGTTCTCTTTGAGGTTGAAGGAGGCAAGCGTGACCGGTTCGACACTGCCCGTCATCTTCTTTGAGCATTGTTAAGTGCAGGAGACAATGGCTAAGTCGTGTATATTAGCTCCATAACTTTCCCTCCCATTTTATGTTCACAATACGTGTAAGTCACCGTACCAGCGCAACCTATACAGAACTAATTTTCAAACGTACGAAATCAACAAACGGAGATTACGATCATGCGGCTCACAACACTCCTCTCCCTCCTCCCAGCCTTGGCCCTCGCCGCCCCATCCCCACTCCCTAGCACCTCCGACGTAAAATATTCAATCCCCACCTGGGCCAAAGACTGTCCCACCGACAACTCCCTCCGCCAATTCCCCTCCTGGAACGACTACTCCACCGCCGCCAGAAACGCATGTGGTAGCCTCCTCGGCCCCAGTAAATCTTTCACAGCCACCGAACGCGGTTTCCGCCGCGTATACTTCGACGTCGGGACCTACCTCTCGACGCCCAAGGCCCCGAAGACGCGCCCCATGAGTTGGGAAATCTGGCGCAGGAGTGAGCATTTTAGTGCGCAGGTTGTGCCGATGGAGCTTTGTACGCATATGTTTACGTATTTGGATCCTACGGGGGCGGCGGGGAAGCAGGATGTGTGTGTTGTGCAGAGGAGTGATGGGGTTAAGGAGCTTTTGGTGAGGGGGTGGAAGAGTCAGAGTAGCCAGGAAGGGTTTGCGACGTTGGACTTTGAGGTTTATCCTGGTATTTTATAGACTGTTTTCGATAATGTAGTACAATATTTCCTTGGGCGTGGCTACCTTCGCTTAGGCCGTAACTTTGCAGGTCTCTGCACTGTCTAGGTTCATCTATAGAGCGACCACTCCCACAGCATGCAGATATCAGAACAAGTCTAGTCCGAATAGTAATAGTCATAGTCCCAGCTGCTGATGATGTCCCTACAGCTAGTTGGGCCATCATCATACCAATCATCCTCCAAGTCATCGTCATACTGGTCGAAGGTGTCATCGTAGTGATCCAAAGGAGCCACATAGTTCCATTGATCCAAGAGAAGGTTCTGGTCTTTGCTCCACGGGCCCATTGCCTTCTTCCGGTCGTGGGGCTGGTAATCCGATCTTTGAGACATCGCGACGCGCTTCTCAGTCTCTTCGTCGACCATGTCTCGCCATGCATGAGCCTGCTGCCGACAGAACTTGTTCCACAGATCAGGAAGAAATTGCACATCACCGGCGCAGTAGGAGATGACATCTTCTGGTATCGGGCGCTGGTTGAAAATTTCGTACGAGCCGCCGTGCTCGGCCTTGAATAACCGTTCTCCTTTCTCCTTTGCCAGTTTCCAGCTAGCTAGTCCGCTGTGACCAATTTTGCTGTTCTCAACACACTTAGCAAGGCCACTCAAGAGCTTCCTAGATGCCGTCGTCTTCCTCGTCGCACTCTCCATAAGCTGAACGTCCTCGACCCCCTGCAAGGCCACGCCGAAGTGCGCGAATAAGGCATCGGAATCGTTTCGAACGTCGAAAAAGACCTTTGGGATCTTCGCGTCTTGGAGGATGTCTTTCAACGTTTTCTGTTTGGCACCAGCGCTCTCAAAGGCTTTTGCGCCCAGTGTGTGCACATCGATCAGGCAGACGCGCTTGGTCGGGATGCCTGTGTCGATGAGAAGAGTGAGAATGGAAATAGAGCCTTCCCGGCAGAGATCTACGCCTTCGAGATCGATGTACATAGTTGGCGAGTATAAGTCGGGTGGTGCATGGCGGAAGACAAGCCAATCGACCAAATCCTCGATTTTCTCCGTGGAGTCAATGATCTCTGTTTTGATATCTTTCATGTTGCCAACAGGCATTATGGTACCGTAACCTGACGCAAATGGGAGGATGGAAAGATTGCGGGCGAGGACCTCAGTAAATCCACGTTTGTGGACGCCTGGAATTGTATACTTAAGTGACGGCAAAACTTTATCGGAATGCAGATGACTTCAGAGATTCCTGAAAAATGTACGTGTCTGATGCGGATTGGATGATTGGTGTTACACCACAGCGGCATGAATGCGCACGTGATCAAGTAGTTTGGTGGATTGCAAACTAGTGTAGGTACCTGGAAGGGTGGTCCTTAGGACCATCATCTTGACTCGTGCGACGGTATCAATATCAGCCTCGACTGCCGCTGCAAGCGCTGAGTGGAGCAGGCTGACCCAGCCCCCCATCGACAGACAAGGCTGGCCCCCACGAGGTAAAGCCGGGCTGTTGGTCTTCGAACCATCGCAGCGCCGTTGCTGATCAATGCTAGCTGAATATGGTTGCTATTGAGCTATGTTAGGAAACGATAGCCTTCCCAGATCTACTCGACATGTTCTGGGAAGGGGATACTGATAGCGTACTATGATTGTTGAAGTGCTGCAATTACTGGAATGAGGGGTCCCACTTAAGGAGTGATTAAAAGACGAAGCGCTTCAACAGGCTCATGCAGCTAAATATCTGTGCCAGAGCCTGTACTTCGGAGACCAAGACTCATGTCGCCCGCCTCAGCCCCTGTCTGCCATGACTTCCGCTAACATAAAATCTGCAGTGATCCTCCCTTGAAATTTCCCATAGCTTTACACTCTACAACGTGTTTCTTCTCCTTTCAAAGGCTGGGTATACTAGGCCTCATCAGTTTCAGATCGTCGTCTTAGGATACAGGAATACTTGCGATTAGGCTGGCGGAAGTGACGCTGTTGCCAGAGAGTGACAAGACCGATAGCTAATTGAAGGGTGCCGAAGATGATAGCAACAATGACCTCAGTCGACAGTCTGATATGCATTTCCGTTGCGCTCTCTGGGTATGATGATCGATGTGGTGGCGTGCGTCTGTTGCCGTTCAAGTGAGAAATGCCGTCGAATAGTGTGGTGATGGATCATAATTGAGAAAGTATTTAAGTTCCAACGAAGAAGAATGTGTGAGGGCATGGCAGTAGCTCTCTTAATACAAAATATTTTAGGACTTTTGCAGCGACACCAGCCCTTAGCAGTTGTCCACGCAACAAGTGCTGCCGCCGACTACACAAAAGCTTTGTGGCACAGCCTCTGCTCGCCAGCGCGTCTTTCACCGCGTTGAAACCTATCACCCGATGCATACCCGGTGCAGAATAGTACTTTGGAGCGAGGCTTACATGGCTGCAAGGGTTTGTCAGGCTGCAGATGAGCTTCAAACCAGGTGAATGGAAGGTATCGGCGTTGACGTAGGAAGCAGATCAAGACAGCTGCAACATAGAACAGTACTTCTGTGAGCCCTCCAATCCGAGGGTCAGTTGCTCGCGGGATAGTACTTTTGTCAAGTGCGCAAGGCATCGCTCGTAGTGGCGGGAAGGGTCAAGGGTTCGGGAGGAAGCGAGCGCAGTCCTCTGGAACATTAATGCCTTCCCGCTCGGACGCCTAGGGCGGTCAGACGGTCTTGTTCCAAGCTTTGTTTTCTCATTTGGGGGGATAGTACTTTTGTCAAGTGCATAGGGCATCACTCGCAGTGGCGGGAGGCAGGGTCAAGGGCTCGGGAGGAAGCGAGCGCAATCCTCTGGATGATCAACGCCGACCGCACGGACGCCTAGAGCGGTCAGACGGGCGTGCGTTCGAGTGGTCAGCACTTCCCGCAAGCCCAGCCACAGTCGGGCGACGACAGGACTTTTGTCGTTGGTCCAATCATTTCATCGCTACGACTCAGCCTGCTTTGCTGCATATCTTCAGCAAGTCCTCCTCAAGATTCAGCACCGCTGCAGTTCTCTGCTTTTGCCTCTCCTGCTTAGCACGAGTTTTGGTTTCCATTGTTGGATCATTGAGCCGACATTGCCGACTACAACTGACACGCTCGGTCTCGGCATGGATCCTCCGACATCCTTTCAACCTGCCTGGTCCCAGAGCTCTTCGTATCCTGCACAAAGCCAATACGTCGCATCGCAAGGCCATGAGTACTTTGATACCTACTCGGCCTTCGACTCGGATTTACAGGCGCAACTTCAGGATGATCAATCTATAGCTGGCTTATTGGATCGAGCTTCAACAATCCGCCTCCCTGACTATTATATTGCGGAAGACAAGAGTGATGCCAATATTGTACCCACAACACCGATGGGCCCGCCAACCCAGTCACGAAAGAGGAAGGCTCCGACTCTGCGCGCAGAAGATTGGGAGCCGTATAGAGACCGAATCGTCGACCTTCACATCACGCAAGACCTGCCCTTGAAGGAAGTGAAGCAGACGATGAAGGACGAGTTCGGATTCAGTGCAGAGTACGTTCCCTTTCTTCCTTTAAATGCAGGGATGCTAACACAAACCCAACTTCCAGGATACGACAATATCGAACACGCATAAGTCAATGGGGATTAGACAAAAATGTCAAGCCAAAGGAGATGAAAGCAATAGTCAGGAAACGACAGCAAAGAAAACTCGTCGAGCACAGTAAAGCGGAGTTGGCGTTTACAGTTAGGGGCAATACAGTGGAGCCGCAGAACATCGACCGATGGATGAAGCGGCATGACGTCCCTGAAAGTTTTGTATATTCCCCTAGTCTTGCGGCATGTAAGTCAATGTACCAAGAGCAGTTTCTTCACGCAATATTGACCTGCCATAGCCACTCCCTCAGCTGTGCATTGTCAGACTATTTCTGAACGTGGTTCTCCTTTTCCAAGCCCGATGTACTCACCGGCCGCTCTCATCCTGTCGCCGACAGGCTTTAATGCTGTAGCCCAGAGTCCACGAGTACCTTCGCCTGCGCTTTCAATAGCGAGCCTATTTGAATCTCGATCAACTTTTACTGGGCAAAGTCCGGCCCCCACCTATCAATCTCTTCCAACCTTCCTTCCCGATCTACTACCTGTTGCGAGCGCTTTTCAAGATCAGCCAAACCTCGCAGCAGCATCTCTACCATATCGATACAAACAAACTGATGAAGAGCGTCTGCGAGAAGAATTGTCCAGAGCCGAGATCGTGTTCGGGCATAGCCACTCTGAGACCCTGGACGTACTATATAAACTAGGCATTGTGCTCCTGGAACAAGGAAGATACGGATCCGCTGAAAAAATGATTCGAAGATTGGTAGAAGGCCGCCGACGAATAGGTAGCCATGTTGACACACTCAATGCCTCAGATCTTCTTGGACGAATCTTTCATCATCAAGGACTCTTTGGTGAAGCTGAGAAACTGCATCGGCGAACGTTGAAGAGTAGAGAATTTTTTTTAGGGAGTGAGCATCTAGACACACTCACCAGCGTCCGTGAGCTCGGGTTGGTGTTGTTAGGGCAAGGGAAGTATGATGAGGCCGAAGCGATGCACCGGCGAGCATTAGAAGGATGTGAGAAGTTACTTGGATCAGAGCACTCAAACACGCTCGTCAGCATGGGCGACCTAGCGTCAATATACTGGAAGCAGGGGCGGTGGAAGGAGGCAGTAGAACTGAAAGTGCACGTAATGCAGACTAGGACGAGAGTGCTTGGAAAAGAGCACCCACACACGCTGACTAGTATGGCTAACCTAGCGCCAATATACTGGAAGCAGGGGCGGTGGAAGGAGGCAGAAGAACTGGAAGTGCAAGTTATGCAGACGAGGACGAGAGTGCTTGGCAAAGAGCACCCACACACGCTCACCATCATGGCTAATCTAGCGTCAACATACGCGAAGCAGGGGCGGTGGAAGGAGGCAGAAGAACTAGCAGTGCAAGTAATGCAGACTATGACCAGAGTGCTTGGAAAAGAGCACCCACACACGCTGACTAGTATGGCTAACCTAGCACACACATGGAAGTCCCAAGGTCGCAACGAAGTTGCTATCTCGCTGATGGAAAGGTGCTTGGAGCTGCATAAGAAGGTTCTTGGGCCTCATCATCCAGAAACAGAGCAATCGCTCAATTGGTTAGTGAATTGGCAATCTTGATAGAATATTGGTCAAGCATTGTAGATATCATTGTTGGCTAAAGTCTCTGGGGAAGTTCAATGTGATCACTATCCTACACTAACTCAATCTCCTCCATCTTCAAGGTGCCATCCGCCCATCGCGCTGCCAATTCGCCTCGCATAAGACCATGAACATAACATTCACCAATGAACTGGTACCGCTGGTTTGCTGTCCCATCGTCACCAGCCTCAGCTTGAGGCCTGGTTATGCGACGAATTACGAACGGCGTGTTGCCGCCGGCAAATACTGCGACCTGGTCTCCAGCTCTCAATATTCGTGGACCCAGACCAAGAAAGCCACTTTCAGTCAAGAATATGCGTCGGCCAGCACAGGCCCCCACTGTCACTGATTTGAAGTCTTCCAGGAGATAAACAGCATGGGAACTCAAATTAAACGTATTCATGCCTCTTCTTACTAGATTTGTGAAAGCGAGAGCAGCATCTACATGATCAGTCTCCATACCGTGACGGGTATTCCAGTATATCCTTCCAACTGTGAGAACATTTATGATGGCAGAAAACGAGTCTCCGAACCCTTGGAATTGGCAAACTTCCACGGCTTCGCTCGAAAAGAATTTGTTGATTGGTTCGACCCACAGAGAGTAGGCATATTCAGGCAGATCTTGATGTTCCGGCATGACATCACTGAATAGAGAGATCCCTTCGACAACATTGCCCGCAAGTCGCAGAGAAGTGGGATCCGAAATTGGCAGGAGTATCATCTGATAGGGTCCAGAAGCGGAGAACGGCTCGATTACTAAGTGACTGGGATAGTTCAAGTAATATCTTAACACCTGGGGATTGCTCCAGATAGACACCCAGGTAGAGGTGGCCTCGGGCGCAAAATCCTGTCGGTGGTCCACCAAACCTAAAGGACCTAGTGACGACTCAATTTCCAACAGTTGCCGTGTTGCGATTCTAAACGGCTGTATTTCGGGCACTTCGTAGCTCGGTTCGATATGAAGCTTTGGAAGTAATCCTAACAAGCTGTAAACCCTGTCGACTTGCAATGTCGATTGGAACCCTTGAATCATTGTGATTAATGTCCAGTACATCAACCGTTCGTGATTGAGATGACCGGAACGGTATATCGTGCTCACATTCAGCAATCTCAGGGCCTGCCTCAAGCGAACCTTTTGTGGAGTGTCGTCCATGACGATATATGGCCCTCTCTTGATACTCTCGAAGATCCAATAGACCGCAGCACTCAGAGTATTCCAGTCAATCTCAAGATCTCCCAAGACGACCGTAGCTGAAGATGATGCTGCAGCCTCTTGAATAATCCATACGCGGTCGCACCAGTCTTTGTCTAGAAGCTTCAAGAATGCAGTCCATGCTTGGTCATTGTATGAAGGATAGCCCGGTGGCGCGGACGTCTGTCTCAGCCGCAACATCTCCCGGTCGATTTTTGGACTTCTTTGCCATTCTTCTGTTGCAGCAGCGAGAATGGGAAATGCCTTGACCACATCAAGCTCTTGATCGCCCCACCATATTACCACCAACCGAGCCCTAGAGAATATGTCGAACATTCGCTTCACTTGGTGAGCTTTCTCTGTAGCGTCTTTCTGATTTAGGCAGATGGCATCCACCCATACTATGCGGACCTGGTCCTCTACCGAGGAGGGCTGGGCGTTTCTTCTGCGAACAAATGTATATCGAGTAAGATCATCATCCGAAGGTTGATGTCCGTGATGTTCTGAAAGCTTGAATTCTCGTCTTCGAAGCTTGCGCAGCGCTGTAAACAGATTTGGTCCAACCGAGAACGGCTTTGCGTTGACTTGGATTTCTTGAGAGGGTTCCGGCGCACCCCAGCAGTATGAGAGCGCCTCGTAAGCAGGCACATCTCCAGCCTCGTAGACATTGAGCTCAGCTTGGATGTCGGCATTATCAGCACCTGGAAGAATGTGAAGTAGGCGAATAGAATCTAGCGACGACAACTGAGAATGTATGGAAGCCATGCTGATGACACCAATGTTGAGTGAGAGATGGTGCTGCCTGAAGAGAGCAATATGGAGTTGCACTTCGTGATGGGGCAGCTGCATGGACTAACCTTTTTGGGCTGTGCCCTGGCAAGGAGTGCATCTTATCGTAAGACAATTGTCGAGAAATTCCAATGATTACTTTGACATCGTACAAGTCCGTTCCTCATATTTACAAAACTATCCTTCGTCTATCATACATTGAAGGCACTGTGCATCAACCATGTGCGTCATACCTCCACAATCTCCTCATTGCCGACTCTTGGCAAGTTCGCTTTGCGCCGCACTCGTGGGTCCTCTTTTGACTCTCTCACCTCCAGTGATCTTCTTCTCGCCCTCCGTGATATCATGTAATGCCTGGCTCGTGATCGGCTCTCTAGCATGACTCTGCGCCTGCGCAGTAGGACCTCCTCGTACTGGATCTTCCTGGCCTGATAGCTGCTTTTCCTTTTCTGTGATCTTCGAGATGGTTTCGCTGTCCAAAACGCCTGATGAATTTGATTGTTGACCGATACCAGAACCTCCAGAGGCGGAGCCGGAGGTTAGGATAGATTGCGCGATTGATGTCGGACCGCCTGCAACAGGACCCTCTTGTCCTGTGATCGTGCGCTCGCCCTCAGTTATGTCATGTACGACCTGACTAGTAATATCGTTTCCGACATGGGATTGTGCTCGTGCGGTTGGACCACCTTGAACCGGGCCATCTTGATTCGTGATCTTCTTCTCAGCCGCAGTGATCTGAGACAAGAAGTTCGAGTCGACGACCGCAGCTCTTGATCGGGTTGAACTGAACTGCCGATAGTGATGCTGCAGATGCGTTGAAAGTATTGGGGACGCTGGTCGCGAAGGACTGATGAGTCTCGAGATGCGAAGAAGACGTGGGCCGCTTAGTGACATGATGATTTAATTGATAAGGTTGATGGATATTCGATAGTTCGTTGTAGAAATGCCAGAATGAAGTCTATATAGATGGAAAAATCAGACCCTCAACAAGGCTTGTATGATGCTAATGCTGCGTAACAAATGCACCCCAGGAGGTCCTTGCTCAGTATAAATGGGTACAGTCTCTCCATCCCTTGCCTACAGCCTCTCTAGCTTATGTCAATATGCAGGTACCATCTTCGATGGCAAGCAGAGAGTGCGATGCATGATCGAACTGATTGACAACTTGAGTGGATCGTGACATCATCCGGGATATTAATGCAGCTAGTACCAATGTGTTTTAGCGCAGGCCAACCACAGCTTGTCTCCACAAAGCTCATCACTCCAACACCTGCATCGTGACTGAGCAAGGCGTCTTGCTAAACTCAACTTTCAATAGACAGGCCTTTTGCATGAATTGTGACAACTGTGCAGGTGGCCGCTTTAGCGACTTTGCAATCGACCTCTATTGGAAATGACCTTGTCGGATTTTAGCCGTTAAAGCCGCGGTGAACGACCTGGAATAACACGGTAGCCAATGGCAATCCTCCGAGTCCGAGACGTACAACATTCTGTATGGAGTTTGAGGTTACTAACTCCTGGTGACGATGGTTTATGTGCGGAGAACGAAGCGGAGAACGGAGGAATTAATGTAAGGCGACCAACAGGGGCCATATATAGGTGAGGTAAATCTACGGTTTCCTTCAATTCTTCATTCCTGCCCAGCTTATCCTACCAGTCCGGTGCAAGAAACACATTTCTCTCTCGCATTGCCCCGTTCTTAACCGCAACCATGTCTACTGCGTTCCCAAATCCACCAGCACCCGCCTCCTTCCTAGGCCGTCACCGCATCCTTTCCCCAACCGCAGGCGTCAAGGTCTCCCCACTATGTCTTGGCGCTATGAATTTTGGAGATGCATGGAAGGACTTTCTGGGTGAATGTAACAAGGACACAGCCTTTGAAGTAAGACGATCCTCATCACATGCCCCTGTTCTCATGTTCACATTCGTAGATACTTGATTATTTCTACTCCCAAGGCGGCAACTTCATCGATACAGCCGTCAACTACCAATTCGGCCAATCTGAGGAATGGGTTGGTGAATGGATGGAATCGCGCAGCGTCCGTGATCAGATGGTCCTTGCCACCAAGTTCACCGGCAGTCAGACGAGTCATATCAAGGATGTCATCCAGTCCAACTTCGGCGGAAACAACGCAAAGAACATCCATACTTCGGTGGAGAGGTCGTTGAAGCAGCTTCGAACGAGCTATATTGATGTCGTAAGTTTCTACCGTCCCCCTCCAGCGCACTACCCACCGTGCGCATTGCACAAATGAGCCTCGAAGCTGACTATTAGTAGTACTATCTCCATCTCTGGGACCACTCGACTTCCGTTCCGGAGATCATGCACGCTCTCAATGATCTCGTTACTAGTCGTAAGGTCATATACCTCGGCATCAGCGACACGCCCGCTTGGCTCGTCGTAAAGATGAACACGTACGCTCGCCAACACGGACTGCGTCAATTCTCACTTTACCAAGGACGATGGTATGTTCGCCAATCACGTTCACAGGACGAACCCACTATGAGGCATGAGCATGAAAACTAATCTTGTTTCGTTATAGGTCAGCAGCAGAACGCGACATGGAGCGCGAAATCATCCCAATGTGCATCGACGAAGGCCTGGCTATCGCACCCTGGGGCGCCCTCGGCGGTGGCTACTTCAAGCCCAAGGAGCAATGGGGTAAAGACGGCACCCGCAAATTCGCAGCCTCAGCAACAGGCAAAGAAGAGAAAGTGTCCGCCGTCCTCGACAGCATCGCCAAGCGCAAAGACACGTTGATCACGAGCGTAGCTCTCGCATACGTCATGCATAAAGCGCCGTACACGTTTCCGATTGTAGGAGGAAGGAAAGTCGAGCATCTGAAAGCTAACATTGCGGCCCTCGGCCTCAAGCTCACCGAAGAGGATATTAAGGAGATAGATAGAGCGTATGGGTTCGAGATGGGCTTCCCGCATTCAATGTTCAATCCAGATAACGTCATGCTCCTTGGGCCGGAGGACAACAGGTTCAACACGCGATTCGGCACTTTCGATTATGTGCTGGGACCGCAGCCGATTCCGCCGCATGAGGGACCATTAGATAAGCCGTTTAAGGCTACTGCTCCGCCGCCTTGAGGAAATGGGGAGGGAGATGGCGGCGTTGAGCGAAAAGGTTGTTTATTTGAGTAGAAGTTTATCCGATCTGAAAGGTTGAGTGAAGAGTCCTCCTTCACGCTTTTCTCTCGTCCATCCATCATACAACCCTCACCAACCCTCAATAACAGGACTCCACCCCACACTCCTCGGATCCCAGATTCCTTTGACCCTCTTTATCTCTTCAATCTGACTTGCACTATAAACTTCCCGCATATCCTGCCCCGCAATCAAATTATTCACAAAAGTCCTCTTCTGCAATCCCTTCTCCTCATCCCTCTGCCTCATACTCTGCACTACACTTTTACCAAACCCATCAGCCTCTTCTTTATCCTTCGAATCCGCATACCAAGGCGCAGCTTGCACAAACACCCCCCTCTCCCTCGCATCGAAGAATCTGCCTCCCGTCTCTTTTTTGTGCTTCAGGAGTTGACCAGTCGACCAAGACCCAACAACCACATAGCTCCTGCCTCTTTTCTTCAACCCCTCTCCATCAGTAAACCCCTTCCACGCCTCAAACGCTTCCACGATACTCTTTTCATCGATTTCCGCGCAGAAACATCCATGGTACTCTTTAAACCCGCCATGTGCATTTAACGCTTCTACACCTTCATTCAGAGCTTCGAAAGGCGTCGGTACCGTCACTTTCACCGTTGCTTTGTCCACGTATTTCTCCTCAAAGGAGGCAGCGCAGACCTTGTCCGCCTCCGAGCTAGGACCGAAGAAATTCAGCGCGACCATAATCATCGGTGCACCTGGGACAGGCGCTGTAGGCGGAGCGCGTAGAAAGGCTAGGACGGCTGTCAACTCCGGTGCGATGCCACCTTCTTGTTGAGTGAGCGAGGTGTACAGTTCCGCTGCTGTCGAAATCGCTGGGGCTGGAAAGATGAGGCGGCGGGTCCAGATTTTGTCGTCGTTCATGTTGAGAGAAGAGATCTTCCATGCCTTCAAGGTGATAGAAGTCACTATACCAAGACCATGCCCCGCCCCACAAAGCACATTGAGCAAGTCTCCGTCCCCGCCGCGACTCCCAGGCGTCAGCGTCCTCGCCTTTTGGTCCGAAAACGGGATTATGGTAATCGAGCGCACGTGGTCGATGCCGAAGCCTTTCAGGCCGTTCAGCGAGTGTGAGAGCCCGCCTAGGAACGCGCCGACGACACCCACAGGATTCGCGTTCGGCAATGTGGTAAACCATCCTTCTCCGCTGCCTGCTAAGTATTTTAAAACCTCGCCAGATAGACAGCCGCCGCTGATGGTGACTTCGCTGTGCTCTTCGTCGAGGGAGATGTCTTTGAAGTTCTTCATATCCAAGTACAGTGTTTTGGAGGTGATCGGGACGTACGAGCCATGCCCGCCATTCGTCGGGACGATTTTCAAATTATTTTGGGAAGCGAAGGTTATGGCTGCGATGATGTCCTCGGAAGAAAGGGGAGTGACGACAGCGTAGGGTAGGGAGACCTGAGCATCCGACCACCTGCTCACGACATCGTGAAGTTGCGTCTCTGGAGTTGGGGTTTCGACTTTACAACCCTCTGGGAGAGCTTGGCGGATATCCATCTCTGCTGCTTCTGCCGTCTTTATCTTTCCTCGTTCCCACTTCGCTACTATGTATGCACCCGTCGACACGAAGTCGATTTAGACTCGAGCGGCTAGATGGCTCGTCTGACTAGCGCGCGAGAGCCGAAGCAGCGAATCTCGCGAGGTAGCGAAACCGAAACAGCGAAGTCCCAGGTCCAAATGAGTAACTAAGCTTGGCGAGTTAACGTTGACCGAGTCCAGGTCATTATATATGACAAAATACGTGGACGGCCTCAACCTGGATTATGAATGTTTCCCAATCGCGTCCGAGCCATCGGCCGACTAACGCAGGCGCGAATCGGATATCGCAAAGGGTTAGAAAATCTCGAAGTTTAAAGGCGCTGGTGCGAAATCTCACGTCAGCACGGGGAGTGTCACATGCTTCAGATACTCCACAGCTGCGATTTGTGACGCCAGCAAAATGTGCTCAATAATGGAACAAATGTGTAAGAAGTGAACTTGAAATATCTGACATGACTGTGAGGAAATGTACTTAGGTAGATGAAATAGAACCAGATCCAACTCCACGCTGCCCAACTGAGATCCTCCATATCATAGCTTCGAGAGTAGATTGATTGGCATATGTCGCTTCGGTTCTCCAGAAGATCTTGCAGTTGTATTACTGCCCAGGAGCGCTTCAACGAGTTAAGCGAGAACCGAATATACCGGTGCTTGAGAGACGAAGCGCTCCCACAATACTATCCAATCTGCGGTATATGCAATCGCTTAGATACCCTGAGCTGCTGCGTTGGCTGCGAGCCACTGTGAGAAGGCCTGCGGGTTGCGAGTCTGCATGAAAACGGTGCCAGGACCCGTGAACTTGCAGACCAGACCTTCGCCAGCTGCCAAATTCGAGATGATGCCGCCGCTCGATACTCGCTCGAGGACGTACTTGCAGTTCCAGGCAACGAGATGGCCGTTGTCGATGATGTACTTCTCGTCTTTTTGCAGCTATTATTCAGGTTAGTCAGCCCATCTCACAGTTCTATGAGGAGCAAACTCACGTCTTTCCTGATAATCGCGCCGAAGCTCGTAACCCAGATGATACCCTGACCACTGATCTTGTACACGAACAGACCCTCACCAGAAAACATCGCCTTGCCCAAACCTTGGCTCTTGTACTCCGTGACCACACCCTGTGTGCACGCCAAGAACGCATCTTTGCCTACGCTCCACTGCTCATGTCCGCTGAGCTTGATGATGGTGATATCACCAATGGCAGAAGGTGCTAGGAGGAGCTCGCCCGGTCCAGTGTAAGTCGACTTGCTCATTTCGCCACCAACGAGGGCTTTCTTGAGGGAGAACTTGACGTTGCCTTTCAGCGTCACGGAGGGAGACATTGCGATCATGGCGCCTGCGCCTGTTAGCTTCCTGCCACAACATTCGTCAAATGGCAGACGCACCTGGCTTCGCTGTCAACGGACACCCAATCGCCAACTGAATAGTCAAGATAGTATTCGTATCCCTGTGGCTAACACGGTAGCTGCCACCATTGAATGTGCCCACATCATCTGCTGTTGTACTGGCCCCTGCAGCCCCGGCTCCAGCGAATTGCGGCTGTTGAGGCATCTGCGGTTGCTGAATCTGCTGCTGCGACATCTGCTGTGGCGGCATGCCAGGGTGTGGCGACTGCGACGGTGCTCCATATGGTGAGCCTACGCCCTGCTGTTGTGGGTGTTGCAGCACGGGCGGGCCGCCGGGAGCTGGGTAGTTGTGCTGCTGCTGTTGGTCTGGCGGGGCGCCATAGTGCTGCTGTTGCTGGGCTTGCGGTGGTGGAGGATAATTCTGCGCGGGAGGGCTCGTTGTCGGAGGAGGAGGGTAGTTCTGTTGCTGCGGAGGTGGGGAGAAGTACTGTTGCTGCTGGTTTGGCGGAGCTGAAGCAATCAGTGGATTATTCAGGTGCCAGAGTTCTTAGTACTTACGTGGGTAAGGATAGCTCCCACCTTGCCCTGGAGCTGGGCTTCCTTGTGGGTATCCAGACATCTTCAATCGCGTACAACGAGCTTCTCTGCTTATCTATATATAGCTACTCTGCAGGTCGACCGTAGCGCTGTCTAGAGTCCGAGGAGTTGTATACTTCAGTGGAGCTGAGGCCGTCGCGCGAAGCTTTGTGCCAGAAGGATGAACAGACAGCGACGAGCTCTCAAAGAAAGCGACAAAGGAGTCAGCGCCTATGTATCCGCCGTCCAGGTGGCATGGCTGTAGCTGCTCAGCCTCAATTGCTCTCTCGTCTTCTTAGCGGGGTACTGTAAGCGCCGAATCAACACCCATCGCCAAACCCCGCAGCGCGCGCCAAGCCGTGCACGACAGCACTTGGAGGCGTCAGCACAAGAGTTTTGAATTGGAGAGGTCTGAAAATAGGTCGTGGTGGCCTCCTCCTGGGTCGAGTTGATCTGCTCTGACATGCAGTGAAGACGAACACTTCCCAGAGCGAGGGTATGAGACGTGCATAGGAATCGTCCAGGGTCCACAAGCGCGTAAAATACCGCAGGGAAAGTGCTGCGAAGGATTCTATTTAGGTATGATTCGTCGCGTTACCGCTTGCTACAGCCATAGAACGGGCGCCACAGTACATAGGATAATGGGCTGTTCGAGCTGTATCGAAGCAAAAATCGTTAGATTACTTAGATGATAAACAGTTCCATCCATTATACTTAACGACTAGATCCGGTCTCATTGAACTGCAAATCTGTTTCACTGGCAATTCCATTGTGGCTGTGCTGTATATCTAAGTATCCAAAATCTGGGTCTGATGCCAACCTCACCTTTCGGTCAACAACTTACCCAGCAACCCCCCATAAACCCTCACCACCTCTCCAGCCTGTCAATCCCATGCCTAAAATTCCCCGCTCCCAAATCCCTCGACGGCGTCTTCGGCAACTCATCAAGATCCTCCATCCCCAAGAAAATCATCGGACCCCGCCACTGATTAATCGTATCCCTCAGCTCCCGGATTCACAACCCTCTTGATGCCTGCCATTAGGCAGAAGCCAGGCATCGCTTGGGCTAGAGTGTGAGGTGCTTGACTGACCGACGCGCAGCGCCCTATGATGATTCTCGAGTGGTTCTGCATGGGTTCAACGTGTATTGATCTGTTTGATTTCGCTTGCGCCTTCAGCTGGAAGATGGCCCCCACTGCCACCGCCGCGCTCGAACAACACGGGGCGGTGCTTAAGAAGCACTCAACATCCTGCCACGCTCTTTTATTACTTCACTCTCATCGGGCGAGGAATCGTCTGTGACATTATGCTGTCCTCCGTGTACTACCTGCGACACTGCACGCCGGACGCTTATCGCATGCATTTGCCTCGCGGGTCGTTCGAAGGAGTCTGAGGGCCTAGAAATCGTCACCAGAATGCTGTCCCCATATGGCGAAACCACTGTGACCGGCAGTACCCCATGGCATCCGGAACCGCAGTTTCGCGGCACTTTCAGCATCGTGTCGAGCTGCCTGATCACCACCGGTCTGTGCGTGTGGACTGCTGTTCATCTGAATATCCCACAGTATGGTAGGCCGTCTCGGCAAGTATGGAGAAAGCTGGGATGGCTCGTTGTGGGTCTTTTCGCCCCCGAATTTGTACGTTACAATGCAGATGATCCTTTCCCAACTGCTAATCTATGTCTGAGGTCGCCTGGACAGCATTTGATCAGCGAAGACGAGCCCGAAAGGCTTTGCTGTGCGCACAGAAGGCTCTGAGACAAGATGCACCTCCGTCAAAGTTAAAGCGATTCCTAAGGACGCTGTTCCGCAGACCAAATCCTAAAGAGGTTCCGCACCCAGGCATTGCTGTAAGTCTCTGCTCATCGGTCTGTCGTTCCGGACGCCCTCTAACAGACCTTACAAAGGAACTCCAAGGATCAGATGTCGAGTGTCTCGTTACAGCCAAAGAGAAACTACATCCTTGGTCAATGGTTCACGGCTTCTACATAATCATGGGAGGCATTGCTGCAGATACCAACGGCACAGACGAGAACTTCCTTGCCAACGACGAAGGACGCATGACTCTCACGGAAGAAGGCTTCGAGCTTTTGTGCAAGTTACGGCCTGGATTCCTCCCAAACCTCACGGCAGGTGAAGTACGAGACAAGAGCAAAGCCAACGGGTTGACCAAGACACTCATTTGCCTACAAGCCGCTTGGTTCTGCATCCAGAGTATCACTCGCCTCGGCCAGGGTCTCTCAATCAGCCTTCTAGAACTGAACACGTTTGCGCATGCTTTGTGTACATTTCTGATCTACTCTCTCTGGTGGGAGAAGCCGCTCGACATTGAAGAGCCCACTTTGATCCGCGGAGAAACAACACACCCATTCATTGCTCTGGCATCCATCTGGTCCGGTGCATGTTCCTTCATCAGTAGTACCTTCTCTCCGCCTGAGCTCGGACCGTCTAACTACATCTCCATAGACAGATATAGACCCAGGGACACCCATCGCTACCATGCGGACGCAGCCATCGTCCACTTCACCCCGATACCACCTAGCCAACCAGAAAAATTTGGGAGCAGTGATGCTCTAAAAGAACAATGGCAAAGAGAAGCACCCCTCAAACCCGACTACCAACGAATCTACCACAACGATCAAGTCCACGGGTTCTATATCGACAACTACATCGAGTACCGAAACCTATTTGAGGAATACCGCGGCACCCGCACCACAATCGATCCAGGCTATCGCCAGGTATTCGGCGGATTCGTCGACCTCTCCCCGTCTCAAGTCCGTTGTTTGCAGATGGCAAACAAAGTGTACAGAGAAGGCCACCGACTGCCAGACCCGCCGCAGAAATACCTCGTGCATCGAGCCACCAATGGGTTCCGCGTCGACTGGGGCGACATGCTTGAGCACATGCGGTCGATTTTCGAGAAGAAGGGCATGCCGGCCGCGACGTGGGCGTTTCTGTTCGGCACGACGTTCGCTGGGTTTGCGTATGGAGGGCTGCATGCTACGGCGTGGAGCGCGCCGTTTCCGACACGGACACAAGCAGTTATTTGGAGATCATCGACGATTGTCTTACTGTCGTCTGGTCCTTTCCTGGCTTCGATGACTTTCATACCTGCGCTGATCAGAATCCTAGAGGGTTGGGTTCATCGATGGCTGGGTGAGTACCCGATTGCGAAGTGGAGCCAGTGGTCCTCTTTGCCGCTGTTATTCGTCTTCGCTCTGGGATACTTGGCTGCGAGGGTGTATCTTGTCGTCGAATGCTTCGTTGCGCTTCAATACCTGCCGCCTTCTGTCTTTGAGGTGCCGACGTGGTCTCAGTACTTTCCACATATCGCGTGATGTGCGCGAGGTGGAGCTAATCATTAGACGGCATGGTAATAAGAATATGAGTGTTCCACCAACGACTTGTCCCACACCCCATTGTTGCCGACTGTGATCCCTTTTTCCGTGAAGATGAGACAGGCCCTGGAATCTATGTGGTGCTTTCCAATAGGAGAACTTGTCGCTGGTGGGGAGGATGCGTATCACGAATTAGAGAGGCCTGTTTTTGCGCCGAACCAGGTCGACAGAAGCAGTAGCATACACAGTACACAGGAAGAACTTTAGCGAAAGCCTTCGAGATTGGGGAGATACCCCGACCAGTTCACGCGTCAGTTCAAGTGGAACGCTTACTGTCTCAAGACTAGGTTCGCATCCCCTGTATTGAATTCCGAAGGCGCGTGATAGCAAACGATCTCTATTGTTCGTGCTGTAAATACATTGGACCGAGCTGTGCTCATGAAAATGCGACCATAACCATTTTTACGTTCCGACCGCCCCGTCTGTCTTCGATCCATGCAAACGCGCCATATCCGAATCCATCACGTAGTGACCCGAGGGAATTTATCTAGCAGTCTAGCCAAATGAGAGAAAAGCACAGAAGACCCTGCAAAGAGGAGCTTAACCCTGTTGTCTCTTCCTTTTGCCGACCTGGGCAGAGAAACCAGTCTTGATGGCCGAGACGGATCGCCTTGAACCACAAGAGTTGCAAGTAACGAAATGTAGTCGGTTCTCGCCCTTGCTGAGTTCCGTATCGGGGGAGCGGCAGGTCTTGCACGTTACGTACTCGACGATGTATCGGCGAAGGACGTTCTCGATCTGTTTCTGCTGGAAGCGACCCTTGATGACGAGACGACGTGAGCCGTCCACTGAGCCCGAAGTACCCAATTCAGCGAACAAGAACTGTGTGACATGCTCGTCTGTTCGCTTCATACGCTTGCAGATCTCGGCAATGTTGGCGAATATCGTCTTCTTGTTGCCTTCTCGGAGGCACTGTGGGGGCGGGATCTTGTAGCTCTTTCCTCCGCTCGAAGCAAGATCGGGATGGCGGTCATGGAGGAGGGTGAAGAAGCGATTCAACAGAAGAGTGTAGTTGATCGGTTTGGTGGAGTCGTGTGCCCAGACACCAGTGCCCTTGAACATGTCTGTGATACCGTTAGCAGCGTGTTTCGAGGTTATTGTCTGTGCAGTCTTACCTCCATCGTCAACGGTCTCCTCTTCGGCAGCCTCGCCATTCGTCGCTTCCTTGTCTGCGGCGCCTGCCTTAGCAGCCAGCTCTGCCTCGAACGAATCCTCAGGCGCCTTGACCTTCTTCTTTTTCTTCTTCTTGAGGGCAGATGGGTCGAATTCGCCATCATCTGCTGGAGCCTCCTCCCCGTCCTCCTTTTTCGAAGACTTCTTCTTTTTCTTCTTCGCTAGACCAGCGAACATGTCTGTCACCTCGTCGACTTCCTTGTCGGCACCTGTAGTTGCACTTGTCAGCCCACGTTTCCCTTCGTCTTTTTCGCACTGGGCGGCCTGACCCTCCGATTCTCCTCGCGCGTGCGATTCTGCAGAGTTTTTCCTACCGTTGACCTCCGTTGACTCTGTGACCTGCCCATCGGAGTCGACTATCGTCGCGCCTTCGGAAAACGCTACGCTCTTGCGCGGCTTGCGCTCGGTGGGTGATTCGGCCTGAGAAGTAATTTTGTCAGCGGAGGACTGTGCGATCGCTTCAAGAATAGGAGGAGTAATCGTTGTGGAAGGTCTTTCCCACGCTGCACACGAATTCGATGCGGGGTGACGTACTGTGTCTGCCATGATTGCGGTTGTGGTGTTTCTCTTCAACGTAAAGGTAGAGCGCTTGCTCAGACTGTATATATCGTGTCTTGCTGTATTGAATAAGGGTTGTAGTAGAGGGTTGTGGTGTTGAAGTGGAAGGTGAGTCGCCCCGCGCAGTTATGTGACTCCGAGTCAAACGAATTGGATAAGGTCAGTGCGCCACTAGCTTGAGTCACGTGAACTACATCATTGGCTGCTGCGATCACTCATCAACCATCACGAAGCTCTCGGCGAACGTACTCGCAACTTCACCCCCGTTCCAAACCCACATCCACCGTCCGCTCGATGCGCTACTGGTAGCACTTGCCAACCTTTTCGAAATAGCGCAGTCTGAATTGGGTACGAGGCGCGAAGATGTCTCTCGCGAACAGCGCATCCTTCATCGAACCGACGGCAAGCTCCTCCGACGCCGACGAGGTCGATTCATTACCCTCCGAGTCCACTGGGTCCACAGTGTCGGACGATGAATACGTTTCAGATGCCGAGAAGGAGTGGAGAGAGTCATTACAACAATTGGAGCTGCTGTTGACGATGGTACTGGTACCGTTCGTGGGAAAATACTTTGGTAGGAAATGTGCATATTGGGGTAAGGAAGTTACAAAGTATGGATTAGACCAGAGCTAAAAATTTCTAGGTTGGGCGAAATTCATGGAGTGGAAATACCCCGTCGAGATCGTTATAACGAGTCCGAAGACCTTCAAGGCAGCAGGAATGGTGGAAGCTGCGGCCACAATCTGACTATCACACTTCACATCTGGAGCCTTGGAGGTTTAAGAGAGATCTGATGCGACACACTCTCGTCGGTCCGAGGGGAGCTTAGAAGAGCGCCGGCCAGCTTGGAATGCAGGCTGATGATGTACAAACACATAATTGACCATGTATAAAATCGTTGGAGTGCTGGGACTTAGGTGCAAAACTTCGAGAGAATCTAGAGAATCTCGGCATAGCAATAACAGAGGTTTCTGTGCGAATGTTCACTCTCAGTACGTGGGCACAAGTGGTGCGTTTCAAAGATACCTGAGATATTGAACCTGATACAACTACAAACTCTCAGAGTCCAGCGTACAGAAGAGACGCCAAATAACGCTAACTGAGCCAATCTCATCGCATCAAATAGCCTATCATCTTCCTCTTCGAATAAGGCTGCCCAAAAGTAACCTGCCTATACTTATCCTCGATAGGCAACCCACCCACCATACACAGTTAGCGATCCTGCACCCTCTCGGTAATGATACCACCCGCACTTCCATGGATCCTCTCCATCTCAGTCCTACTCTTGCCCTTCGGCTTGCCCTTCTTGACCCTGAGCTTCTCAAAGAAGACGTTCGCGCCGTAGAACACGACCGATGGGTTGCCTGAATCGCTCTATGCTAATAAGATACAGGCATTGTTGGTTATAATGCGTGTGAACCCACCCTATCGCGCCCGGGCTGTCTTTTACGGGGATGTTCTCGAGCTCGTAGTCGAGATCATCGTCGTTCATTGTGAGGTACTAGTTTGTTGTGCGCTTCGCCATGGTTGCAGGGGGTAGCTGATGAGGAATTCTAATTTTTGAGGCGGTGTCTACGAAGTTTAGGCGTATAGTAACGCGTCTATGAGGAGACTAAGTTGTTGGGATGAGACAGATCAACGTGACGAATCTCAAGCTGGTCCTTAAATATTTCCACGGCTTTGGTGTGAGGCCACAGACGTGGCGGGCCTAAGTGCAACGCTAAATCACGCTATCATGTGCGATAGCGTTCACCTTTCGTCTCCAATCTTAGGCACTCATTGAATGGTCTCTGTCCCTATTTGAACAAATTATGGCACTGAGAATACCTACATCATGCTCACGAGCGGCCAACTTGTGTTCGCGATATGGCCCTGGGTCTCCCCGCAGTACGCTCAAAGTCGGTATCTACGGTCAAACCCACATGGGTTATATCCATGCGGATAGATATTTCCCACGAACATGCATAATTCTGTGCTTTTAATGGCCAGTGATATATCTCTAAAAGCCGAAGAAAGGTAGACCGTTTGGGGCGTAGTTGTACCTTCGCGAGATCCCAAGGTTTGTTGAGGGAGAGGTCGGCAGAAGTGCGCCTACTGTAAATACTGTACAATGCAGCCTTAATCGCGTCCGATTGGGGCGGTGGTGGCGCAGCCTTTCAGCCTTCTCGACTTCGGAAGCTGGTACAGCTGACAGCCTGGTTCTGTGATTTTCGACATCTTCAACCTTTCGCTATCTCATCTCGAACTCTCGTGTCCCTCCAGGCTTTTTGCTAGAAGGCAGCATTATGGCCGACCCTTTGTCCGTTACTGCCAGCATTCTTGCCATCGTTGGCGCGGCCGACAAGGCCCTGGACGGCCTTGATAGGGTATGGCAGCTCCGTTATAGGGATCAGCAGTTCCTGGACTTGCGAAACCAGGTGAGTACTCCAAGGCTTTGCTGCTACCTAGCTGAATGATTAGTAGAGTACGGGACTGCGTATGCAAGTCCGAGCAATCGCTTTATGTCTCCCTACTATAAAAAAATGCGAGGCCAACACCGGACTCTTTGCCGATACGCTTCGCGATATCGAAACACAAAGCATCCAGGCCACGGCTCTTCTTGGAAAATTGGATCACGCTATTCAAGACATGACACACAAGAGCAAAGACAGTCGTAAATCCATCGTGCTCAAGCCATCGAAGCTGATCTGGTTGAAGCGCCAATCGGAGATTGTTCGATTGATGTCACAGGTTCACACGGTCATTCAGCCTCTTGCAGCCACTTTGACACTTCTACAGACACATACTAACACTGCATTGCCTCACCAGCTGTAAGTTACACTATAGCTAGAATCTGAAGCTTACTGACCGGGTCGTAGGGCTACCTCATCGTCTGCGAACTTTGTCATTCAAAGTATAGCTGTTCATGATCAGGCCATTGATAATCAAAGCAGTCCGGCCGAAGACACGACGATAGATGCACAGCTAGAGATAGCTGTGCAGACTCTTCAGGATACAGAGCTAGATGAAGGACCAGTTCCCAGCAATACTAGCATAATTTCGGAGTCACCGCATTCAATGGACAGCGCGCCCGTTGTCAGCTCACCGAGTACTTCGCCTGCCCTTTCCTTCCACACCGCTCGTTCTCGTCAATCAAGCGTCATATCAAAATTCCTTGCTGTCACAGGAACGTTAGCAGCAGAGTCATGCAAGCGCTTCTGTCCATGCCAATGTCACATTCCTCGTCAAGTGCGAACTCCAGTGTGGGCCAAACAATTCCTCGGATCAATCACATTTGCCGGGAATGCTTCTCCGCTTTTGAATAGGCGTCCCTGCAATAAGAAATTCTGCGGTCGTAGCGGAGCGACATCGATGCAATTCACTTATATGGCGCCAGCTTGGGCGTTCCTGAAGGCCTTCCGTCTCGAAGGGAAAGCTCAAGGTCTCCATGGGCGAAATTCTTCATGGTCGATTCGTATGCCTCGCATAATTAGCCCTGCAGACCCAGTGTGGTACTACGTCCAGAATGGCTTAATCTCGAAGGTCAAGGACGATTTTGCCCAGAAGTGGACTTCACCCTATGATGTTAATATGAAAGGACAGTCTCTATTGCACGTGAGTAGCCTCACTTCGAGTTCTTTGTATCTTTTGCTGAGGCTGAAGTTGATATAGTATGCTGCAATATACTACGAATATGACATATATCGCTTCTTATTGCGCCAAGGTGCTCAGCCGGAGCAAAGAGATGCCCAAGGAATGTGAGATCCCCCATTTAATCTAAAGCAGAGCTCGGATGTCTAACAATTAGTGAAGAAAGGCAGCCCAATACTTAATCGACTACTCGTTAAGGCAACGAGGAACAAGCTCAATCGCCGATCTGGTCGACGACGACCTCTTAGATGAACAGGGGTTTACTCTTCTGCATAGAATAGTCATTGGACTGCACGGAATGGATCTGAACATGTACCTCATCGACGTCGGCTCGGAGATCGACACCCCGGATGCAAATGGACGAACGCCGGTATACTGGGCTGCATGGATGGGCAAGCTGGAGGCCGTAGATCTACTGATAAATGCCGGCGCCGCTGTTGACAAAGCCGACCATGAGGGAACAGCTTCTTTGATGAGAGCGGCAGGTGTAGGGACATATCGTCATTTACTTTGTGTACGTCGTCTCCTCAGGGCGAACGCCTCTCTAGTGCGAGTCGACAGCAACGGCTGGCGGCCTATTCATTACGCGTGCTTGCCTACTCCTGAGTCCTTGCGTATATTGCACGAACTGATCGAACATGGAGCCGACGTACATAGTAGGACTTTGGCCGGGGAGAGTACTTTACAACTAGCTACCCGAAATGGTACCCCCGAAATGGTCGATTACTTGCTATCTTTCGGGATGCCTATCGGCGATATGGCGGGAACAGGTAGAACGCCTGCTGCCTATGCCTTTGATAGTGGGACTTGGGCGAACTTTCGCCACCTTGTCGGATTGGGCGCGGACTTAGCCATCGTTGAGAGCGATGGGATTACGATACTCCATTTGGCAGTCTGGGTCGCTCCCATTGATATCTGGGATTTCCTTATAGAGCTTGCTGGAGAAGGACGACTTGCTGCTGTCGATATGTTTGCTGAGCATAATGGGCACGATGTTTGGGAGTGCTTCGACACTTGTAGGAACGAGTGGTATAACGGGGTCAGGGACTTGGATGAAGAGGGGACAAAGCTCAGGGCGTTGCTTAAAGCCATAGAGGAGAGTCAAGAGGAGAGTCAAGAAGAGAGTCAAGAGGAGAGTCTAGAGGAAAGCCAAGAGGAGAGTCAATCGGATTAACACTTTCCAAGCTTCGTTCCAATTCCTATGACAGCTTCGTGTCTTTTCAGCTTGACACCTGGGCTACCCAGTCTTGCCCACGATACTGGGTTAGGACGATGCAATACACACGTCACAGAGGCCTGGGACAAACGTACATCATGCAATTAAAAGGAGTTTTACGAATAATCCAACTACATTTTCAATATTCGTGAACGGTTCCAGCTCGACTAGGTTCACAATTTGATTCCAGTTCTCCTACCAACAACTCTTGGCTGCGTTGCATAACAACCAATTTATCCCCTACACAATTGCAGCCCAAGTGAAACAAAAGGCAAAATTCCATGACATCAGTACTGTCCCCTCTCCACCCGATAAGAGCCCAATATGAATGTGAACTTGGACCAACAATGCTGAACCACCACCTTCAACCCAGGGCGTCGATCCGTGAGTGCCATGAGAAAAGATTTCCAGTTTCGAAGTATGGGTTTCGCGTCTATATCGCCGGACGAAACAACCAGCATGTTGCGGAATTCGAGGTGCTGCAGGCGAGGAGCAACATTCGGGAAGACGTAGAGGACGTCGAGCACCTTGTGGATGTTCACACAGCCCCGGTTCTTGCGCGTAGCACCTAGAATCAGAGATTGAATATTAGGACTACTGAGCAGGATTCGGGGCAGGTGTTGTAAGCCGGCGTGCTGACTTCCTTGGCTGGGGTGCCCAAGGTTGGGACGGCCACCTAGGTGTAGGGCCTGGAGGTTGGGACAGGTGCGGACGAGTTGTGTGAGTCCCGCGAGTGTGAAAGTATTCTGCATGTTCCAATTGGTCTGGTGGAGTCCTTCAGCGCAGATTTTGCGCACGCCGTGTCGGAATTCCTGGGATGCGCACTCGATGGATTGAAAGGTGTCGCTGGCAACGAGTCTTAGTCATCCAAACTGTAGAGTCGCAGCACCGGTACACAACTTACTCGCTGATCAACATATGTGGTCCGTACTTGATGGTCTGAATACCAGGCGTGTACATGCTGGTGTCGTAGGGGATATGCCCAATATCTGGGCCAATGAAGTGCAACGCCGTAACGGTACGAACGGGTTGTGGATGGACTTTAGCGCCCATAGCCACGGCCACGCTCTGCGCCCAGACGCGCACTTCATTCTTCTTGCGGCGACGCTGTTCAGCGATCGCTCTTACCAAGGCATTGCGCTCATAGCCAGTCGAGCTCCTAATTGGAGGTCGACCTCGCTGCCCAGCTAGGCTCGCTCGTTTTGCAACGAGAGCCAAGTTCTTGGCGGGGTTCTCTCTACGCTCATCGAGAGACGGGCTCCAACTTGGAGCTCGCTCGAAGGCGAAACCCTCAATGTTGACACTGCTACGCGTGTCAACAACGGCCGGCAAGGGCTCGTTAGGGTTCATCATTACATCTCCATTCAATAAATTCAGCGCTTGTTCTGCGGTAGCATCAACAATTTCATCGCTGGTTGCCATCCTGACAGACGGACCTGCGGCTATGGGACTGCGACTCAAAGGCGTGATTAGTAACTACCTCTGCGGTCACGGGACACATACCTGGCCGCAGTAGCGGATGCTACCGGATAGCGCTTGGGATAGCGAAGGAGGCAAGGCATGTTATTTGTAATGAGAAATTAACGTAGAGAAGTTGGTTCAAAGAGTAGTTGGGTATGATGGGTCGAAGACGTATGGGCAAAAGAGAAAAAACGGCAAGTGGTGTGGTCTGACCGTCTTATATACCCCTCACCTTAGCGCGAATCACATCTGAGACGAATGCAGCCACCGTCACAGCGGCCTTCGCTATCTCCGAGTATCATTGGGTAGATACCTCTAAAGCCAACAACATCTCATCCCCTGTCGCGAGGATTGGCCACTAGTTCGCTGGATCAGATTTCGGGACTTCCATCGAGTCCAGCGCTCAAAGCACACAAAGAATCAAGCAGACCTACCTTCGGCTCGCTATCGCTTGGACTCTGTCAGAAAGGTCAGTAGTTGAACGGAATGAATCATGGAATTACAATCATGATTCGGTCTTAGAGAGGATGGAAGATAAGAAGGCAACAGCCGCGGGAGCCGCGTAAGAATGTCGATCTGCAAGGCACCACTCAATGAAGAGCGAAGCAATTGCCGGCTGAGTCATGTATGACTCTCGAGTCGCCAGTCACAGGTTGGTACCTTCTCCAAATCTTTGCGATTGCGATATTCAGGCTGCCATAACTGCGTATAACCCAACCGAGATTCACCACAGGACCGCACCACTCGTCTTAAAGAATCACTCACTAGCTGCGGAGCGACTAATTCTCCAAATGGACGCCGAGGAAGTCCCCACTAGGATGGCGCCAGGTAGCGGTCTATCTCTGCCTTTATTCAAGCCTGGTGTCGCGAATGTAGCGTCCGTGAGTAGAATGACTTCTCACTGCCTGTCCTGTATATTGTTGTCGAACCGTGTGTTATGATATCGTATTGTCAAAGAAACCCAAAGTCCGGTCATGTTACTCGCCAGATGACTAGATATTCCTGTTGCATTGGTGACCAATGCACTTAAACATGACCACGTAGTTCGCACGCGTGGATCCGGCCTCTGGGTGCACTTGCCGTTTTTCAGTAATCTACAAGTACAGGAGCCTCACTGTGAGTTTACGGCTCTTCTTACGAGGATGGCTGGTGCTCGCGAAGAGCTCTCTCCTTTACGTGGTTATTGAGGCGACGTATCCGCTGGTTTCATGTTGCTGCGACCGAGGGTTCTGCTCGCTCGTAACACCAGAGTGGGCTTATATAAATCGGCCCTCGACTAGGTGTCTCTGCAACACTGCATAGCAAAGATCTGGTTATGCAAATAATCCTTGGTAGGTCTCGATCAATAACCAGCAGCTTGCCGCGCGCGGCTCCTACTAACCGCTGGTTGCAGCTTCAGATCTGAGGCCACTTAGAAATTTGCAACAACTGGATTCAAATCCCCGAGACCACGACTTACTTGCGGCCTCGAGGCCTCGCGAGTCGACCATTGTGTTGGTAAGTTGGGCGTCAACTAACCCAACACAGCTCTAGAGAACCTACTACGAAAGATTGTAAAATATTGGCACTCTACTCCTTAGTGATCACTGGTTAGCTGTGAACTTAACGGCTACGTCCTATCTAAGTCTGTTCTGATTTCCGACCAATCCAATACACTAAGGTACAACAAACGGTCCACATCGCTCAGGTCTTTCGCGAAACGCCACCACACACACAAAACGACACCTTCGAGTTTAAGTTCTACAAGACGTTATGCGCGTAGTAGATTCAAAAGATATGAGCAGCACCCGCGTTTCTACGGACAGCGTAAACGCTGGGAAGCGCATGCAGGATGACTTACTGACTCCAAATCTGGATACACGTCCCTCGAAGAATCTTAAAACGAATATAGTATCCGAGTTAGCAATTCCCGAAGTTTCGAAGAAGGGTGACGCCAACCTCTTAGATGCAGACTCAAAGCGATCTGTTTCGTTTCTCGACATTCCCCAGGAGCTGAAGCTCGACATCTTGAGCAGAGCAGTAACCTTCCCGCGGGGAATACTCTCCGATCGTTACCCTGCGATTCTTGCTTTACGCATCCACAAGCTCATCAAAGCCGACCAAGAGAAGGAATGAGCGCATCTAATACCAGAGGCTACACTGGGATCTAATGAGATAACGATTCACTTCCACGAAATTTACAGCGGCGGAGACGAAGAGAAAATGCGCATAACGATTCCTCGGCCTTGTGTACGCCATTTCATCAAGGATCTGCATGTTCAATTCGTGCTTTTCCAAACTCTAGCACGAGAAGGCTATCAGGAGCAACTCTCTTGGCTCAAACGGATGTCAGAGGGCGAACGGGGATTCGAAGGAGTTCAGAATCTGAAATTGAAGTTCACACCGCGACACGAATATTTTCCTGATATGATGAGCCAGCCTTGTAGTATCCTGGAAAGTATTGGACCGTTAAAGCTCCCAGCTCGGAATATTTGGTTCATTGTCAACGACCATCAGTGTGACGAATCCTGCACGGGACGTTCAAGGACCAAATACTGTGGCGACATCGACTTCTTGCGAAGGTATATCACAACTCGAGATGGCATCCGCGTCCCATCATCAAGTACCCTCGACGTCAAAACTTTGATGGAGTGGGTAGAAGAGGGCATGAAATATCCAGGTCCGCTCAACCGGTAGAAGAGTTTGGGAGTCCACAACAATGGCTGGAAATAACAGTCTGGTTGGATAGTTTGAATCAGTAACCACTTGTTCCTGTTAATTAAGCTAGCTAAATTATATTAACTTATTAAAGATACTATAGCAAGCTATACAAGTCTTTATAACAAAGTAGTTATATAATAAATTTAGAATTATATACTAGTTAATAGGTTAGGTTAGGATTAAATTAGCGGTAGTTATTACGAAAATACTATTCGAATGTTAATCCCAGAAACGAACATATGTAGAGAGTTCGACTAGGTCTCAGAGGGTGCTTACATACGATAGCACCACCAAGAACACAACGGACGCTAAAATTGTAGAAATGCGGAAAGAGTAGGTCTGGTCACTTTAGCAGAGCTTGACATGCGTTTTGTACCTTAAAATATTTCAAGCCGTATCGCGATCAAAGTAGGTAATAGCCTGTCTACATCACTAGTCGTGAGTAGAATATAAAAACTGTGGCTTTGTGAACGAGTCCTCTCTTTGAAAATTGTGCGGCGGGACTAGAGGGCTTAAAAATATTCATAGAGATCTGCAGTCATGACGAAAGAGAGTCACGAAATTTGAACAGTACAAGAAATAATCTATAAGCCGTAGGCGGGATTTGAGCAACATTCTCAGCATCCAGTCGACTGGACATCCTCGCTTACTTCATACCATATTGTGTGTCTGCAGAACAGGCATGGGTCACTGTGGTGATTCCTATTCCATGAGAGCTCTGAAGCAGTCATCAGTTGTAACGACGGAGGAATTTGGAGTTGAAAAGCACTACACCATCCCAGCTGGACGAACCGTGATGTGCTCAGCCGGCGCATCCTCAAGAAGCGAAGAGTATTTCGCGAATCCATTATCATGGGAACCATACCGATGGGCCGACGATTTCGAGGAACGATCTGGACCGATGAGCAAATCTACGTCCAGTGCTTATCTCCTATTTGGAGCAGGAAGACATCGTTGCATTAGCGAAGATTTCACGTACCTCCAGACCGCTGTCATCATCGCGACTCTGGTCAGACATTTCAAGCTCTCATTTCCGGGCAACAAATTTGGCTCACATTTAGTTCCGAGACGTACTTTAATTCGATGTTGACGAAGCCAAAGGGCCCCGCTTACTTGGAATGGACACGAAGAATAGCTTGAGGTACCCCGTGGAAGTGCTATTATCGTTATATGAAGGCCGCGATGAGAAGCGTAAGCTCGGTTTGCTTAGCGGATTGTTGTATTTGTTTTGGCCTTAGACCAATGTATCAAGACTAGATATGGGTCCGTCATCTATTCGTATTGTCTTTTACTTTGCGAGATCCCGAGCATTGAATACGACAGAATGCATCGCAAGCCATACACCTGGAAAGAAGGTAAGAGATACGAGTCTGGAAGATTGTAAAGTCGCAATCCAACATTCAAACAAACTCTGAGTCATACTTCAGACTGTATAACTCGTGCCCGGATGCCTGTACTACCTCTCGGATGAACAATTTCGTGCAGTCGCCTTCAGAATCCAACAATGTTGGTGAGAATAGAACGAAATCGCGTAGATTCAGGCTGTGACATATACGTTGGGATGTCAATCCTCTCAAACTATTTGCGGGGATTCGAAGTCAACCGGTAAGCGTTGTAGCGTCAACGTACGGTTTCTGACCCGGAAATTGAGTCCTGCATGCAGCCACTGGTAAGCCACGCGTTCTTCCGGAATTCGCAATTTCGTAGCCAATTAATGCCAGGTTATGCATAACGCACACCGATTAATCCCCAACATGTAGAATGGGTTTCGCAGTGACCGCACTATGATCGTAGCACGTAAGCATTGTCTTGTATATACCTTAGTAAACCCTCAACGCTACCAAAAGCTACCTGATCATCCTTCCAGTCCGTCTATCCGCCATCTATCCAGTACTCGAATGGCCACCGTGCTGGTCACAGGAGGCTGCGGCTTCCTAGGCTCACATATTGTCGACGCGTTCAGCGCACAAACAGACTTCAGTATCGTTTGCATAAGTCGAAATCCTACCAGGTTTAGAAACCCAAGGGCGACATATATTGAATGCGACGTTACCAACTACGATGCGGTCACCGATGTTATCGACCGGGTGAAGCCTACGGTTATCGTCCATGTGGCATCGCCAGGTCCGTTTGCTGCGGCCCGCGCACAACATGCCGATTATCTCGCGACAAAACACTTGGTTGATTGCGCGCACAATGCGCCTTCAGTAAAAGCGCTCATTTACTCGGGGTCTGTTGGTGCCATTGCGAATGTTTCGGGTAAAGCGATAAGCCCTCTGAAGGAGGATGATGCCATTCTATACTCGCTCAGCGACGGACCTGCGCCTTATGCTCGAGTCAAAGGTGCATCAGAAGCTATCGTGCTCCATGCAAACGCACCGAGTCCAGACAGTCACCATATATCTGATGACCCCTCTTCAAGTAAGCAGGAGTCATTACTCACCACCGTACTGAGGCTTCCTGGCGTTTACGGACCACGAGGATGGGGAGGCAATTTCGAGTTTTTCGACTCAGCAAACACCTTCGCAACAAGGATTCAACTCGGCCCTAACGAAGTCCTTCTCGACTTCGTGTATGTAGAAAGCGCCGCATTAGCGCACGTCTTAGCTGCGAAAACACTCCTACGAGGCCCCCAGGGTACTGAAAATCGAGTAGACGGTGAGGCCTTCTTCATCACAGATGGGATGCCAATTGGGTTCTGGGACTGGGTGCGCATGTTCTGGAAAGCTGCAGGCGATACGAATTGCGAGGAAAAGAGATGGAGGATCAGAATCCCGTGGTGGATTGTGCAGACTATTGCTGTGCTGTGTGAGGTGCTGACTGTGTGTATTACATGGGGGCGAAAAGCGCCGCCATTCAGCCGCTTTCATATCAAGTACATGAAAGAAGGCGGGGTATTTGATATCAGGAAGGCGAAAAAGAGCTTGGACTATGAGCCGCTGGTTTCGACTGAAGAGGGTGTGCGAAGGACCGTTGCTTGGTGTCAAGAAGAGCGCGGTCGAAGAATTCGTGTGAAATAATGAGTGTCCTTGGAGCCTTATGCAGTCGAATGAGGGCCTTTCCCTAAGCAGAAAGTATGAGACGCTCTTTGTGGATTGGAGATTTAATGTAGAGGGTGAGGGAATCTCGAGGAAGGTGAGAGAACCTTGGCGCTTGAAGTGGCTTCAGGACAGTGAGGATGTTTGGGGCTTGCTAGGTATCATTAGTCTTATGTCTGGCGGGATTGTAGTCACCTACAATCAAAAGCATTAAGTTGAAGGGAGCAGTAAAGGTAATTGTAAATGTTGGAGGAAGCTGGAGTGCAAGTTTCGCGTCCGTCCGATGATCGCCACCCAAAACGCTCTAGCGCCGATAAACCCGAACTTTATCTCCGCGGCCCAAACACCACCTTCACCCTTAGGCATCAATCGCATCAGCATACCCTAATGTGGTATCTTTTCAAGGTTGTGTATGATCACTTAAGATACGTTACTGACTCTCCCAGCATTATGCGATAACACTTCTCTCGTAGAAAGTCTCTTTCAGGCAGCTTATCGCTCCGATTTCCAATCGAGGGTCCTTGCTTATGATTTGAAATACTGATCACGTATGTCGTATATAGCTTCGCTCCTCGAATAGACCCTCGCATCAGGGGACATATTCTAGCACCTCGAACGGAACCTCACACCTCTTATATACTCGACATTTCGCTCGCAAGGCTTGGGACGTTGGGAATCTTCTTACAAATCCTAGTCCTTCGACACAATGACCGCACCGAAGATCCCATTCTACATCCCACAAACCACACCTCCACCAGGTTCAGCGGTAAAGGTTGACTCGTCGACACCAACCCTCTTCCGGCCTCTCACGATCCGCGATGTCACATTCCAGAACCGCGTCTTCATGGCACCCCTCTGCATGTTTAGTGCAGCATCTTCTGGACCTGCTGTAGGAAGCTTGACACCGTACCACGTAATGCACTTAGGCCACCCTGCGCTGAAAGGCACAAGTTTGGTCTTCATTGAAGCGACAGGAGTCACACCCAACGGTCGTATCTCACCTAACGACAGTGGCCTCTGGGACGATGCTCAGATCGAAGGTGTCAGGGCAGTCGCAGACGCAATTCACGCTGTTGGGGGAAAACTTGGCATCCAGCTTGCACATGCAGGTAGGAAGGCATCTGTATTGTCCCCATATCTAGGTAAACCCGGCGGCATGGATGTCGCTACTGAAGAGGATTTCGGATGGCCGAACAATGTCCATGGTGCGAGCGCGATACCGTGGTCGAGCAAAGGGTATGCCGTGCCCAAAGAGATGACGAAGCAGGACATCAAAGACACGGTTCAAGCCTTCGCAGATGCAGCTAAACGGGCCGTAGCTGCAGGTGTCGACGTTATCGAGATACATGGCGCTCACGGGTATCTACTATCAAGTTTCAACTCACCTCTCAGCAACCAACGCACAGATGACTATGGTGGGAGCTTCGAGAACCGCATTCGGTTTCCCATCGAGGTAATTCAGGCCGTGCGAGCCGCCATACCTGAAGGCATGCCTCTTTTCTACCGTGTCACGAGCACAGAATGGATGGAGGACACAGAGGAAGCTAAACAACTTGGAAGCTGGGACGTACCGCAAAGCATCGAGTTCGCGAAACTCATGGCTCCGCTAGGCGTAGACCTGATCGATGTCAGCTCGGGCGGCAATCACGAGAAGCAGCAATTGAAGATCCATTCAGACTACCAGGTCTCGATCGCGCGGAAAGTTCGGAAAGCTCTCAAGGAGATCGGATCGCCACTCTTGGTTGGCGCTGTGGGGATGATCACAGAGGCCGAGCAGGCCAAGGATATTGTGGAGGGTAGTACGTCGAAGTTGGAAAACGGGATGACGGAGGAAGAGGAGGCGCAGAAAGCTAAAGACCTGCTAGAGGGCTCCGAGATAAGCGCAGATGCGATCTTGATCGGACGACAGCTCATGCGTGAGCCTGAGTGGGTGCTCAGAGTCGCGTTTAGGTTGGGTGTAGATGTGCAGTGGCCTGTGCAGTTCGGGCGCGGAAGATTCTTGCAGGGAAGCAAAATCTGAGCGGCATAGATACGATTTCTGTATTAGACACATCTATCTTATCATAGACTTCAAATCTCTGTCTGATTATTTCTGTTTTGGAACTCTGTAGTCTTTGAGATCCTTTCTGCTTAAACGTCCGAAGATAAGCCCTGAAGATAGCGGCCATACTATAAGATAATTTTTAAGGGTCAGAGCCGCGATGCCAGTTAGCTGAAGAACACTGTTCCATATATCCTACATGGTATGACATTATTGAAGACTTTGTACAATACGATTCAAGATGTTGCGATGTTGAAATAAGGGCGCGACAAGATCACAAAACCACAAGGATCTCTGATTCAAGGCGATCATCTCGCTAATGGCTTTCTCCACCTTGAGAAAAGGAGTGTCTGCTACTAGTAGTAGTGAAAAGTGAAGACAAAAGAATATTAGCGGAGACCGTACTTGATTAATCGACCTAAGCGCTGAGATGGCCGTGATCGAGTCCTGGATTCGTCATTGTGTAGTCAGAAATTGAGAGTTAGTGGAAGCAGACCGTAAAGGATGATCGGCAAACACCACCATCTACTACAGCTTCAGGACGAGTGATCGGTGTGGCCACACGGAACAGGTATTTCACATTGATCGTCAAGTCTCACCGCACACTATCCACTTAGGGATGTAGTGCGACTTGCGTTACCATTGTCTCAATGACAAACCGAATCCTGGCCTGGTCCGCATGACCTCCTTATCTTTATCAGTAAGTTTATGTAATCGATCGACTATGTCCCGCTTTCACCGCTACGGCTGCTAGGAGATGATGCCGGCGCCTCCTCCAAAGAACCCGCACGTGAGCCTATCCCATGCCTCAGACAAACGTTAAGGTACACCTTCACTATGTGAATCTCTGGAAGGAACCACATGAGTAGCGCTCCCATAAATTGTACAAATATAAGAGCTCACCGAGTCCTGACTTTCCGCCGCCTCGTGTCTACCACACTCGCAACACCAATTTTGACGATCGCAGTCCGAATTTGGCCTACCCAGTACTTCACCAAGTCCTAAAATATATTGACCACTATTGGGACCCCCTTCTCAACTTTCCTCGAAGATGTGGTTCACCATCTGGATTCTGGCAGCAAGCCTCTTCTCCCTTGGCTTTGCCTTCGACGGCACCAACCTTGCAGCAAAATTCGCCGGCAACCACAGCGACGATCGAAACGTCAATAACGCTCCAGGTGTCGGCAACTTCGTTTTGGTGAACCAGTGCAACCGCGGCTTCTATTACAAGTAAGCTCAGACTCGGAGCGTATCATACCATTCTTGCTCACTATTACTATAGGAAAGAGTGGTACATGAATGGCGACCCCATCAAGTATATCCCTGCTCGAACCGCCGTTCGTCAAGAATTCATGCTAGTCACAAGGGGCAGCCGCAACGAATGTTGTCCAGATGATCAGGGCGGCTGCAATGCGAATTGCGGTGTCACTTTCAAAATCTCTGACTCGAATTCGATTGTCGACGGCAATCACTTGAACCTCGAGTACGCCATAAGGGATGGCAAGCCATGGTACGATATCTCATTCGTCAATTGTGCCAAGAACATAGCCTACCGTAGTGGAGATGCCAGCAATTGCCCAAGCTGGCATGACGGCATCAAGATTGACGGCCAGAGGGGCTTCAACTGCGAAGGGGGCGCAGAATGCAAACCCAATGAGATGTGCATGTAAGTCTACTTCAAAATTAAAATGAAGCAGTCATCCAGTTGACGATCCCTAGCTACGACAAGCGAGGTGCCTATTACGTCGACTACCCGGTCCAGAAGTGGGGGCTTGGCGAACCGGTGCATATATGCCCAACTTATCAAATGGAGCTGTACTATCGTCTTTGCACGAACCAGCCAGAGCTATAGATGCAAATGTTTGCCTGTTATGAGACATTAAGACACTCATCGTTGCAGAATTAGACTATTGGCTTGGAACAATCTTGCTGGTTTAGATGAGGATATCTAAAGATAAGGGTAGATAGAGGAGTAAAGGGTCGGCAAGACTGGAAAAACCGAACCATGATGTTCTCGTGAGTAAATCGACTTTCCGATTGTGATGTACTTTTAAGTGTGCTCTATGCTATCTTCTACCTGTCACGATATTTCTCATTTCAAGGTGAATAGTTACAGCATACAATTGTTAAATGATCAAGATTTTAATCAGTTCGCCTTGTGGGTAAGAGTAAGTTTTAATCCGGGAAGATGCATTGGGGCTGAAATAGAGAAGTGAAAATATTATATATACCTGGTCGCTTGAGACCCCCCCAAGTGTTGAAATCGCACTTGGAAATGAGCGCCTAACTTACACTTAATCAAAACAAAGTACGGCTGTTATGAAAACGATATCTCGATTCGAGAAGGACTTTTACTACGTCTTAGGCCGAAAAGCGCATGGTGCAGATCAGAGAATCCTGTATGTTGTAGGTTAGTCCTTTGAATTAAGATTGTCTCCACATTGTTGAATGCTATCCGTTTTTCCAGATAGACTCTGCCACTTTCTTTAGCAAAGATGAGGTGAGACATTCCGCCAAAGATGATTTGACTCCATATAGTACCTCTTGTTTACATAGCGTCAAGAATGCACAAAAGGTCCTCTTTGTAGATGCCAACGCCGAATCTTATGGCCTTCAATCCAAGCAATGTCCAGAAAGCTCAAGAAAGATGTTACTTCAAATGTGACCTGCTTTTCTCGGCGGTGAATAAAGTTTCTGGACATCTTCTGGCAGACTTACTGGCCTCTCGTAGCCAGGTCAGTACGACTCTGTCATGCGCTATGATCGTATGCTCCACAGTTGAGCTCATCAAAGGATCTTCGGGATAGATAGGGCTAGCGGTGTATGATCGCACTCTCTTGGTACAATACAAGACCATTATCTGAAGTTTTCAAGACGTTGGGCGCCATTCAAAAAATAACACCTCTGCACC
The DNA here is from genome assembly GCA_010015825.1 of Lophiotrema nucula. Classification (NCBI taxonomy): domain Eukaryota; kingdom Fungi; phylum Ascomycota; class Dothideomycetes; order Pleosporales; family Lophiotremataceae; genus Lophiotrema; species Lophiotrema nucula. The sequence goes on along the minus strand of ML977325.1, from coordinate 850,749 downwards.
AAGTACTGGGCGGCGTAAAGGTACCGCATGACGAAGATTTGCAAGCCCTACGAAGTCCTGCACACGAATTCCGACGAGAGTACACAAGGGCACTCGTAATGATCTATGTATAACATCACTCTAGCAATTGTCTACGAAGCTACACCCCCTGTTACGATATGAAGCAGTGAATTTTGGCCGCTGTATGTAGCGTAGTCGCGAATCCCACAAAACCCGTGACGCACAGCGCGACTCCAAGCCCTCCGCCGCTCAAGCACCACCAGCTTGCCCGGTGAAAAGATACGCCGCACATCGATAAAACCATCGTCCGTCCGCTACACCTGTCCCTACAGTCTGTTAGCGGAGCTAGTGACATCGGATCCGACACCTACCGCAAGTGTTTACCAATTTCCTCATTGCGTAGAGGCAATCGTTTGTGTCTATGTAGCCTCCAAAATCACTTCAATCCTGTTAATACGAGAACATATCTTTGGAAGAGATCAAGAGCTATGCTTACTGGCACCAGGCTTCATCTTTGTACTGCTCCGCGCCGTTGAATCCGCTCATTGCAAAGTTACCCCTCCGGACCTCTCGTTTGATATCAAGTTTTCCTCCTCCACCACAGTATTCTTGAAAAGCGTCCTCAGCCTCCTCCATGAGGAATCCCTTGCCAGGCTGATCTCTGCACTTTATGTCGTTGATTTCGCAGTCGTCCTCAGTGTTGGGGCAGGGGGTTCGCGAGTATAGTTGATTGCCATGGTGATCGAGCTGGGCAACAAGCGCAGCGCCTTCGACGGGGGGATATGCGACGACTTGCGGGGACCAGGGTGGCTCGCCATCGCGTACCACATCGCTGATATCTAGTGTATACTGTACGCAGCCATCGCCCTGCGCTCGAAAACCAAATGTATAGGCACTGTTTGGGTCGCAGAATCCATGACCGTTGTTCAACACATTCACACAATCCTGTTGCCGAATCTCCCCCTTTTCGCATTGAGAAAACGGCGCGGCGTTTGCGCGCACCCATAATGACTGTCGTTTGGGAACCCCCAGCCTGATATGTCCCAGCGGCTATATATGTCTTCGGGTGCGTCTTTGCCGACGATCTTGAGAGCATTATCCCTACAGAACTGGTCGATGACGGACTTTACCGGTTGTGAATCTTCCTCTGATGTATCAATCAGCGCACCCCATGGTCTGTGGTAGCATTCTTCTGGGTCGCGTGGCGGAGGTGGAGAGCTCGGGGTTGGGGCTTCGGAAGTGCTTGCAAAAGTGCTTGTGGCAGGGGCGACAAAACTCGATACTGGCACTACACCCAAGGAGCAACCGCTGCAGTCTTGATTACAGCCATTCTCTCCCTTAACACCTATCTGGTTGGCACAAGTCGCCGAGTCTGATGGACAATTTAAAGGTGTGCAGTCACACTGCGACTCGTCTTTAATGTAGGGAGTGCACGAGTACTGCATAGTCGAAGTTGTTGTTGTTGTTGAGGAAGGAGCATCGGATGTTATAGTCGAGGTTATTGTGCTGGATAGCATCGTATGGATGCATGGCGCGAAGTGAAAGTCGGGCAGTCTGGGAAAAGAGAATTGGACGCCCGGAAGCCGTGGTATGCGCCAAAATAGTACGAAAATGAAATGGTTGCTATCGTTATCGTCGTTGTTGTCTTTGTCGCATGTATTCGTACAAATGCAGGCACACTTGATGACCGGAATCTCAGTCGGGTTTCCATGGGAGTCACTTGTTGAGAGCCAGAAGTTGTGCTTCCACTCGCTGTTCGTAATGATGTCAACAGACATATCCGACGGCGTCATAGTCTCGGTTAAAGTCACTTCGTTCCAGTCCCAGGTTGTACTTCCCATGGTGGCGATAGTGGGTGTTGGTAAAACAGGGGTAATGACACTCTCATGTGTAGAATGCGGAAATGTGTAGTGAGAACTCGTTGTTGACGTTGCAGTCGGCTTCGGTGGCAAAGGAAAGGGTATGGGGAATGCATTGGTTCCATTCGGCTGTTGTGTGGAGTTACCAGTTGACCATGGAGCCGTTTCACTTTGAAACTCCGTCCATGATGATCTGGTTGCTGAGGAGAACGCGGAAAGAGTGTTTGCCGTACCTGTAACGCGAGATGTCGAAAAATTAAAGCTTACAGAAAAGCTCCAACTCGGGCCGGTCTGGCCTGTGGGAAGGGGATAAGTCGTAGTCTCTGAACGAAGAGAGTGGGATCCATCATTCTTTAAGCTTGTCTTGACCAAGGGACCGGTACGGAACATTCCTGTGGTGTTGGCCGCGCCTAGCGGAACAGAAGAGTTATAATACCGAGCATTGGATGAGCTGGAGAATTGTACCCGCGTCCCCGAGCTAGACAGAAGTGGTGGAGTAGTTGGGAAAACGATCGCTGTGCTCACGTGGGCCAGCATGGTGGTGAGCAGAAGAGGAATCGGGCGAAATGAATGGGCATATTTGGGCATGGTGGGTATCTGTAGACGATAAAAAATAAAAGTAAAGATAGAATCGCGAAAATAAGGATATTGGATAGAAGTTTAGATAGTTGAAAGCCGGTGAGCATCCGGTTGATCGATCTTTCGCCATCTTTGACGTGAGCAACTGTGTCAACTTTTCCTGGTTACCTCGCCGCGATGTTCAGAAGAACAGATTTGCGGCACTGCTCTCCGTGGAGATTCTCACATCCAGCTAGGCCGCTACAATCGTGACAAATCCATTGAAGGTATCTTGGCGTCTTCTGTGAGGGGGAGGGAGGAAGCAGGGGTTGGGGACGGAAGAGGCTGGATTCTATGCCGGAATCCAGTTCCAGAAGCATGCCAATCGTTTCGCGACGAGTTTTGTTTCATGCGATCTGAAAAGATTCTTGATGAGTCTGGGCCGCAATTCTGCACGGCGTAGCCGAATGACTCATATTACGGCATGTACTAGAAACATCGGTTCGTAGTTACACAAGATATGTATCATCTAGTCTAAGGATCTTAAACGGAAAATGATGTTCAGTGAGTAGACTTCCTGGAATCTCTGGCCACTTTAGAACAACGCTGAATTCGCAAGGCTGTTGGATAGCACTGAGCGGTTTGAGGTAATCGAGCTCCTGCTCAGGGCCAAAACTGCGTTTCCGTGGAATGTAACTGTAGGGCTCCCAGACGGCTAGGGTACACTCTAGGTGTCGTAAATGCGTCATTTGTGACATGCGATGGCATAAATTTGGCCAGGCAACTGTCTCACCTGCGCCGCCGGCGGGACTATTGTAACGTAGTGCCCAGTTACTCGCCAAAGAGTCCAAGGTCCAATTAAATGAGAGGCAAGTAATCGCGTCAAAGCGCTGTGGAAGGATAGTCTCCACAAACAGCGTTAGTGCTCTGCCTTTCTGGAAGGACAACATGTTCGATGAGTACAGAAGGCTGATAGCTTCGATGTATCTGGCCACTGTCAGTCCGCAGATCCGTATCAATCTAGTACGTGGTGGACTCACATGCGGCGACAGGTAAGCAGTAAGTTAAAACAGAGCCCTGTACAGGACGCTGAGGTCGACTGAACATACTGTCCATTGCGGTATGACGCCCAATATTTTGCATCCGGACTGAACCCTCCTAATGTTGTGCCAACTCCATCTCTGAACTTTTTCAGCACGCTCCAGCACGAACTATGGTTCTGCATTCCATATTGCACACATCCCACGTGAGCAAAGCGTCCATCGGCGGGGTAAATGTGACAAGTCCCCGCACCGTCGCGAAGAGCCGCGATGTAGCAGGCTTGGCGAAGCTCAAGCGGCAACTTTATAACGAACAGGGACTGCATTTGATCCCTGGTAAGACGTCTTCGAGGCCAGATAGAATGTTGATGGGGCGAGGTTGAGGATAAAGCACGCGCGCGTCTCCGAGGGAGTGATTGGGGGTCATCCTTGAAGACCCCCGCTTGCGGTGCGCGTGTCAACAGATTCCTAATGGAGCGAATTGGTTCCTTCTTGTCCGGCATTCTGGTGTGGTATGAAGAGATTATGTGTCGTGTTCTGCCTGGCTCTATGTCGAGCTGGGCATGGATGTCGGGCTGTAGGTAAGTCGTAGAAAGTCGAAAGTGAACTCCGCTGAGATCCCTTTTGTTCTGTGCCACATCTGGGCACGCCGCGTCACCCTATCCTTACAATTCCTGCAGGAACCAAGCCCCCAACACCGAGAGGCGTTGACTGGCTTGCCATCACGGATTCTTCCACTTTCTCTGTCCCAAGTCTGAGGGTCAAACATGGGATTGAAGATCGTGCCTATGGCGCAGTGCGTACGATACCTGCCCAACAGGAGCGGTCAAACAACATACGCCAACAACAGGTAAAATCGAAACTTTGATAAAACGCTGTGCCTTTTGGTGCCGCACTTCGATGGAACATTGACACTGAATCCTCATGCATGCGCTATCTCCTGGTAATGTGGTCTGATCGGCGAGCGGCAAAGACTGTATGGCTGTGGCATGTGTTAAAAGCAAGTAGAAACTATAAGTAACTGTACGAACTACACATGTGATCTTGCTACTAGTTTCTCACTCTTCTCATTACGCCTTTGGTGCAACCCGCAATCGGTGTTCCTTGTCAACATGGTCAATATTGTGTGCTTCAATCTGCTGTTCCTCTTCACGTCGTCCCTTCTAGTTCATGGATATATTATCGATTTTACTTGTGAATACGATTGTAAGTATCGTCTTACTCTCTTTACACTGATGCCAGAGTGTATCTCGGCACTCGAAGTGCTTATCCGAAACTATAATCTTCAGCATCCACCTTACTGCGATTCATCAGATACCGACTGTGGAGCGGTGATAGAGAATGCTAATCATTGTGGGGCAGGCTACTCTTTCCTCGAAAAATCCGTCGATAGCGCCTTTAGCTTAGCGAACAATGCCTACCGGATGCTCCACGCAGCCCAAAGTATGCATGGCTAAATTTTCTATACCGCGTGGTCTACATACGGCCTTTTGTAGAGGCTAGTTTGTTTAGGTCCTATATAGAGTCCTGCTAATATGGTATCAACACCGTTAGTGGACACTGGCAACACAAGCCCCGCGACTCCAGCTGTCAAGGCACTCGCAAAGAATATGTTCGGGAGCGAAGACGGAGCGTGGACTGCGCTAAACACAGATAGTCAATTTTCACCGAAAGGTCAGTATGCGTTCCTCTAAGAATATCGCAGTATTTGTCTTAACTGCGCTCATGTGTTATGACTACAGACTACTAGGTGTGAGCCAGCAACTTTTCAAATCACTGGGAAGCGGCTCGATGGGAAACCAATATTGATCAAATTTCGAGGCTACGCTGACCGTTGTTCAGATGCTTACCAGCAAATTTACCTACTTGCGGTGGATAGAAGAATCAAGTATGAACAGAATGATCCACCTGTTAAAATAGTGGAGGAGAATGGAATCAAGAAACCCGAGATAGGATGGGCGCAAAAAACGAACGACCTTTTTCAATCTGTACGTTAGTGCCAAGATCTACTACAACAGCTTTTGCTATGGCCACCGACCGAACTTCCACCGCATTCCTTTCAACGATAAGAGAGCCTTTAAGTTTGATCTCCCTGCTTACATATCTCAGGTCATATACTGCGACGTCAAGAACTGGACCCCGGTCACAGAGGGCGACGCTAAAGGTAAAGTGTATGACCGCGCTAGGCATGTCTACTATGATACTGCTTATAGCAAAAACATCAAAGAAGGGATGGACGAATGCTTGCGTACCAAATCGAAAGTTTTCGCAGGTACGTCCTCACTCTGCAGATACAGTTCTTACGTTCCATAGCGACCGTCACCTGTTTGTCCAAAGCTTAAGTGCCTACTATAACTGACTATACAGATACAAGATCACACGATGGCATTTACATTAGTGAAAGAGTCAGATGAGTCTGTCACGTACCCGGCAGCTGTCAGTCAGATGGTTCTCTGCCCTTGGTTTCTTATTAAGAGTAAGGAAAAGGGTCAGACCCGTGTTGAACAGTTGAAGTCGAAATTTGACCAATTCAAGGGCGACCGTAAAGCCAGAGCTCAGGGAATTGGAGGCATGCTCAAGGTATTGTTTAATGAGGCAAAACCAGAGATTGAGAAGTACATGCCATTGGACTACCTCATATTGCACGAGGTACGTCTGCACATACCGCAATCATTCCGACGCTGTGGTGTAGAGCTTGCCAACTCTACGTACACTCCAAATCTTTATGAGCAAATACAAGCAGTGGGCTTTGCTAATACGCTCTTTCAAGTTCTCACATATGCCGCAATATGGGCGCACAAAGGATGTCGACCCAAAGAAATGCTACGGCTGGCGGAATTGCTCTAAGCTGGGGAGTACCGCTATAGGTCAGAACAATGCCGATACTCTCGCTCTTTTCGCACTCGCATTGTGGTTCCTCTCCGAGGACGTGTATGTCACAGAGAACGGCAATTTAGTACCCTCGGTAGACTCACTAAAAGATTGCCTTACGCCGGGGCCCGTACTGTATGACGCCACGAAGAAGCAAGACGCAAAGTGGGAACAACAAGCGCAGCAGGAAGGTGTGGCTCAGGTAATTGTCAAGGAGGAGCCTTCGTCATCAAAGGGAGACACGAAGCTTTTTCCCAACTATGAGTTCCGGAGGGACGATGAAGCCTAGAGCGCTAGGTGGAGATCGGCGCTATACTTAAGTCATGTCTCGCAACTTTTCCTCTGTACACTACTTGGTTTTCTAGTCGTTCTAGATCCTGATAGAAATCTCACCTGTGCTTCGATTCCTTAGCGACCGACAATACACTGTCATCGAGTGAATGCTAGCCGATACATATCCGCTGAGAACCCCTTAAAACATGGGACCTCTACCTGCTGTGAGCACGATGGGGCGGTGTATTAGTCCAATGTAAGCTCTAACCGCCATCAATCGGCACATTTGTAACCTATTGCGACTCGCGTCTTCTATATCGGCGAATGTGATGTTGAATTTCCTCTGCATCAAAATCCTCAGATGCCTCTAATCCAAAAGCTTATGAAACTTATTATACTATCTTGTAGTCCTCCTTCGAATCTTTCGGTGTCAGACGAAGAGTCTTGCCCGCTCTCATGCCCGTCGGCTTTCCCTCATCGAGTGCGATATGACCATTTACCATCACGAACCTTATACCTTTAGCAGGTACCTGTGGCTTTGAGAACGTAGCTTGGTCGAGTATGGACTCTGGATCGAAGAGCACCAGATCAGCATTGTAACCCTCCTTGACTGTTCCACGATCTTTCAGACCAATGACCGCTGCCGCACGTCCGGTCAAGTGTGAGACTGCATCCTCTAATCCCCCATCAAAGATGCGTTCGGCTAGAACAGAAGTAGGTTGATCGCTGAGAGACGTAGTTGCGCTGTAAAGATCGCGCTCCATTCCTTTCTCGAGATCTCGTGCATAATGCCCTAGGTAGCGGGGCATTGTTCCCCAGCCTCGTGGATGAGGCTTCATCGACGTGAGAATACCATCGCTGCCAGCACAATGCTTTGGATGGCGCATAATTCTCCGGACATTTTCTTCATGGCCCTCATGCTGAAGAATGGTCGTCGCTAAGTTGTCCTCTATCAGTAGTTCTACCAGCAGATCAAACGGGTCTTTGTTTTCCTGTTCTGCTACGTCCCCGATTGCCTTGCCAAGGTAGCGCGACACCAGGGACTGATTTGTAACACCGCTAATTTCGATAGTCTTCCAGTTCAGAGTACAGCCGTGGCAGCCATCTGTACCAACAATTTCAACATCGTGGCGGATTTGCGCAAGCGTTTCTGGATCATGCAAGCGCTCGAGGCAGGCAGCGCCACCACCAGCGGCTGCCCAGCTTGGAAGTAGTGCTGCGAGAGTCGTGGATCCAGGCAGGTATGGATAAGTGTCCAGACTGATGTCCACTCCGTCTGTGATGGCCTGATCGACCATCGTGATAAACTCTTCCGCTTTGCCCTTATTCTCTTCGAAGTTGAGTGTAGCATGTGTCAGATGTAGTCTCACACCTGTATCTCTAGCCAGTTCAATCATCTCTCGGTATGCCTGCAGCGCACCCTTTCCGTAACTCCTATGATGCGGGCAATAGTATGCACCATAAGGCACAAGGATGCGAAGAAGTTCGCCAAGCTCTGAATCGGAGGCGTACATGCCCGGAACATATGTCAAACCCGAGCTCATGCCTACGGCTCCCTCTTCGAGCGAGCGCACTAGAATTTCCTTCATCTTCTGGATCTCTTCCTTGGTCGCAGCCCTTGGATCATAGCCCAGCACTAGCATTCTCAGGTTTCCTTGAGGAACCAAGAAGGCTGCATTCGTTGCGATGCGCTCATTGTCCAGGACGTTCAGATACTCCTTGACAGTTCGCCATCTGCTCCAAAATCCGTCGTCCTGTGGGTTTCCATTCCATCCTGCTATCTGTGAGCGAATATGAGAAAGACACACATCGTCCACTGGCGCGTAGGAGATGCCATCCTGGCCAATGACCTCGGTGGTCACACCCTGGGTGATTTTCGCGAGATGCTCTGGAGTGTGAAGGAGCGAGAGATCGGAGTGAGCGTGCATATCGATGAATCCTGGAGAGAGCACCCAGCTGGCATTTTTACAGTCAACAATGCGGGCTTCATTGTGAGCTTGCGCTGGCGGCAGAGGTTCCTTGCAGATCTTATGTATCTTTCCGGCGCGTACAAGCACACTCGCTGTGAACCGTGGTGTGGCTCCTGTTCCGTCGATGACGCTAGCGCATTCGAAAAGGACATCGCCAGGAGCAAGTACGATGGACATGGTGTAGTTAGTATAGAAAAAGCAGATTAGAGACGGAATACGGAGCCTCGAGTGCAAAGTACCTCTTCGTGTCGCTCACCACCGGACCCACTTTCGCGTGCGGGGCAACTCTGACAGTTCGGACCTCCTTCCCGACTAAGCAATCGTCAGACTACCTACAGAATTCACCAAATGAGCAACCATTTACGCACGACTAGGCTAACGGAAGCCGGAGTATATTCACACTCACACTCGAAACTCCTCCGGGATTGGCTGACATCATCGCGAGTCTACTGGTCCGTGCACGCTCGTGTACGTTCTTTCTATGGCCGTATAAATGCGCAAAAGCTCTGTCTGTACACGGACGGCGACTAACTCGGCATCGCCTCTTCCGGGAATGGCTCACTCATTAGATCTACCGAACGAACTGCTCACTCAAGTTGTCGAGGAACTCGAAGGCCGCACTCATGCGCTGAAGAGACTTTGTTTGACATGCCATCGGCTGGGTGCTATCGCTCAACAAGTCTTCTATCGTACAGTTCTGCTTGACAATACAACCTCTCGCTATGACGGCATCTACCACCTTGTTAGAACACTCTCAAGGAAACCAGAATCGGCAATCTACGTCAAGAGTCTCACTATGCAATTGCAGGCAACAGGGATTGCATACTTCGTCCACGAAGGCTGGACCGACGGCGAACAGAAAGTCCTCGACGACCTTCGAGAAAGATCATACAACATATTGTATTCTTCAATAGTAGGGAATAGCATTCTGTTGCGATTCCGTTCCCAGCCCGAATATCAATTAACTTACTTCAGGCATTTCAAACCAACGATATAACGTAACTAACTTGAGTTATTCGATGCTTCTCTTTATTCATCAAGTTACCCTCTAATTTACATGGCGGCCTGGTGTTGAATACGTAGCCTGTCGACCCGCCTTTCTGGACGCTGAGAGCACAGCTGTAGCGACAATTTGTCGGGATAATTCAGCGCTAGGCAACCCGCTCTTATTAATGCTTGGGCACCATTGGTCTGCATGCAACAAAGAATCGCGCATCACGCTCTAGTTATATCGAACTCCGATATCACAATCAAGAGACGCGCTGATATCTGGGACCTCAAAACGTGTCAATGCGAAGCTTCCAGTCCTAGTTTTTGTAACAAGTTTTCATTGACGGGATCCTCTTGAAAGATCGTTTAGGAAGAGCGTGCTTTAAGGTGGGTTCGACTAAGCTACACAAGGGCACCCAAATTGAATAGCCGAACAGTTGCAACGTATGATCACTTGCAATGAGCGCCCGGGACTCCGCCAACCTTCTCAGCGACCGTTTTACAGTTTCTAAAGGGTCCGCCATTTGGCCCAGGCGCTTTGTAGACCGAAGGTTTGGTATTGGTGGGGTCATTGGAATCTCCGAATGCTGCGGGGCGCGTCAGTAAGCGCTGGGATGAAGCTGAATAGTGACGAGTGACGAACCAATAATGAAGTTATGTCCCTTCCTTGTAAAAATCTGGCCGCTATAAGCCTCGCCGTTGGGGAAAGACTGGACATCCGAGCAAGCAAGCTCTACAAAGTCCACGAGAACTTGTGCAACGTCAAGGCAAGGGGCTGAGAAGTCTTCATCTGGGGCCTAGGACTTGTGTTAGGTAGCCTCTAGGGGTGATGGGTTACTACTTACAGCGCAGATGTACGCAGCAGATGTATTTTCAAAGCCAATCCTAGAGCATGTTCCCTTTGCTGCCTCACAATTCTCGGTCTTATCCTTAAGCTCGGCCAGCATATTGGACGTGTCAACCTGGTCCGCATTTAAAAACACTCCGCAGAAGCCACCAGTTAGCACGAGTCCTGAGCTTTTCACGGATCGTTCGGCGATGGTAAATTTGCTGGGCGGCGCTGCATATGCCATGGCGGCAAGGGCGAGGATGGTACTTTGCGAGAACCACGACATGGTGAGATGGCTGTCAAGGATAGGATGAACAAGGAGCAGTGAATGACTGAAGCAAGTAGGATTGGGAGGGCGATGATAATAACAAAGTAAGTAGAGCTGGGAGAGTGCTTTGTTCGAATCATAAAGCTAGATGTCTTCTTCATCATTATATAGATACTCGTCTAAGGTCTACTATCTACGTCATGAATTCTAGCGTCTCCAGGTACATGAAGCCTAAACCCTCACAATTGAATCAGGCCGACAGGGTAAGCTTTTAGGGCTTCTGGCCTTATAGGAGCCCTGGCATTTCTAATAGACGTCAACATCTCTACTAAGTGCAGCGCATCGTGCAAGAGAAGCAGTGAACCTGAATATTTCCCCTGAAATAGGGCGTCCAAATTAGCGGGGGCGAAGCATGATTGGTAGCCAGGGTAGGTGGCCCTGCAGGCGAGCCTTTTGTGAGGCAGGGCCGAATGTAAGCAGCGCTTGAGCCACCTTCTTGCATCCGGAATTCGCTGCCCCGCAAGAGCGAGCATAGGAGCATTTAGCTCTTAAGTGTATTATTAGGTCGCTTAGCGTGATGATCAGCTATTGAGCCCGGTAAGCGAGCTGCAGCGAGCTCAGGAGTGTTTAGCTTTTGAGAACCTTATTATCTTCAGCCTATAGCATGACGTTTCCTCACGTGCAAGCCTAATGTGCTAGACTAACCAATTAAAGACTAGCCTCACATTATATGACGGGATGCCATGCTGTAGGCCATAAGGTCCGGTAAGTAAGCTGGCTACAGTCCCTGAAAGCTCTAACCTTCCTTTGCGTCTCCTGTAAATTCCCTTACTAGGTATTTGCGCTAATTTTAGATCTTCGCTGTGCATAGCTCTTGGAGCGTCCAGTAATGATCTTCAAATAAAGCCCATTCTATGGCGGCCTGATCTAGATACCAACATTTCGGCTTCCTATGCGCGTAATTCAACTTAGGTCTATGGAGAGCCGATCCGCGATCTCTCGCGCTGTCGAGAGAGAGAGGAGCTTACTAAGTATGTATATATAAAAGAGCCTACACCACACACCACTTTAGACACATTCATCCACAGTCAGGAAAGCATACACTCTCTCCTTATCAACTCTGCTCAAGTCATCTCACCTCAATACCCCATCTCTATTTGATTCCAGACTTCGCTCTCTACCATGTTATGTCCGCGCTCCGCACTCGTCGCGCTCGTCGCACTCACCATCACAGCGTGTGCAGCACCTGCTAGCGACAATCTCAACTTCGGACGAGCCGTAGTGGACGGCTTCAAATTGACACACGGCTTCTGTGGCGTGTTCTCAACCGCAGACGCGGAGGATACGTCAAGCGCTCTTACTGAAATAGCTGGGAAAGACCAGGCTTGCTTTGCGGCGAAGAACACGTGTTCTAGACTCGGCTTTGAAAACACGTCTGGCATCTACGTTTGCGCCGTAAGCAATGACTGTTAACATCAAGAAAAGCCGCTCAGCTAAGGCAATTCCTAGTCCCCAGATTCAGACTTCTCGGCTCCCTGCCTTAATGTCGCACAGGCGCTTCGTCAGACCGTGTTAGAGACCTGCCCGGGCGCAGTTGGAGGGTTTAGCGGTCAGGTATTTACAGCAGCAGGCCACAACTTTATCATCGGTTTGTCGCCATCGAAGCTTTGATCCACCTCTTGCTAATGTATCCCGCAGCATTTGCTAACTCTAATGATCCTACCAACACCAAGCCGTCAAGCTACACTCCGTTTGGTCCGAATGGCGACCCTCTCTTGAAGTGTAAGGCAACTATCACTGCGGACGGCAGTATGAAATGCAAGACGCCACTTTAAGATCTGCCTTAGGATGACGACGAAGGATCTGTGGAGGATTGGTCGAGCGGCTGCCCGGCTGGTATGAATAGTAAATGCTTACGAATCCATTCCGTTGGTACACTGTCCTAGCCCTGTTCTAGCTCTCTCCTGTGAACTTCCTATGAAGGTATCTCAGACACTTCCTTACTGCCATAAACCTCAGCAGCTACTGTACAGGATTTTCATGTCGCCGACCCTATACTTTTGAGCGCTTTTGAGGGTGCCAAGCTGCCCTTTCTCGCGAGGAGTACGCTTAAGATAGCGCAGGCTATGAGTGATATACCAAAGGGTACTCCTAATCCTGCACCTACCGCTACGTTAAGCAGAAAGCCTTTTGAGACCACGTACCCAGCAGCAAGACCCTTGATCACTCCAATCACGACTGTTTGGACAAGGCCAAAGTTGCCCTGTTCCAATCGCACTGTCCTCCGGCAAGAGCACGTTTGATTGAGTTGAGCCGCAGTGATTGTGACTAAGAACACAAGAATGATACGAAGGGGAACAAAGGATGACATCTTGCGAAATAAAGTCTAGTGCGACTAAGAAGGCAAAGAAAGTGCTCGACATCGAAGCTAGACTCGAATTTGACGCTTCACAGATCGCTGGGAAACGCGAACTCAACGGAAACCCCGTCTGAGGCTGGACCATCGCAACCAAAGGTCGGCCGAAATTTCTAGAGTCAGTGCAGGTCGCTGATACCAGGACAGGCACGGAATTGAGTCCAATGAACGGAGAACGAAGATTGGAATGATAGCTGGTCAACATATATCACTGATTCGAAAGATGTCTTAAGACTCGCCGAGTTAGAATGCTCAAAATAGTTACATTGAATGGGTGTATAGTTTAGACAAGGACACTATCTAAGAAATGGTACAAGTGGACAAGACATGTAGTCCAGAATAAGTGTCTTTTCCCCGCCCTGTACCCTGAAATAGAAAGCTAGAGAAATTTAAACAACAAGAAAATCGGATACGGAATGCAGGGCCCCAATCACCGTCTACCTTGAGCAGTAATTAGTCCCTAGCCTCGGACGCATCTGGCTTCTCTACAGACGCATCATCTTTCTTTTCCTCAGACGCATCGCCTTTCTTGTCCTCAGGTATATTGTCTCCCTTGATCGCTTTCTCTACTTCTCATTCATTAGATCTCTAGCCACAACAAGTCATCTTTCTCAAAACTCACATCCTTTAGTACAGGTCTGCGCATCATTCCAACCACCATCGTAGCCCACCCCGTTGTCGTTTACGACCTGGTTCCTGAACGGATCGCTTGTAAGCTGGCCAACGCATTTGAACTCGCCTGTCGCCACTTTTGCAAACACGTTCGTCCTCTCGTCGCTGCCGGCTACGACTTTACCTGTTTTGTCTTCCGCGTAGGAGATCAAGTACCAGGTCTGCATGTCACAGCCGTCGGACATGTTGGGAGATCTTTGGAAGACGCAGCAGGTGAGTGGTGGAGAGGTAAGGGTTTCTGGTTGGTGTGGATTTGGAGGGTGTGGAGGGTGGCTACTACATTGAATTATGGCCCATGGAAATGTTTTGGTCTTGCTCATGGTGATTGCTGCAGATTGTTTTCATGTGAGGAGTAGCAAGCATTCTTAGACAACAATTGGTATACATCTGACACATTACAGAAAATGAGCTCTCTTTGCGAACAATCATTGATATGGTAATTGATGTGGTGATAATTCTTTAGCTCAGGCAGATGTGTTTGCGTCGGCGACGAGCATCATCAGCCGGGTCTCATCGAACCGGCAAACATCCCAAGACCCAAGGCTATCCACGCCTTCTTTCGGCTGCGACAAGTACAGAACAAGGGCCTGGTAAGCACGTGGCAGCCTGTTCAAGGTATAGTTTATCTTTAATAACTTAAGTAGTAAATAATAGTACTATATATTTAAAGCATAACTAATTCCCTACAGCCCTGCAGCGCAGACACCCTACAGATCAGATCAGATACGCCGAAGTCCTACTCAAAAGCGACCTCTAAAAGTGACCTCTTCGTGCAGACGTACACTGCTAGCTGATTGGGTAACCTAACCTCCACGGCATCGAGGAGGAACTAACTGACCGACTCAGGTTCCTTTGACACACAACGCCACAAAATCATGGTGCTCATTTCTGACATTAGATCGGTTGATGTGTCACGTCGATCAATCAATTACGATGAACGAACGAACGAACGAACGAGACAAGCACCACAATCACCCACCTAGCAAGACAGGACATCAACGACTTGGAAAAGTGTCGAGTCGAGCAATCAATGAGAGCCGTTCTGTGGTTGAAGCGCCGCAGTGCACTCCAGTACCAACACTTGATATCCACGGAACGATTTAAAATCAGTAGCTAAGACTAGGTACCCAACGGGGTTGAAATGCAAAAACAGATGGGTATCACGCAACCACTCCACTTATCCCAATCCCAACACCAACACCAACACCAAACAAACCACTTTTCCAAACCCATCCCTCCTATCCAAAACCAACTCTTTTCCCACCCCGTCCTCCTCTTCCCCTCAAACCACCACCAACACCTACACTCCCCCCAAACCCCCCCTCCCTCAACCTCTCCCTAAAACTCACAACCCCACCCCTTCCACCTTGCCCTACATCAACATCCACCGCTCTATTCGCCGGCGGCGCAGACATAACCCCACCGCCAAGAGCGTTTCGATCAATGAGGACGGGTCTTTTCTCCGGAGAAGCAGGGAGTTCGGGTCTCTTACTCCGCGCTACACTGCGCTTAGATGGCGTTTTGAGATAGCCTGGGAGTGGCTTTGGCTTTGATGCAAGAGTTTGATTTTGGGGAGGTAGGAAAGCGGGAGGGGGAGCGGGAGTGGAAGACCACGCATTCGCAAAGTCTAGGTCTTCGTTCTCCTCCGCGTTCACGACGGGGAAGAATTCGGATTCTTCGGGTATGGGATGTTGGTGAGGTGGAGGTAAACGGCCGGGACGTGATGGGAGGGGAGTTGTGTGCGGTCGCGCTGGGAAGCCGGCTGTAGGCCTCACGCCGATTCCTAGGTGAGAGGAGGATGGAGTGGGTCGCTGCTGGAATCTTGAAGTCCTAGCCCGAGGTTGCGTGCGTTCTGGAGACATGATGCTGAATGAGAGATCGAGGTTACTAGGCGGTGTGAGGTTGAGGCCTAGGTTCTCGGCGTCGAAAGCAGTCCAGTTTTCCAGTCTTCGTGTGAGGTCGCCGTCTTCGTCTCCGGCTGCTGCACCGCCTCCACCTCCTTCATCATTGTCATCATCGTCGAAATCATTCCTATCTCCGCCATCGCCATTCCCGTCACTTGGTGGATGTCCTCGATGTCTCGAGCTCGGCGTCGGACTCACAGGTCTCTGAGCAACCCTGTCTCTCATCTGCTCCACCCAAAACCTCAGCATAGCTCTGACATGTTTCTCGAAGCTTCGCTGTTGGAGCGCCGCTGCGTCTTCTTCTCTCCGTTGGATATTCCACAACTTCCAGCCCAGCTTCTTCAATGCGCCTGAGGCAGCAAGCTCGGTGTTTTCCTGGCGAAGTGCATCGGCTTGAGAGTCTTGAGACTGGTATCTGGCGAATCGTCTCTGCCATGCGGACAAGTGGGTTGAGAGGAGGCGAGCGGAGTGAAGGGCGGAGGCTTGGAGGGAGAAGTTCTGGATCGTTTGAGATCGCGTGTGCCAGTGTGCGAGAAGATTTGTCGCTTGGTTGAGAATCCCATTCTCAACCATCTCGTCGGCCTGTCGATCTTGGAGCTCGTAACGAGCGGTCTTGTCTCTCCAAGCTCCGAATGTCCTCCGCACGAGGTTCATCTTGACCAACCTGCGGACTTGGGCATAGGCCTCGCGTCGCCTACTCCTCCTCGTATGTTCCGTAGTCTCTCTCCAACGCTTGAGCGCGTGAGTTGTTGTGACGTAGAACTCTGCATCGGTAGCCCAAGTGCTGAGCTGCTTGAAGTGCTCATGCTTCGCGAGGAGGAAGTTGAACTGGCGTTGTTTCAGGAGCGGCTCGTACATTGACCGAGCGAGGAACTCTTTGCCACGAAGTTCGACCACAGCTTGTTCGATCCGTCTTAGGTGAATTCGGAGGAGTTGAGTTCTCTTGAACTGTGTGAAGCGTCTTTCGGCATCTTCAAGATCTGAACGCCGCTGCTGGGTGCGATCGGCCCATCTTGCAAAGATTGTTTCCTTGAGGCTTCGGTCATGGACGCGGATGAAGAGCGATACACGGGATGCGAGTGCCCACTTGTACAGAGACTCAACGAGGACGCGGTCGTCAATCCGTACAGCCAGAGCCTGGATGCGGAGTCGGTCATTCCACGCCGTCCAAGCGTTGCGTAATATGCGAGTTCGGTCGATCTGGGACGCTTGTCGTGAAAGCTGGGCATTCTTCTGCCACGTCTGCAACACCGACCTCGCAACTCGTCCGTTGACTCTTTCTTCGAGCTGCCTAGCAAGAGGTGCAAGAACCGCTCTCTTTCTCCAGGTAGTCATTGCATCGGCCAACACTCTTGCGTTCCTCCAGTCCACAGCCTGTCTCTCCATCTCTTGCACCTTTGCCATCTTGCTCCTCAAACTGCCCAGCGCGCCCTCAGCAACAACCCTCTCTCTCCTGTCTTCAGCCCATCCCTCCCTCTCCCTCAACAAGCCCACAATCTCCATCCACCTTTCAAGAACATTCCTCTTCAGCCTCGCCTCGCCCCAAACCGGCGCCCTCCTCTCGCAAAAAGCCCAGAACCAGCGCCAGTAGACCTTGTACACCAGATTCTCAGTATACAAAGTGACAGCCAACTCGTCGTTCTCGCGGGCAAGCTCAGCGCGTCTTCGCCATTTGCGGAGGAAGTTGGTGAGGATGAAGTGCTGAATCTTGAGCTCATTGACGGCGGTGATGTCGCGCCAGGCGTTGAAGTACCGGGTCCGGAGGATGTGTCGGCGCGCTACTGAGGTGCGTAGAACTTCGTCTTCAGCGCTCTTCGCCCAGTGCGTGAAGGCCTTCGTGAGAAGGAACAAATTGCGCGCTTTCTCTGCGCGGGTTTCGAGGCGTTCAAAGAAGCGCTCTGTTTCTACTACTAGGCGTTGGTTCGAGAGGGCGACACGCCATGCGTTTAGTGAGACTCGGAGTATCGTTCTGCCATAGAAGACGTCTGCTCGGCTGCTCATGTCATCCACGTCGTCTTGAAGCTGGGAAGTCTTATCCCGCCATGTCCGCAATGCCGTCCGAGCAGTAGCTTGAACATGATTGTACTCAAATGTCTCCGCATCATCCAGCATCTGTGTATCACTTGGTCGGTAGTCTGGGCCCATATATGGCTGAACTTGTGCCTGCGGTGGTTGGTGTTGTGGAAGCGTACCTGCTCCAGGTATCGGCGCATTCACGCCTGGGATCTGGATATGCGAGCGCGAGCCATCGAAGGAATCCGTTTGCTCGCTTTCGTCGGCCGAAGCATCGTAGTCGGGTTGTTGCTGCATCCCTCCCGTCCCATCTCGGTTGATTCGCAGACTGCCGCGGCTGGCCACTGAGCTGTTGCGACGATGCTGCGACTGAGAGGTGCTCCTGCGATGCTGCATTTGCCCATTTACTCTACTGCGAATAGGCAGTGCCTGCGAACGACCCTCAGCATGGCTTCTCGACCTCCTCTTCCCACTGATATCAGACAACACGCCATGCGACCCGCGCCTCACCCTGGTGCCGTCTGATCCCGCAACCTTGTCTGCCGTGGCGTCGAAGAACGAATCGAAGCTGCCTCTCCTGCTCACGACTTTGCTCTCGCCACCTCTTGCATTCCCGACACCAACATCATTCCTCGTGATCTCTTCAATGCCTTCGCCCTCGGGGTCGCATTCGACTCGTATGTCCATCTCAGCCATCAATCGCTGGAATCGTTCCACGAGGCCTTCATCTTTGTGCTGGCCCTCATCGTCCTGCATACGGAACAAGAATCTCAGGTACCGCGAGTCATGATCGGGATCGATTCCCTTCTGCGCAAGCACGGCATCGTACGCTTCGAAGAGGGCGCGGAACGGGCGCGGGTGGCCTGGGAGAGTAGACGCGTGGCTTACAATATCGTATAGTATCTCAATGTCTGTTCACCTCATTGTCAGCATTGCGCTTTCTGTTCTGACTTCCGAGGTCTGAACGCGGTTCCACTTGCGACCTTGCACGCGAAGCCAAGATCGGGGGGTTTGGTACCTTCATTACTCAAATCCCCTATATCCTCATCCTTGGCGCTCATGGAGGACGGCATTCGGATCCTCTATCTTTCCTCTTTGCTCGTCTTCTGCGCTGCATAACCAATAGTAGTAGTCCCAACCGTCTCTATCGCAAGAGATCGCAAGAAGTCTGGGGTGGGAAAAACGCGTCGCCAAAGTGCCAAAACGAGGCGCGCGGAGTGCGAAGCTGAAAAGAAAGCGAGAAGCGTGGCGTCGAAAAGGTGTATGGATGCGAGTAGCAATTGAGTGTGTTGCGCGCGAGGTGAGAAAAGGCGACTGACGCGCTTTGTTGTCGCTCGCTCGCGCGGCGTGGTTGGTCGTTGTTCACCGAGCGGGTATGCGCCAAGCCTGGTCCGTGCTTAGGTCTTGACTTCATCGAAACATGTGCGCCAGTGAATCGCGAAACACGTCCATCACGCTCCGCCTTTCTCTATTACCGAATTATTCTGTAGTCATTCGCCTTGCCTCGAATTAAGGAATCAGCTGGCACAGTAACCGAGATTCGTATCGTGGGTGGAAGTCGAGACGAGGAAAGGGAAGATGCCAGGCCGAACCCGCCCCATAGACAAATTCGCCGCCGCGGTGGGCAAATGCTCGAAAGAGGTACGCGATACCTTACCATTTCCCCCCTTTCCAACCCAAGGAATCCACTTTGACATTCTCGATGTACTATCTCACCTCGCCACTGCTTCTCCAATTGATGAAACAGTTTCAAATCATTGGAGCGCGGCAAACTTACCCAGCAACCTCTTCCGTCTCGGCTCTACCATGATATAGTGGAGGACTGACAATGAAGCAGGGCTCCGTGTACGGCAAATGCATCATGGCAGACTACAACAACGTCTACAAAGACAAATGTCTGACCGAGTTCATGGCGCTCAAGAACTGTTACCTCGTAGGTTGATCCTCCCGACTTTCCATTCCATCCGCTGACGATTCGTAGAAAGCCACGAAGGGACGATAACGATAACAGGAAGTAACGGAGTATGAAGATGGTGTGGTGCTAGGAGTGCTTTGCATGGTAACGGCGTTTGTAGCATGATGAGATGAGATGAGATGACCTGAGATGAGACGAGTTGCTTTGTAGATTTGAGATTGCATTGATTGTCTGTTTCGTGGTCTATATATCCACAATTCGAGCTTTTTGATATCGTACCATCACATCATCCCACATTCGTAATCATCGGCAACTTCCTTATCTCGCTCATCGTGATCCATTTACGTTTCACAACTTCACCAGCCTCAACAAGAACGTCGCTTTGTGCAGCTCCTGCTCCTCTGCCGCAATGACCTCTTCCTTCTTTGCCTCATCGATCTTGCCTTCCAATTCCGTAATAGTGTGCTTGTCAACATTGCGGCGCAGTGCTTTTTCGAAGAGAGGCCCCTGTTTCTCGAATGCGTCCTCCAGCCCGATCTTATCCGGGTCCGACAACACTCTGTACTCCATGCCAACGTCATCCGTCGGCACAAGACCGGCCTTCTTTCGGAGGTCCTGCACCCTGCGAATAACTTCTCTCGCTAAGCCCTCCTGCTCGAGCTCCGGGTATGAGGCGGTGTCGAGGATGACAAGGACGTCGTCGTCGGTATTGAACTCCTGGTCTTTCCCGCTCTTCTCTTTGTCCAAGCCACGCTTGACTATCAGATCTTCCTTCGTGAGCGTGATACCCTCAACATCGATGGTTCCAGATTTCGCAAAGTCCTTGATCTGATTCGATGTAATGCCAGGAAGTGCTTTCTTCACCTTCACAGCATCCTTTTTGAGCTTCTTGCCCAGAACCGGGAAGTCGACTGACAGCGAATACTGGACGGCGTACTTATCTTCGTCAGACGAAAGAACGAGGTCGCGCACATTCAGCTCCTCGAGGATGTACGTTTCCAACGACTTGATGTCGTCCAGGTATTCCTGATCGGGATGAATGACCACAAGCGTCTTTAGCGGGATCTTCAGACCCTTGTTCGCTCGGTCTCTGCAGATGCGGTTGAGTTCGATGACGGCTTGCATTCTGCCCACTTTCCTCTCCACCACAGGATCAAACAAGTCTTCTCGAACTTCCGGGAACGGGAGGAAATGCACTGAGCGGTCATCTTCAGCATGTAAAGTCTTGGGAATGTGAGGTAGGAGGCGTTGGTAGATGTTGTCGGTGATGAAAGGTGTGAAGGGTGCTAAGCCGCGGCATAGCGTGTAGAGGACTTCGAAGAGGGTGTTTAGGGCGTGCGTAGTATCATCCTGGCCATATTCACCCTTCAAACGTCGGCGGTTGAATCGGATGTACCAATTTGTTGTGTTGTCGATGAGCTGAAAAGATCTGTTAGCACACGACAGCCGTGGTGAAAGCAGAGCTAATTAACTTACGGCAAGTAATCTAGGAACAACGGTGTAGAGTCTATATGCAGCCATCTCTTCGTTCACGAACTTCAACAGCGACTGACACGATGCTAATATCCAACGGTCGAGTACATTCATGTTCGTCTTCTCGGCTTCGGGATCGAAGACGAAATGTAGACCCGCAACTTTCTTCAGCAGCGTCACTTGTTGCTCGAAGAACTGATAGCTGTTCCACAACGGTAGGAGCACCTTCGAAACGATCTCCTTAACGCCAGCTTCCTTGAAGCGTAGCGTCTCAGCGCGTACGACAGGTGAGTTAATGAGGTATAACCGCAGCGCGTCAGAGCCGTAATTGTCCATGATGAGGAGCGGGTCGGGGTAGTTCTTCAGACGTTTCGACATCTTCTTCCCATCTTCCGCGAGCACGATACCATTTACGACGCAGTTCTTGAACGGGAGCTTCCCAAAGAGATGTGTGCCAAGTACGGTAAGTGTGTAAAACCACCCGCGCGTCTGATCAAGACCCTCAGCAATGAAGTCTCCCGGAAAAGAATTCTCAAACTTCTCGACGTTCTCGAATGGATAATGCGCGCTGGCATAGGGCATAGAACCAGACTCAAACCAGCAGTCGAAAACCTCAGGAGTTCTCCGCAGTACACCTTTTCCTTGCTGGCTTGGGATGGTGATGTCGTCGATCTTGTCTCGGTGGATATCGGTAATCTCGCCGTCATAGCCACTCAGCTTCTTCAGCTCCTCGATGCTTCCCACACAGACCACCTCCTTCAAATCGTCACTAATCCACAATGGAAGCGGGGTACCCCAAAAACGACTTCGCGATACTGCCCAATCTGGCGAATTCGAGATCCAATTTGCGAAACGCTTTTCCTTGACGAATGACGGCACCCAATGTGATGACTCAATATTTTCCAGCATCTTCGGAATCTGATCTTGAATGCGAACGAACCATGACGGGACTGCGCGGTAAATGAGAGGGGTATCTGAACGCCAGCAGAACGGATAACTATGCATGATTTGTGAGTCGACAACCAGCCGTCCGGTTCCTTTCAGGTGCTTGATGATGTCCCTATCCGCCTTCTTCACATTTTGGCCAGCGAAGTGAGTGACGGCCTCGACGAAGTTTCCAGCATCATCGACAGGATTAACGGGCGGCCGCGTATCTGTGACTATGCCATACTCGACTGCGACTTTGTAATCATCCTCACCAAACGCAGGCGCCTGATGAACGATACCCACACCGCTATCAGCCGTGACATATGTCGCGTTAACGACTTTGAAGCCACAGTCCTTGAACTCCTCGTAGAAGTAGTCGAATAGCGGCTCGTACTTCCAGCCTTCCATCTCCTTGCCCTTCAGCTTTTGCACGATCTTGAATTTCGCCTTCTTGGGGTCCTTGTAAAGCGTCCTCAAGAGAGCTTCGAGCAGAATGTAGTGCTTCCCGGAGGCCTCGTCGAGGATTTTGACGTATTCGAAGTCGGGATGTGCGGCGAGAGCGGTGTTGGAGGGGAGCGTCCATGGAGTCGTTGTCCAGGCGAGAAGATGTGTGTTCGAGTCGTCGACGAGCGGAAATGATACGACAACGGCCGGGTCCTGAACATCCTTGTAGTTCTGCGACGCTTCGAAGTTGCTGAGCGGTGTCGCCAGAGCCATACTGTACGGCATGACCTTGAACCCGCGGTACACAGCACCCTTGTCAAACAGACTCTTGAACACCCACCACTCCGTCTCCATGAAGCTCGTGTCCATCGTCTTGTAATCATTGTCGAAGTCGATCCAGCGACCCAATCTGTCGATGGTGTGCCGCCACTCCTTCGCGTATCGCATGACGATAGCCTTGCACTTCTCGTTGTACGCCGCAATGCCGATCTTCTTGACGGCGTCCCGCCCTGACATGCCGAGCTCCTTGTCGATCTCGTATTCAATCGGCACGCCGTGTGTATCCCATCCGAATCGTCGCTCGACATAGCGACCCTTCATTGCCCAGTATCGCGGGATGATATCTTTGATCGTGGAGGCGAGGAGGTGGCCATAGTGAGGCATGCCGGTCGCAAAGGGCGGGCCATCTTCCAGAAGTTAACATGAGTATCAGAAAATACTACACGTTCACTGCGTACCGTAGAATGTGTAGGGTTGCTTTCCCTCCGACTGCGTAAATGTTAGTCATAACTCGCGTGAAGCTCCCAAACTCGCACATACAAGCTCGACTTGCCGCTGAAAGGCATCAATCTCCTTCCACCGCGCGAGGATACGCTCCTCCTCCTTTGGAAAGTTCATCGACATGGTGGGCGTTGTTCTGTCGAGCGTCTCGCGTCGCGGGGTGAATGTTTTTCTGTGTTGACTCGAACAAGGTGGGGCAGGGTCGGGTTAGTCAGCCTCTTATCGATTACGGACCCTGCATTTCGCTGTATTCTGCCTCAGGCAGTCGGTATCACTCTCACTAACCGTGCCCTTCCATGATGGGACGGAACAATTCGTTCACTCATAGGTGCACTATCACTGCCATCATTGGTGAGGATAGCCATGATGCAGGCATTCTTTGTTGTGTGAAAAAGTGACGGCATCAACAGCGCCACTTTGGCTTGCCCCTGGACTAGCTCATTTGATGAAATTAGGTAGAACCTTCGCGCTATCGGGGAGCACCTGAAGATGTAGCCATGGCCATCACGAAGGCTCTTCATCTTTCATGACCCACCCGAGGTTTGTTGGCCATGATGTTCTCCGTGTCGCGGGTCTTTCTCCTCAAATGTCTCGCCGTACTCGCCTTCGATGACACGTTCTGGATCCACGCACCAACACAAATCTCTACAGGCACACCTACAAACGCCACACTCGACGTTGACGTGCACAATGGCGATACCGGGTATGCGAGCGTCTTTCGAGTTTATCTGGGGGCCTCTGTTGAAGACCAGAGCGCTGTATTCTACTCACGGGACTGCTACCTTGTCCACGAACAAACGCTGTGCGACTCTACGATCGGAATCGCGTCCGACTACATCCATTTCAAGAACACCACATTCACAGTCAACATCCCAGCAAGCGTGGGGCCTTCTGGCGCTCACTACGTCCTCTTAGCCCAGATCTTGCAGACGGATGGGTCCTACTACGGGGCAACACTCTACTCCGACGTCTTCACGTTGACCAACGCTACTGGGCAATGGGGCACCACTCAAGAGCAAGGCTATACGCTTTGGGGTGCCGATGGTATCGCATGCTCCGGATTCGACTGTGTAAAAAACTGTTCCAACGTTGCGAACCAAAATTACAAGAACGGCGACAACAGCACGCTCTACAACAGCTGCGCCAACTCGTGCCCTAACGTCTTCATTGATCCCACTTCAATGTATGGAGGGCAACCCACCGCATCTTTAACGAAACCTACGGCTTGCTCGGTTGATCAGAGTGCCGCGCTTGCTACAACCACTAGCGCAAGAAAAACTGCAACGAGGAGTTCGAGTCTTCCCAGCGCGACTACGACTATTGGTATGAATGCCGCTTCGTCACTGCAGCAGGCTGAAATACCTCTCTGTGCTGCCGTTGCTGCCGTTGCTGCATCTGTTGCGCTGTTGAGATGATAAGGAAGCCTTCCAAAGCATGTGTGCATGGCACGCTGACCACGAAAAGCCTCACGCCCAGCAAAGTCAATGCGTAGACTACTCTCGCATCTGCCGTCGAAGAAAGGGGCCGTCTGCCTTCCTTAGTTGCGCGGAAGGGAGCAGTCATCATTCAATTGGCCAAGCGTTTTCGAAGTCGGAACGTGCCCCAAGGATACCCTTTTGATGATTGCTATTCATTTGTTCAGCGTATGAGATGTCCGCGTGGCACGCTCTCAATTCTCCGATCCCGAATTGCTCCAAACTCGCGCACAACATCCCGAAAGACTCGAACGGGACGGAAGACGAGCAAGTCAGAGCCGTCGCGATGAGCAGATTTCTACCTCTTGAGCCCCAGAGGTGTTCCATGTTCCGCTAGTTACCCGTTTTCGTCCCGAAGCGAGAAGATCGACCATACAGGCGACAATAGCCACAACCGCACGTCTACGGGAATCCTTCTCGTTGTAGAGCCGAATCCATCGTAGATTATCCATTTCGAGTCTCTTGCGGCACGAAAGTCAGGGTTTGACCACCGCTAAGAGATGAAACAGCGACAGGCCAAGGCGGCTCCCAAAGCTTAGCTCGCTTCGTCATCCCCTGTACGATGAAACAGTGACAGGCCTCACCATTGCGTCTGATCTTTCATCTGACTGGCCCGCGCAACAACGTCAAAGTTCAGCAACGGTTTGATGCGCCTTTGTCGTCAGTCTTCCCAGACGTAGTCTTCCCCACACGGGCGCTTTCTTGGCTCAGATGCGTGCAGACTCGCTGCAACGCCATCGAGCCTTAGACGTGGTTAGGGTTCAGCCCACGATCCCCGCTTCGGAAGTCTGAGAGCATTTCCCTGCCTGTTTGGAGACAGTTTCGACTAGGCGGAGGCCGCGTAGTGAGGTATCGAAGATTCGTACACCTCTAGTCTGTATATATTCAACTATCTGTTACTGAGGCCTTCCTCACCAGCTTTCATCAAATCCTACTTCTAACCACCTCTCATTTCCTTCAATTCGTCTTCTCGGCCGGTCCGACTTCATTTTAACCAACCTTCATTTACGACTCCTTTGCATCTTTCGCTTCTTGTCTATACTTCGACAGCACTTTCGCCATCATGCGTTCCCTTAGCATCCTCATCGGCCTCCTTCTGGCGTTTGTCACGACCTCCTATGCCTTCCCTAGCATCGACTTCCCTATCCTCGAAGCCCGCAAAGGCGGCAAGAACGGCACCGCCAACGGCCAAGCCAACAAAGCTCACAATGGCACAGCCAAAGGCAACTCAGTCAACAAAGTGTGTAGCAAGATGGCCAAGCTCACAAAACTCACCGAGCTTGCGGCCAACACGACCAAACTCGACGCTCTCATGACAAAAGGCAAACTTAACCAGACTGAAGTCGACGCCATCAAAGCCAAGGCCGCGAACGCTACCACCGAGCTTGCCACTATGACGTCCAACTCCACCCTCGTCACCGAATGCCAGGTTGTCGACGCGCATAAGAAGGTCGTCGGGGAGTGCAAGCAGATGAAGTCTCTAGAGAAGCTGTCTGCACTAGCGGGCAACCAGACGGCCATGCAGGCGTACATTGAAAAGAAGAAGCTCAACGGCACGAAGCTCGAGAAACTGCAGGAGCGCATTGGAAATGCGAGCACGAAGTTGACGGCTATGCAAGCAAACACAACTCTCACCAGCCTTTGCGCGAGTGAACAGAAGGGTACTACAGGTACTACGAACAACGGTAACTCTATCTGAGCTTGGATCTTGAAGTAGGGCTTTTGGCTAACGTAATGATAGGCACTGCTGCTTCTGGTACCGGTAGCACGACCGCCGCTCAGTCTACAGGTGGTGCTGCGGCGCTTACCCTCCAGACTATGCCATACGTTTTCGTTCCCGCGCTCGCTGGCCTCATTGCCGCTTTCTTGTAAAGAAATCGACTCGAATCAGACGGGCTGCTGCTGGCGAGGTCAACTCGCGGCACCCGACCCTCTCGCTCCGCGCTCCGCGCTCCACGCGCTTCCCTCACTTTCGACTGGACATTAGTGAGATGTACAGTCTTTGAGTAGATCAATGGGACTGCAAAGGCTCTGCAGTCTTGATAGTATAGACAATCCACTCGCTTCGCATAAGCATTAAATGAATTGGCGATCTGTGACTTCCAAGGTTACTATATTTCAGCCCTCTGCTTTGCCTTGAGATGGCCAACATCATTCCAAGCTTCTGCTTTATCTGCTATGCGTGAGTGTTTGTCATGTGATCCGCTGACGTAAGCTCTCACACACACCGACACAAAACCTCTGCTAAGGGAAAACGCTCTGGTAAGCGCCACCCCACAACACTACAGGCCCAAGGCCTCCCTCTTGTCTTAGCTCCTCGATGGTGAAGCGTCTCGACGACAAGGCGCCGCCCCACCGCACGCGCTAGTCATGCCAACCATCAACGACCTCCCGGACGAGCTGCTAATAGAGGTCGCAAAACATCTCAGCTCGAATCGGCCAAGCTACACTCAAAATGGTCTCAAGAGTCTCTGCCTTGTCTCACGGCGCTTCTATCGAGTTGCGCAGGATGTTTTCTACCGCACTCCACGTCTAGGTAACGGCCGATATGACCTTGCGCACCGACACCAAGCCCACAAGCTTCTGCGTACGGTATTGTCCCGTCCAGACCTCATCAAATCGGTCAAAACCATTCGGCTGGTCGTCTTCAATCGAAAGGCCGAGTACTGCCTCGAATGTGCCAATCTTTCAGATTCATACGAAGGGTGTGGATGTGAGTGGTCGGAGGTACTTCAGCCTGCGCTACAGCACATCATGGGACAGGCGTACTGCAACCCTGCTTGGTTGGAGGATCTGAAAGCAGACTTTCCGCCAGCCTGGGCAGGTCTTATCCTGAGCGCCTTACCAAACCTTCAGCATCTCGAGATCGATTCTTTCGAGAGCGATTGGATGGACCAATGCCCAGAGGTGGATTCCCACTACTTGGATGCCGCCTGGTGGTGTGGCAAACTCGAATTCCCGATGGAGAGTCTCTCGGCCTTCTCGAAGCTCAAGACTATTACGACGAACTGCCTCTTACCCTGGTCCATCATCACAGTACCCACTCTGACGAATGTTCATTTTGCACTACGCGATGAATCGAAGCGCGAGGTACCGGAGGCAATCAAGATCCCTACATCTGCAACACTCACAACCCTAAAAAGTGTGGTTGTTGACATTGACATCAGAGTCCTGGAGCTTCGCATGGACTTGCATATGGGGCTATACGGCTACTTCGCAGACTTGCTAAAGCGCATCATCAATCTGGAATCTCTCACAGTTCATCTCCGCGAACAACCGTCCTTTGAGGATGTCGAGAAATTTGAAGGCGGCAAATATGCGAACTTGACAAATCTGATTCATAATGGTCACCTACGTGTTCTCGAGATTACAGCCCCGAAAATGAGTCCAACCGAGAACTACTACTCTGATCAGTATGCCTTGGACGACCTCGAGATCAGTCCCCCAATCGACCCTTGTACGTCTCTGGCCAACTTACCGAATCTGCGGTATCTAAAGGCTCCACAAGATATGATCTTCTACGCTGACTCGTTGGCCGAACCTAGGGACCTTCCCTGGAACTTCCCTGCCTCATTACGGGAGCTGGACATTACCGACGGCAACTTGGCTCTGAGAGGTTGGGTTCATCACTTGGCTACCGACAGGACGAAAATTGCACCGAATCTGGAACAGCTCACCACCGAGGGTGATTCCGAAATGGATGATCGCCTAGATCCTTCCGAGGTGAACGCCATCGGTAGTGCGGAGCTACGAACCATGCTCGAGCAAGCAGGCATTACTTGGACATGTTGGGCACGGAAGAGATGGGTGTACAAAGGATAGACAGATTAGTCTTCCGCAAGATCCAGCGCTGCGCGGATTGGTATGAGCCGAGAGGGCGAACAGGCTTAGCTGCCGTGACCAGAGATAGACCAAATCAAAAATTGAAGTTGATTGACTTGATCATTCGTGACATCCGCTTTTGCACGTTCCTTCCACATTCGTGTGGCCTTTTCCTCGCAAACCTTCGCAACTTACTTCTCACCCATGACCACCACACCAAACGAGCTCCCTCAACTTACACTCTTGACACCAGAATATTTACAGCTCACCTACGTCCTAGCTGGATTTGCTAGCTGTCTTGGCCTGAAATCCGCTTGTCGTGGTATCCACGATCTGCCGAACGAGCTCCTGCCTGCAGGGTGAATGTTCACTAGCGCCTCAGCATTTCCCGATCTGTCACCTCCGTCACGTGCACAGTGTCTTGCCCATTATTTAAGCGAGCAGCCTCAGCTTCCTATCATAAATAATCACAACGTTCCCGAACCAACGACATCAATGACACTAACGACACCAACGATACCACATCCTGACATCAGAATGGAGCACAAACACACGAAGCGCCTAATCTCTCCTACGAGCGAGGAGAGCGGAGAACACGACCGCAAGCGTACCCAGCTTGATCCAGCCGAAGGAGCTACTGCATCCGCAAGTGATGCTTGTGAGGATGCAGACAATATCAAGTATCATCCAGAAGAGATCAACTGCAACAGCATCGGCATTGCTCCATCCTCACCCATCTCAACTAACACTGGTTTGAACTCTCTACCAGACGAGCTTGTCCTGCAAATTGCAAGTTATCTCCCGGATCGCACGAGCTTCTTCAGCACAGCTTTGCGTAATCTGTGTCTCGGTTCACAGAAGTTTCGGTCGATTGGCCAAGAGGTGCTGTATCGCCACCCGCGCTTGACAGAAGGAAGATACGGTCCCTATAACGATGATCAAATCTATGGTTTGTTGAACACATTCCTGGAACACCCGGACCTTGCTAAGTTTGTCAAGAAGCTAGACCTCGTGGTGTATGACAAGGCGACTGGCCACCGATAATACTGCGAAGCAAAGTATCTCTACAGCGTGGGCTGTCGCTGCGATTGGCCTGAGAAATGTGAAGCGTTCGCGAAAGCCTCCAGAAGCAGAACTTCACCAACGATCGCTGGGCCAAAGGAATCCGTAAAGGCATTCAGACTGCATATGTCGGCTTTCTTCTTGGGCTTTTGCCGAGTTTAGAACACTTGAAAATAGATTCCCCGGTTCAGGATGAGTACGACGAGTTCGCTCGGCCACGACACTTGATGCCTCTGACCTGGTTCGGCACAGCCTCTGGCTCTCATATAAGCCAGATTTCTGGTTTCACGAATCTGAAGAGCCTCGTATCAAATTGCTTGTTGCCTTGGTCTGTCATCACTCTGCCGTCTCTCTCGAAAGTTCAATTCTGCTTGCAGAACAAGATGTGGTTTCGAGTCCCAAAATCGGCAGAGCTGCCTCAGATGGGTGAAGCTGGCAATATATCACTGCTCACTATCCAATTGGATTCATCTATTTTAAAAAATCGTTATGACCTAAAAGATGAGATAGATGGATACTTTGAGGGTCTGATCTCACGTCTTCCAGGACTAAAAGAACTGGTCATCACTTTGGAACGACAGATCTATGATGAGGGGGTTGAAGATTATTATGAAGAGGATGAGGATGGTGCCTACGACAACCTTACGAGCCTCCTACGAAATCGGAACCTGCAGGAACTCTCAATCAATGCACCAAAAACAACTCCAAGCGAGCTCTACTACTCAGGTAGAGAATGCTTGGCCGAAGTCCTGAACCCACCAGTCCTACAATGTAGCACACTTTCAGGGCTCCCAAATTTGAAGACATTCAGGCCCCGCAAGATCTGTTCTTCGCAGTTGAGAAAGACTTCTCTCCATGCGAACTGCCTGGATCGATGGAGTTCATCGAAGTAACCAACTGCACGGAAGCTGTAGGTAGATGGGTAGAGCATCTTATCGAAAAGAAGGCAGAGAAAACACCACTTCTGGAGGGGATATACACAAATGGAGGTGAAGCAAACGAAGATCCGAGACCGATCAAAGACGAGGATGATTTTGGCTATGTGGGGTGGTAGACCCAGGAAGAATGGGAACAGTTGTTAAGGATGAAAAAGATTGGGAGCACAAGATGAGGGAGGAGGAAGGATATTCGGATGAGAACGATTACAGTGAGGAGCGAAGACAGAGTTGGCCGACAGTCTGGTGGCAAGACAAGTATCTGGTCGACCTTGATGATGTGACCTTCAAACTTCGACTAGAACAGGCCGAGATTGAGATCCGTTAGAGATCGATCGCGTATGTATGGAAAGAAGGACAAGAACTGTCTGGTGAGGCGTTTGCGGTATTGTACCCTCAAATTATGTGTATGTATGAGTGATTCACAACGCCTCAAAATGATTGAGTTGAACTGCTTGAGGGTCTCTGTTGTACTATTCTTCGGGTCTGAAATTGCTCTAACATCGATGCAGGGATCTACGTAAATTCTGCCTTCTTTCTCCTAGATTCCGCGATATCGGCCAGAAAGTGCTTTACCGCTCGATCAAGCTTCCGGAGGGGCGCCATACAGCTGGGAATGAATTTCAGCTCTTCCGACTCGCACGAACACTTGTCCAACGGCCAGACTTAGCAGAAATTGTAAAAAGTCTCCGACTTGTGGTGCACAGTGTTTGAGATGACCATTGGGAGTTCTGTCAAGTGGACAATCGATATAAGCGTCCAAAATGCCTCTGTGCTTGGCCCAAGGTTCGGACTTCGGTCTTGAAGTCCCTGGAGGACTCTGACTTGGTCACCGATGTCTGGCGTGAAGATATTTCGGAGGGAAGCCGAACAGCTATTGCGGGCCTAATTATCACCCTTACACCGAACCTCAAATGGCTCTCTGCCGGTTCGTGTGTGGCAACGCAGGAGGAACTTAGAACGAGCAACCCTTATCGAGATTATCCAAATCAACAAGCGTGGACACAGTACTACAGGACTCCAGAGAGAGTCAGCCGCAGTGCATGGTTTGGAGGCTCTGATATCGCAGCTCGATCATCTAGCCTAGCGTGCTTGACGTCACTCACCCTGAGTACCATCCCGCCCGAGTGGCTACTGCGTCTACCAGCTCTGACGAGTCTACAGCTATCGATACCGCATTCAGGACGCAAGATTCTGAAAAACGAACCTAAGGATCTGATAGATCGCGTGCAACTACTAGGGTTGAAGCAATTTACCGTCAATTGCGATGTTGAACTACTCTCAAGCGCCCCGGGGTTCGACCATAACCCATCACGCACGTCTCGTCGATATCTTCAAGAGCTTATATCTCTGTGTGCTGAATTGAGACATCTGTCGATAAACCTTGACAGCTATGTGTATGCCTCTCCAGAACAATTCACGGAGAACGGTTTAAGCCAATGGAGCTACACCACCCTCACGAGCTTGATACAAGGCGACACTTTGACCACTTTGAATATCCGAGTTCCTTTAAGATGGGGCTACCTGGAAGACGTGAGTGGCAATATCACATCTTTGATGCGACCGTCTGAGTCCCTAGCACATCTACCTAAACTACAGCAACTCGAGGCACCACAAGATCTACTGTTCTCTACCGGCTCAAACTTCACGGCCTGTGCTCTACCAGACAGTATTGAGGAGATCTATGTCGCAGAAAACACTCAAAACATGGCTTCCTGGACTAGGTATTTACGCTCCTTTCCATTACTAAAGGAGGTTTACATGCCGGCAGTAAATGGTATCGGCAGCGATGTTTGCGAAAACTGGAACGGTATTTTACAATATCTACTCAGCCGAATATAGTAGAAATGAGACGGTACGTTCGTGAAAGATAGCAGCACTTGTAATATGCAGTGAGGTCTGGATTGCAAGGTGTTCCACGCGAATGGCAGCGACTTGAGACATTATTCATTTTGACTGGGACTCACTCGAGGTTATGAGAACGTCCCAGTGAATGTATTCCCGTAGAAGCGCAGTTCACGGTCCCCTGCTAAATTGTGTAGGCATATACCTAATGAGACTTCAGTGTGTGTACATATGAGAACCGAACTGTGCAGGAAAGATCTCGTTGCGCACGGCAATTCCCTTTGCTGAATCAGGCATTCACTTCCGCCACAATCTCTTTATCCGCTTCTTCGAACTCCTCATTTGAGTTTGGCCGCTAGGAAACTATCTCTTCGAAATCTTCGTTCCCTTCCGCCGTAATTTCATCATACGATTGTTCCTGCCAGAACTCTACCTCTACTCCGTTTTTCATGAATAGTTTCGCAAAATGTTTCTCGTCTTCTTCTTTCCAGGACACACCTCTAGCCCACCAGTAGCTGCATACCGTGAGATGCACCAGCTCTGGCAAAATTGGGCGGCAAGATACCGCCAAGTCCGTTAGTGCTTGCTCCTAGTATGGCTTGTCGTGATTGTCTTCGAGCCAGAGCGTCAGTGTGCGAACTTTTGGCAGAAGATGAGGCGAGAGGGCCGGGGTCCCCGTTGTACTGGCGAATGCTCGAACGCCAATCTGGAGCTCCTCTACGTGTTTTAAGGACCGTAGATTGGCCAGCCACCCTGGGTCATATTCGTGTCTTTCATTGATCTCTTCTTCTCCGCCATATTCATAGCCTTCCAACAAATGTACCGTTTGTAAAGTGTCCTTGTGCCTTGCCAATGCGGCGGCTATAGGAGGATGTTGGTGCTTGATCTTATGCGTAGATTTCCAATCATATTCGTCGAGGTGGAGCTGCTCCTCACCAAAAAGGAATTTGTAGGACCGGAGTGCTTTGAAGCAGGACAGAAACTGTGCCAGCGCCTTTGACTTGATCATTGGGTCCTCGAAAATTAAATGCTCTACCATGGAGGCTCCCTGTTCACAAGAACATGAGACAGGAGTGTTGGTCTCGAAGTCTATTCTATCGTCTTCTTGTCTTACATCACGAAGCTGGACCTCGCGCAAACTTGGTAATTTCAGGATGCCCCCAATATCTTTGAGTCTTAACTTCGCCATGTATATCGAGATCCGTTTTAGTGCTCGAAACTGATTTGAGACGAAAGGTGCATGGGCGTTTGCAGCACGAACACCCACCGCGGCACCCCTTCCGTTCTATATGGCGAATTAAAGTTTGACCTTCCCTTGTCCCATACGAGAAGGTCGGTGATGGTAGGTGTTTTGACTAGCACATTTGCAAGGAGTTCGTCTGGTGGACCCAATGATCCAGCCTCACCATCGCCCTCGTTCTCGGCATCCGTGTCTTGGAAGGGGTCATGTGGGCTATACCAAGCATGTGTATCGTATTCACCCACGGCACAGCTCCACCTGATTTCTTTAACGTGATCACCAAGACCTTCTACCGTTAATATTTCAACTGGGAACGGTGCAAGCTTTAGGATGTTGCTTCCCGTATTGCCGATCTCCCGAAACTTGAAACCATAGTATAGATTGAAGAGGCGTTTGCTGGTGAGGCTCACACTGCGGAACGAGGGATGCGGATCGCTTCTATACCAATGAAGGCTCAGGTCGTCCCTCTCGATAGAATAGAGCCATTCTAGAGTGAGAAGAAGCACTTCATTGATAGCCTGTTGAAGTAGTCCATTCTGCCCGTTGCAATCTCTGGGAGTCCAGCTAGTTGCGTTTGGACAAAGTCTGAAGAACGGTCTAGTGATAACGCAAAATTGTGAAAGTAACGTTTGCACTAACCGAACAGGCTAACACCTACCCCGCTACGACAGTCACGTGACTTTAACGAGTCCCGGCAATATCCGACAAGCAACGTGTACCTACTTATGACGTTAGGTGACTCTACGCTTCTTTTGAATTCGGTGTTGCTGGTAGAAGAGATTTGGTCAATGGAATGACGCTGGGTGCCCCAATATTTCTACACCGACCCGTGAACAGAACAGAGAAGTAGTGCCGCTAGACGAGTCAACACAGTACTCATCGACAAAGAACGTCATACCTGTTGCTACCAACAATCCTCGTGCCTATGTTTCCTCATCCAACTTGAGGTGGATCCCTTTGTATAAAGCTACATGAAAGCGAACACGGTTCAATCGCCTGCTGAGCCGCAGAATATCGCTCTTGCATGTATATTCTCGTTCATAAGTACTTTCGCATACCCCAAAACTGAAACCAGTGCTAATGAGCCGCCAACTTTTTTGGAATACGCTATGCCCTTCTCGCTGCTCCGGATCTGCGTCAGATCTATGCTGTGTATTATCCGGGAATTTAACCCCCTCAAAGCTCAGCAACCAAGGGCTTGGGCCTAAGCCTTACCAATCCATTAAAGAACAGAAAGCCAATCAAAGCTATTCATTGGAGCCGCATGCATCTTATGGGTCCCACTATACGTCTTGTCGCCTAGAGAAGTAGATGTGCGACATGAAGACTGTGCCGGCGCACCCGTGCGCACGAGCGATATTTGTCGCGCAATGTATCTATCGAACACATGTTGTAGATCCCTAGATTGCGAACCAAGAAGAAAAGTGTCCTGCTGGTATTTCGGACAAAGAAGCGCCGGCGACGGCTACGGATCAATGGATTTATAGCAGGTAGAAACACCAATTCCGTACTTTGCTTTTCCCAATCCAAAGTCTTCCCAGTCGTTACTCCCCGAAACCGCTGATATGCTTCATTTCTGGACACCGCTCCGCCTGCTAGGCCTTTATCTGGCGAACTTGCACTTTCGAATAGTGTTAGCCGATCTAGGCGCCGTGCAGATAGAAGAGTTGCTTCACGCAAAGATACAACAACACATCCTAAACCCATCAGCGAGCACTCAAAAGATCATCCAGAGTCCGTGGTCCCACAATGCATACTGCAAGCGCTCCAGCGACCTCTCTACTGCAGGCAAAAAGTTCTGCGTTTACACTTCGGACACAACAGGCCCTCATGGTGTTTCAATTATCGCATCCCCAGAAACGGCGGCAAAGGTTGCAGAGTCCCGGTTGTTGGACAATGATCCACTCGAGAGTTTTCGCAACAGCCATGAAAACGAGGACCAATTCGTCAACGATCCACTATACGAGGTGAAGGAAATCGAAGGCAAGGGCATGGGGGTCATAGCCACGAGAAAGATTAAGAAGTTTGAGACTGTTATGGTAGATCAAGCGAGCATCTTGGAGGACATA
The DNA here is from genome assembly GCA_010015825.1 of Lophiotrema nucula. NCBI lineage: Eukaryota > Fungi > Ascomycota > Dothideomycetes > Pleosporales > Lophiotremataceae > Lophiotrema > Lophiotrema nucula. Next base: position 815,099 of record ML977325.1, on the reverse strand, counting down.
GATGCAGTGAAGGCGCTAGGAAAGAAGGATGAGAAGAGCATCCTCGCGCTGGCAGTGAAGCAGCTGAAGTCACCCAACGCAGTCACAGAGCTAAGTGCAGACCATGGCAATCAAGTAGAGAAGGACCTAAACCTCAAAGATGGAGGTCTGGAAGCGGATGTCATGTATACCAATGCTTTTGGGAGCGACATCGCAGGGAAGAAGATGCGGGCACTGTTCCCATTGATATCGGTGAGTGTGACTGCGCGCTGTAGAATTCTACGACTGACGACTTGGGGTGTAGAGGATCAACCATGCATGCAGCCCGAACACGTTCGTTCTCTTCTCCCGTGCCGGAATCTCTATGGCCATAAAGGCGTACCGCGACATCGAACCTGGAGAAGAACTCAGCATCTCCTATCTCACACTCGGTCAAACGTTCGCCCGCCGTCAAGATGCCCTGAAACACAAATGGGGTTTTACGTGCACATGTAAACTCTGCTCCCTACCGCATGCCGAGAGAGTGGCGTCTGATATCCGTCAGACCCTGATCAAACAGACTGAGACTAAAATATTGGAGCTATGGGAAGAAGGAAAGCACAAAGAAGCTCTTGGTCTTGCCGAAGAAAGTATCGAGATGATCAAAGAGGAGGGTCTGGACCATTTTGTGCCGGACCAATATGCGCTGCTGGCCAAACTGTGGTTGCTGCTTGGGAAGAGAAAGAAGGCAGAAGAGATCGGGAAGAAGAGCTGGGAGTTGTTAAGACAGATGGGCTACTTGGGTACTGGGGAAGAGTTCGCGTGGGATTTGGACAACTTTTTAAATATGGTGGGCGATGGTGCGCTGAAAGCTGTTGTCGAGCCTCGAATGTGAGGAGATAGGAACGTTAGATGCTGTGCCCGGAAGCGCTTTCAAGTTATTTCCTGCGTATCCGTCGCAGCGCAAATCATCGTTGTTCTAGGGCACACCCCATTCTTTATGAGAAAGTGCTCAATGCGGAGTTACGATGGGTCATGATCTTAGAATATGCCTCCGAACTGTTGAATGTAGAATTTAGACAGACTAGTGCTAGCTAGCTAAGCAATCTCTCTGCTTATACTCACTCGTGCCGCGGACGGTTGCAGATGGGTCGTACACTTGAACTACCTGCTAAATCTATGTTTTTCCGATTTTCATTTACGAGAACACATGGAGCTGTAAAAGGTGGACGCGATTCGCAGGTTTCATTGTCCTGTCAACTGAGAGAAGGGCAGTTTCAGGACAAGGACCACCATGGCAAAGACAAAAAAGTCAAGCATGGTGTAGAGCGCGAGGCTGAGGCTGCTGCTGAGGCAGATATACTCCGCATCCCTCTGCCTATCACTCTAATTTTTCAAAAGCAGGGCTGACTCTTTGCAGAGAAATGCCATCATTGAGGCAAGGATCACGAGGAGAAGAGGGGCGATGGCTAGGAAGGGAAGCAGTAAGGGTTGATTCATCCCCCACACTTTGTATCTTGCACACGGTATGGTTTTCATGTTGCTGGAGAGGCTCAAGAGAGTTTCCTCGGAGCTCCAAGCGTCCCTGTACATGTACCATATGCACACCTATGCACATTTCGTCCTACTTTGAAAATTTTATGCTGGAAAGCTTTGTGTGTACGACTTGGGTCCCTGAAGCAGACATTTGCATGTATACAAATTGATCACATGATGAATGGCCTTGAAGCTCCAGCATAGGCATTAGCAAGAGATGTATCTGGTGGCGACTTTCTCGTCCAGACGCATTTATGGCAAGCAAGGATCTCTGGTGACGTGTATAGGTTGGTGTCACAGTCTGAAATCTCATACGCCGTTGGTTTCATCCAGTACACCTGATTTCCCTAGTTCTGTGTTTTGCGATCATGTAGATGATGCAGCTCGTATCCGAGAAATATATTTCTGTTGCAGTCTTCGATCCCAAGTCATGATACTCGGCCTGAACGGTCTCGCAAGTCTACAACGTAGATCAAAAGTAGTGGCAGTATGAAGGGTTATTCTTTCTATAAGAGAATAGCAATACTGATTGGCCGATGGGATGGTCATCGTTCTCGATGTGTGACGTCGGTGACGAATCACATTCCTCAGAGCTCCCTTCGATGGTATACTTGCCAGCTTACGACGACATTCCGCAACGGCTCCTCGGCGTGGATGTGACGGCAAAGCGGATGATGAATCTCGTCGATATGGATTCGTACCACTAATACCGACGAACATATAAATGACTTCTACAGATCGCGGTAGCCATCCCAATTCGAATCATCCTCCTCCAACATTCGACTTCTCAAACCAAATTTTCAAAGCTCCTCACTATGAAGCTCATTAACTCCATCATCGCTCTTTCAGCTCTACTTGGCATTGCTGCCGCGCTCCCGAACAAATCCGGGTCTGATGAAGCCCTCGTTGTCCGTAGTGACACCGAATTCGCTGTCCCCAAGCCCGCCATTGTCGCTCGTGCAGAGACAGCTGGTGCCATGACAGACAACGATGATAGTATGTATTTCAGTTTCCGTTTCAGCATTGCTCCATACTCATACTATGCTCAGAGAAGAAGCATCACCATGAACACAAAGACCACAAGAAGCACGGCAAAGACCATGGCCATCACGAGAATGACAAGAAACACGGCGGGCCACATGATGTAAAGCGCGAGGACGAGCATCATCCAAAAGATGACAAGGATGAAGGTCACAAGAAGCATGCGAAGGGAAAGGGCAAAGAACATCATCACAAGGGGAAGCACCATGGCCACGGAAATGATGGCGGCGATAGCAAGGGGCATGACAGTTAGGCGGACTAGGAGGACACTTTCAATATTGATCAATGATCGCGGGAATCCAAGGATTACGAAATTGCGCGGAATATGTTTTTCGTTGGCACAGGTGCTGGCACTTCAGTCGTTACAATTCAGGACAGATTTTGAGCAACGTAGTTTGTCTAACATTCGCTTATGAGCATACAATACCTGAAATCATCGTTTAGGATCACCGCATTTGCGAAGAGGGGTCACGGAGTCGTGATAATGATTCGGAAATCCTTCTCGTCTTACTAACCAGCTCATTGGTGCCTTGCTCATATCTTCTCATCATTTCTACGGAAGTAATAGTTAATGGTCCTTTCTGTGAATCCTATCTACGCCCACGGCTTCTTGTTCCGCCTCCTCTGCACTTAGCACAATCGCTGCTCATGTTGATACGAATAGTTGCACAGTCATATAGTTGACTCAGCCCGATCTCTGAAGAGAAGATTGAATTCAATATTGGAGACTTTTTATTCTTGCAGGAAACATACAATGTTCAGCGAGCACCAGCTCGGAACCCAGAGCTCGCCCGAACTTCATGCTTTGCGTGTTACCTAGGCAACGATATGTAAGATTCACGACTTCTGTAGCGCGGCACCAAATTTTACACAACTGAACACGTCTACGAGATCGCCAACAGAATCTTTATGAGCTCAGCGCCATACACGGCAACAACATTTGCATTGCAACTCAATGTGCCTGCGACCGACATGGACGACGACATGGAGTTCAGTCGCCGCCTGCAACTTGGATCGGAAAATGGCGCAGAATCATCAGAACACGCGCAGTCTATGGTAACCCATGCGCAGGACGGTGTTGCGATGGCCATCACAGGCGATGACGTAGCTGATGCCATTGCGGAAGCTATCCTCATCAACGCTGCTTCAACTTGCAATAGTCCTGCAGCCAATGAGGATACTGAAGACTACGAGGAAAGCGACGAGAAATCTGTGGATGTTACTATAGATGTAGCACGGAGAGTCCACTTCCCAATCCCACCCACCGAGATCGATGTCGATCCCCTACAAGACCTTCTCAAAGAAAGCATCCGCTACGAGTGGCAGGAAGAAACCCTCCGCGGCAGACAACCGGATTCCTGGGCATGGGTATCTCAGAACACGCATAACGGTTCATTCTCCACATCAGAGCGACCCGAGACACCATACAACTACCCCACTACACCTTCACCGACGAGACATCATCGAAGCATACGCGACACAATCTCCCGCCTCTCTCACCACACGCCGAACTTCCATCGCATTGGCTCACCTGACACATTTACACCTCACACACCAGGCTCGCCGCTCCCGAACGTCTGGTCCTCCATCTCCACTGCCGACAACGCGAAACTGCAAGGTCGTCTCTCACAAAACGCATCCCGTGCTGCGCACGGAGAGCAATGGATTTGGATCTCTGAGGATCACCCCGAGCGCGAGGACAATCGCCGGCCCGGGGACGCGACGTTAAATGTGTCTGCGTACCTGAAACGCACAAGAAGCGACGCGACGTTGCGGAAAAAGTCTTATAATATGCGAACTGGCGGTGCTAGTGGTAGGACGAGTCCGCTTGTGAATGAGTGGGGCGCTATTACTACCGCGCGAGAGGGTGGAGACGGAGATGAGGAAGATGTGGAGAGTATGGGTTGCCAGACAGTTGTGTCTAGGATGGGGTCACCGGTCGATAGGTGCCAGACGCCGACGCTGAGGAGGTCACCTGTAAAGAGGGAGAGGAAGAAGGGGCTGCTGCAGCGCACATTGCTGAAGACCTTTGGGAAGAAACTTGGTCGAGAGCGCTGTGGTTGAGTCATTACGGGAAGTGGTCTATGGGACGGACAGAAGATCGCACGATGATTTGAATTTGATTAGTCTGTAGGCGACAAGTGAAGGTGTAGATAATGTAATGCGAAAGCGTCTTCGCAGAATCATACGAGCTAAGGACTATCCGATCACAACCTCTCTTACTCTTCTCCAGATGCTTTTCTTTTCACTCTTGTCCTTCGGTGGGCTGAGGTCATCCCTGCGGCCGGTCCAGATGTCGATATCTTCTGCTTTGACGATGGTCGTCTTGTGCCAGAACTTGTAACCAAAGTAGAATGTAACGAAAACAGGCAGCAAGATATAGTTGATCACGAAGTCTTGCCCCGAGAATGGGTTCAGAAAGCACGTATAACCTATGCAAACGTTAGCTTGCGCATTGAGGGGACAAGAAGAAGAAGAAAGACGTACCTTGGAAGAAGATTAAGAAGATATTCGCGGCGAGGCAGGAATATGTTCCCCAAGGGTACCACAACGCCCTGAAGGGAAGATCCTCAACTCTCTGTCCTTGGACTGGACGTGTACAAATTCGATGACTGCCCAGACAATGAAAGTCGCAACTCCAGACAATGTGATCAATGCGCTATACAGCACACCCGCAGAGCTTGACTGGGAGAGGAACGCAATACAAGCAAAGATGTTCGTGAAGAGCAGCGCCGCCCATGGAACGCCTCGTTTGTCTGCTTTGCCGAGGAACTTTGGCGCCATACCATTGCGCGCCATATGTGTGATCGTCCTACTCGCAACATAGAGGGACGAGTTTCCAGCGCTGATGACCGAGATGACAATGAGGGCGTTGATCAGATGCGCCGCAGGTGCGATCCTTGCGTCAGCTAGCGCAATCGTGAGAGGCGAAGCTGCTGTCTTGGATCCCTTTCCGAGCAATCTGGGGTCTGTGTATGGAATTAAGATGCCGATGAAGAACATCATGCCCACGTAGAACACTAGAATGCGCCAGAAGACCTGCTTAATCGCTCGTGGCACGGCTCGCTTAGGGTTCGCAGATTCGCCAGCTGTGATGCCCACCATCTCAGTCCCGGCATATAAAGTACCTGCTATGACGAATGTTCGCGCCACGCCGTTGATGGAATCTGCAAACGCACCAGGATTGTTCCAGTACTTGAAGCCAATCTTCTGAGGCCCTACTCCACCCGCACTAATCGCAATCGCCAGGATGAAGAAAATGGAGATGGAGATGACCTTGATCAAGGACAGCCAAAACTCCACCTCTCCGTAAGCCAAAACTCCAAGCATGGAGAGGGAAATGAAAAGAGCCCAGAATATCAAGATCCAGCCCCACTATGGAACGATATCAGTCCAATAAATCACAACGAGGGAGATGGCGTTGTATTCGTTTGCAAGGACAGTTAGCCAGAGATACCAGTAAGCCCACCCGAGCGCAAAGCTCAAAGCTGGGTCGAAGAAGCGGGTCGCATAGTCGATGAAGGAGCCCGATACAGGTATTACAGTAGCCAGTTCGCCGAGGGATTGCCTAGAGGTGGATTAGCGTTATATTTGGGTGGCACATTAGAAAGATGACCCGTAGAGCAGATTCACTTACATCACGAAGAATACTATAATGCCGACGAGTGAAAAGGAGATCAAGATGCCAGCTGGACCAGCGAGTCGCAGCGCATTTCCAGACCCAACAAGAAGACCAGGTCCGATGATGCCGCCTATGGCAATCATTTGGAGATGCCGACTCTTGAGTTTACGATGCAGAGGTGCGAACTCTGCCATTCCAGGAGCCTCTTCTGAGTAGTCATGGTCGCGAGGGCTCTCGCTTCCTTCGACTCTGTGCGTATCGTCCTTAACTTCAGGGGATTTATTGTAGTCCGCCATTGTGCATAAGTCGTCTTGTAACACGGACGGCTCGGTCGTGGGAAGTGGCATGTACGATGGACCGCCATTGCGCATTATAGACTATTTATTGTCGAGGTTCATCTTAAGGTTTGTCCAAGCGAGTCGATGATCTATGGTTGAACGCTTCGCAAGGCTCGGCACGGAGCACGCAATGCACTAATTCCGTGTAGAGCATCGCGATTGGTTGCTTTCCAACCTAGCAGCATTTGGCAGCATAATAGTGACTAACGAGAGGTGTTGCATTCGTCTGAAGCTTCTTGACCTTTTCTTAACTGTCTTGTGAAGACCTTGGCGATACCATTTGAAGGAAGTTGTAGCGGGTCTCAGGTGTAGTTGAATATGACGCCAGAAGCAGGCTTGAAGATCACAAGGTCTGGATCGGGCCAATGCAATCCTAAGTATGGTGGTTGAGGAGATTTTCATGTCGCTCTTGTCTGGGTACCTTCCTACGGCAATATATCGCCTGTCATCCAATCTCCAATTAGATCGAACCACAGCCCTTCGTACCCAGACAGTCGCGCTCTCTGGATCTTGCCAATGAGATTGAGCATGTCTTCGGCCTGCCTCGTCCGATAACGAAATCTTTCAAATCGTGTCAAGAGCTCCATCCCACGTTCCGGTATTTCAATTGCGGCTACTAAGAGTGGAAAGTCGATGCCGAATCCAGTTGCTGCTTTTTCAGAGGGGTATTGCAGCAGAGGTGTAAGCTCTTCCAGGATCCTGTTGGCATAGCGACATCCAATATTGTCCTCAACGCCGAGGGAATATCGCAAACGATGGATGATAAGTAAGACAGCGAGACGATAGGAACGAGCTTGCGCGATCATCAAGTCAAGCTCGTTCTTTGTATACTTTTCGGAAATCTCAGAAGTTACCTGTGGCTGCCATCGTACGATACTATCTTCGATTTGGCAGTACTGGTAGTTCAACGCTGAAGTAAACGTTGGTTCCTTGGCTCGATGACTGATGATGCAGACATCGTACATCAACGGCAATAGCGATGATGAAACGCCTGCGAACCTATCGACAATGACTCTCTCAGTCTCCTGCCATCTCACAATAGGCACTTCCCTCCTGATCAAGCAGTCGATCGTGTCGATCAACACAGGCACAACTGTGATGTTGTCTAATACCGGGAGATTCTGCATAACAGGGTACCATGACCTCGATGCAAGCAAACTTCCGCGGGTGACAATACGTGTTGAGGATCCCAAAGGTAGCAGCGCATTGTACGCGAGGAGAATCTGACCCAGGAACGTCAGGACGGCAGCGTCCTGCATGCTCTTCGCGGTGGCTGACATCGCAATAAAGGATCGTAGACAGCGAGTACCAAGTTTCAAATGATGGGAGAGGAATGGATCCGAAGAGCTGGAGCGCTGGGTACGCATCGATTCAGCCAGCGCCTGACATCCATCTCCTAACACCTCGGGCGAATAAGCGAAAAGCTGGAGCACGACCCTGCGAAACCCTTCAGCAAACGTTCTACCGATCATGAAGTGGCTGGTCGCATTGAAGAACCCCTCTTCAGATAAAATTGACTCCGCGATCCTCTCAGGTACTTTCGGGACTGGATCCAGGCTGTAAACGTGTACCGAATACCTAAGTCCCGTGACCGGGGACCTCTGCACGGAACGAGGTTTGCGGCCCATGCGCTTCCATTTTCGCGATTCGCAGATTATGCCGAAACGAAGACATCGTAGGCATGAGTGGTTGTTGGCATCGTATGTGCATCTTTCCCTGCTCCTATGGCATCGCTCACATGCAGCCGACTGAGTGGGGCCGGCAGTTGCGGAACGTCGCGTTACCTCCATTCCCGACTTAGAAAGAAAACATCTTTCGCTACTTTCTTCTTGGAGGTTGATGTTATTGTGTTGTATTGTTGTAGAACGAAAGGTGTAGGTTGGAGGAGGACGCTAAGGCGTCGGGGTTGTTTAGACCCTTGCCAAGATAGGGCTGAGGTCGGCGGTCGGTATCACATCACCACTATCTCGTCGGGCCTGGGCGAATGGCCCATCACATTTTCATACAACATCCATCATCAACGAACTATAGCCATCAGTCAGGCCTTCAGCGTGTCCGAATTTGATGGCCATACTGAGAGGTGTCCTGCACCTGCAGGGAATAATTCAAGTAAGCCTGTAACGCTAACACCATCTGGGCACTGGACCTCTGAGCCGTAACCCCAAGAAACAATGCAGGCTGCACCTACGTCGCAATAAGCACTAGTTGACTCCCTGTATTTTCTCAAGCATATAAGCTGACTACTTTCCCCCAAGTATGCGAAATCTGGGCTCATCGGCCTATAACGCGCCTGATCACGTGATCTCATCCTCATCGAACCGTCTCTCAAACAATCAATGGAACCTCCATTTCCGTGTCCAACGCCGACCTGGCACAATGATAGCTATTCTGCTATCGACCCTATGAAGCCTGAGCTCAGCCAAGCTGGTAAGACAGTCGTAATCACAGGAGCGGTTAGCGATACTTGGCCCATCGACTACTGAAGCACAAGAGTTGACATCACGCAGGGAAGTGGAATCGGTAGACAGACCTCGATAGCATTCGCGAAAGCTGGAGCGAAGCATGTGGTCTTGATCGGCCGTACCGAGGCATCGCTTCTTGAGACACAAGGCCTGTTAGCTGGCGAAACAACCACTAGCAGTGTGTTTGCGGCGTCAGTGATTGACCAAGCTCGTATGCAGCAGATTGCGGAAGCTGTAGGCACGTGGGACATCTTGATTCTCAACGCTGGACATATCTCCACGCCGGGGCCTCTTACTAGCGCACCTTTAGATGATTACTGGCTGAACTTCGAGGTGATTTGCACGATTCGGATCCCTTGATCCTATACTTACTCGGCTGCAGACGAACGTCAAATCCGTCGTGATTGCATCTCAGGCTTTTGTTCCAACCGCGACTGCGTTGGGAGCTGCCGTATACGCGATCAGCTCTGGAGCGTTGGTCCTACCCACGAAGGCCACGGCCTATCTGTCCACGTATCTGAGCTCCAAGGTGGCCCAGGTCAAGGTCATGGAGTATCTCGCAGTAGAGAATCCGAACCTCTTCGTATGCTCAGTGCACCCAGGCATGGTGGAGACGAAGATATTCAGTGCATCGGGTACGAAGCCGGAGCAATTACCAATGGACGCTGGTATGCACCTTGACCGAAGTCTGAGATGAGCCATGCTAATATTGTTCTCCGCAGTTGAGTTACCTGCAAATTTCCTGGTGTGACTTTCTCAGTCAAAACCCAAATTTGAATGGTGTGGGCTAATTGGGATGTTGATGAGCTTTACGCGAAAGCTAGCGAGATCGAGGGCAGCACAACTATGACTATCGGTCGCGATGGCTGGCCTTTTGCTCATGTCGGCAACAGTGGTTGAATGAGCCAGTCGGTGCGAATTTATTGCCGGCAAGCTCGAGCTGGAGGAAAGACGCAGCCATACCGTCAAGACTCGAGTAATTGCACTACTACTATACCCTCTTTATCGGTGTAAAGCACTTCAGGGTCTATAATACGACGAATAAGGTGCTATAATAAGTATATCGAATAGATATAGAAGTGGTGCAATTACTTAAGTCTTTACAGTACGCCAAAACAGAACGATTGAAGAATTGTCGTGGCATGCCATCGAGCCCGACGCTCGTCGCAACTAAAGCCTCAAGTTGGCGAATAGCTCTTGGATATGAATTTAGGCAACCGATGTCCGCACGCAGGCGTAGAGGAATATAAAAGTGTGGTATGTAAGACGATGACGTAACAATGTTCAACTTGCGCTTTGCGGCACAGCACGAGAGCTCTCGGAAGCAAAAGATAGACGGTTGCAGTTTCGTTCTAAACACCGCTCTCCCTTCTATTGTTGCTTTGTTTATTACCTTGCTTTACAGGTTGCCCAAACCTTGTCAACCTCCATACGCAAGCCACATCTAAGTAATGTGGGTCCTTCTAATTCGAGGCCGGACTTACCGGAACAGGCAGAATGTCGCCGGTGATCTAAGCCGCAACTGTTCTAGTCCTTGAGCCCTAGGATGGTTGGAGTACGCCCGACAGGAAAAGCCTTTAGATATAAACCTGTGCTCCTGCCCCATCAATTTCAGAAGCACTCGAGAAAATATATCAGCCGTCCAAGTATAGCTCGACACAAATGAGTCCAAGCGACCATTTCCTGCGTTATGCAAGTGAGTAAACAGATTGGCCACTGACTCGCCAACTGCTGATCCAGATAGGTCCTATGGAACTTCGCTTTGTCGCTCGTGAAAACTTCAATATCTACCACGCCGTCATCGTCGGAGCCATCTACTCATTTCCTGCGACCTTCAACCTACTCGATGCCTCGTCCTATTTTCTCCCGTTGCAAGCCTGTTTGTTGGAACACAAGTACCTGTCCATTGTAGTAGGAGACGCACATACCGACAAAGCTTTCTATCGCCACGTGGAAAGAATCGATCTGGAACAACACGTTTCTATAGTGGAAGGGGATAACGCTAAGGATGAAAGCTCGAGCATTGAAGGTATCTTCCGCTCTCACCTTGACAAACCCTTCCCACCTGGGTCGCCGCCATGGAAGATTGCCGTTCTTCCCTTGTCGGACAGCAGAGCTGTCATTGCATTCTGCTACTCTCACACAGTCGGCGACGGTGCGACAGGCGCCGCTTTTCACCGTACATTCTTAAAGGCCTACAACAAGCCTGGCGCAGGCGCCGCACCTCAGGCTGTGATTTCCAAGATTGTCGATGTTCCAGAAAGGCAGTTACCATTGCCTTTTGATACACCGCAACGCCTTCCGATTTCTTGGTCCTATCTTCTCGCGCCGTTCCTGGGGGCATTCTTGCCAGGGTGGATAGGGAAACTTCTGGGTTTGCGCGCTTCAGTCTCCGCCGTCGACAAAGGGACGTGGACTGGATCGAAAGTCCAGTTCGAAGAGTCTAAAGGATGTCAAAGTCAAGTCGTTTTGCGCGAGATTCCTGCTCCTATTCTGGCCAATGCACTGAAATTGGCGAGGCAGAATCAGGCAAAGCTCACAGCAGTCTTGCAAGAACTCATCGCCAGAGCTCTTTCACAAGTCCTGCCAGATACTGCCCGGGTAACAAACTTGGTCTGCCAAACGGCGATAAATATGCGCTCCGCATGCGGCATTCCAAATGATGAGATGGGTAATGCTGTTTCTGGTCATTATTCGACTCATCTTCTGAAAGGTCTTTCCCCCGCATTTGACGAGAGCTCATGGGCTAGTGCCCATGCAAATACGAAAGCACTTGAGCTCACAGCAGCAAGGCTTCAGGATCAGCCTACCGGACTCCTGAGATATCTACCCAGTGTACGAAAGTGGACTTTGTCCAAGTTGGGCCAACCACGGGACTGCAGCTTCGAAGTCTCCAACATTGGAGCGCAAGCTTTTCCTCATGCATTAATAGATGACAAAGCAAATATCACGAAAATGTTCTTTGGACAGCCGGGCCACGCTACGAGTGCACCTTTAGCGTTCCTCTTCGTCAGTGTCAAGGGAGGTGGACTAGTGTATACTGTGACCTGGCCGAGTGGTGCTTTGGCACTTGCGCAGGAGGAAAACGAGGAAGATTTCGTCAATGAGGTGTGCGGAACCCTTGAAGACGAAATGGCTTCATTGCGATGACTACTTGACAACATCAAGCCACTTTAGCATGGGCCTGGATACTTTCTGTGTTCTTATTCATAGAATCGAGTGTATGTTACTGGTATGGTACTTGTGATATTATACGACTAGAGCTTCAAATGAGAAGTAACCTACACCAGCGTTACAAACCGAATCTCCTTCGATGAGAAATACTCTTCATCTAGAATATGAGCCGAAGGACCCTTAGTAGCATGCGGGTACTGCTTCATACGAAAATCTTTTCTGTGAATTCGAAAATTTCCCACGTACTGGTAACCTCCTTCCGCAGGTCGAAGAATGGCAAGCGTCTGGCATCCCTTCAAAGCCCACACCTCGTCATCCTGTCTGTGCTGTAGCATTGTAGTCGGGTCTTTGTGTCGACAATAGCCAAGCTCGCCAGTAGACACTAGGCTGTACCTCATCAGCGACGTGAGGTTCAATATTACGTGAAGCAGAGCGGGGTCAGCACAAGAAGTATTGTATAGGAATGCCAAGTCGCTCGACTGTATGCGCGGGAGTGCTTCAACGGCGTTGTCTGGGATGCGCTCGCAGAGTTCTTTATATGCGTCCATCAGGTCTCTCATAGACGTGATTCGAGAGACAACTTCAATAGGCAGCATAACGTTTGTTTCCATCTCGGTGCACAGCCAGTCTAAAAAGACTGCAGACGGCGACCGGTCAGATATTAAGGCCGAGTTGGCGAGCAGATTGTCTTCAATGTGCTGAAGTTGATCGACAGGGCTGTCACCGAAGGTCATGTGGCAAGTACATCCAAGGAGCTTTCCCAGGGCTACTCCTTCTACTGTCAGGCGACTCCCATCATTGGAGAAAGATATTGTTCCTGTTGTGGAGTCAGAAGGAAAGCCTCGAAGTCGGTCAAAGTATCGGAAGTCCGGAACCCAGCTTGGCGCACGGTCGAGGTCGGTCCTATGAGTCAATAATTCTCAGATCCTGGGTGGCTGACAGAATGTGTCTCGTATAATCCCCACAGAGCTGCTCGAAACGAATGCGGTAGTTGGGCATCAATTGTTCAGGCAGCGTTGTGTGCAAAAGGCCCAGCATGCCGTAGACTTTGTCGTGTGGAACCGTCGTATTGTTATCACTGTACGTTCTGAGAAGCCAAATGAGTTTATGCTCTGTTGTACGGGCCTCTTGCTGCAGTCTAACGTCCTCTAGGCCTTGCTCTAGAGCAAAGGTATTGACCAAGTGCGACAACACTTCAATTTTTGGTGCGATGCATCTCAGACGAGCATGCATAGTGAGCGGTAGATTCCTCAAGTCTTGCGAGATCTCCTTTCCAATCTGATAGACGCATGTCAGATAGAAAGAAAAGCCACCTATCAGCGCAATTGGAGGCTCTTTACTGAGCACAAATTCTTGAATCGTCCAGGTGCGTCCAAACCAAGCATTCTCCAACAGGCAGTCCAGGTCTCTGAATAGCCCTTGAAGCAGCGTGCTTGACACACTCTTTGCTTCATCCTGGCTCAAGAGCTTCTGCAGCACCAGCTTACTAGGGTCAGAAGATGTCGATGTAAAAAGCGAGTCAAGAGCTAAGGGCGAAAAGCCAACTGCATCACGGATTTCGTCCTCTGAGAGTCCGGTCTTGACTAGTTCTGCCACGACATCCAACTCAGGTAACAACCTTTCTTCGCCATTGTTATATACGGCTGCGTCGAGATCTGCATTGAGCTCTAATAGCATGCGCCCGATAATGGAACCAGCAACGATTCGCGATGTCGTGCTGATAGATACATTGTTCATTCGTGTCACTATCGACTTCGCTTTTTCTTCTGCTTCAGCACGCAAAAACGTGCTGCTAAGTGCGAGCTTAAGCATCGGGAACTCGCCATTCCTCTCTGCGAAGATTCTTCCTGGCCGACCAAACCACATCCAGACTTGGTACGCGGACAGGTACAGCGCTCGCATGCGAGGTACCTGAACGCTCTTCTCGTCTAGGTTATTCTAATCGATGTATATAGCATCGATCTACAAGCAGAGACAGTAAGTTAAGCTAATAGCATATATAAGCGGTAAGCTTTATTAAGCTATAATAAAATATAACTAATTATACTAAATATAGGTAGATTAGTATAACTTCTAAAGTCTCTTCTTATATTACTTACTATAATCCTATTATCTATACTATTATCCTACTATAATAGCTTTAGTATATATATACTTTATCCTAATATTTTAATTAATCCATCGGTCGAGCTGTTTCTCCGCATCTAGCCATCTCCTCATCGATAGTTGGACTAGCCGGTGCATCGTCAATGACTGCGTCTCGATCTCTGTCCTCACTAGAGAGAAGCTAAGTAGAGGTATTAAAGTATCGTCGAAGTCTAGTTGGCTGGTGTTGGTCTGCTGTAGCAGCCAGCGCGGAATTCCCTGCTTGTCAAACATGCTTATCAGCGCAAGTAGATCCGCAGCTGACGGCTCCGTCTTCCGGATATGCTTAAACGAGATCTGCCATATCGTAATCACCGTATCCTAGATGCTGTGGTCCCGCCGAATATCCTTCTACTCCTCTTTGCTAAGCAGGTGCACCTGGTTGGCCTCGCTCTCGCGGAACAACTCGAGATAGGTGGAAATAGTTGTTGTAGATGCTCGCGTCTTGATATACGCTGCAGCGTGTGTAATGTGTTTCCCTGGGTCGTCGGACACACGCCGTAAACGAACGAGTCCATAGTCTATCGATATATAACTTTTATATTATTGTTCTGTAGGTATTTCTCCCCTAGGAAACCTTTCGCAACTATAATAACCGCGTCTGTTAGTTATGCTGTCGATCGTTTCGTTGGCGCTATCGATCGCTCCTTTAGCGGTTTTCCTTTGCTTAATCGTAGCCGTAGGAATTTCTTCAAAGTTCGGAGGGCTCGAATGCTAGTTCTGTAAGGAATAAATATATCTCCAAGCCGTGAAGGCTACCACCAAAAGTATCACTATATAGTAGCGTATAGAATAACCTTTAGGTTTTTACGCGCACGTTTACTTTATTACCCTATGGACCTAGCCGAGACAAGAAACACTATATAACACAAACCCCCTACTCCCTAATTAGGTAGTAAATGAGAGGTAGTTACTAGTATTCCCGTCTTACTACTACCCTTATGCCCTCTCTCCCTCTCCCTCTTCCATCAAAGCCTTCCAATCGGTCTCTTTCGGCCTCCAACCCAGCTCGAGCAGCTTGTCAGATCTCGTTCTTTCACCACAACCCCACATGATGGGGCCAAACGGATGGATTTCTCTTGCGGCATCAACCGGCACGCTTTCTACTTCTCCAAGACCTAAGCGCTCACTGACAGCTTTGGCCCTTTCCATCATACTCAGGTCTCCGGTACGCACAAAGTAGTAGCCGTCTCGATTTACTCCTACTTGTCCGTGACTCTCGCTCCCACTCTTCAGTGCCTGTTCCATCAGGAACACGACCGCATCTCCCAAATCACCAATGGAAGACCACGACCATGTTGCGGTACCCTCGCCGATTACAAAGGCCCGTCCACGGCTCTTAACCGTTGCATAATAAAACGCCGCATTGCTCTCCTTCTTCAGATGACCCTTGCCCCGGCCCCACAATTGACCAGGCGAGACCAGCATTGTGCCCACCCCTTTAGCAGTACTGTGAGCGACGATGGCTTGATCAGCACCAGCGTGCATCCGATCCTCAGGAACGTTCAGTATTGTATGCGCGTCCGTGATATCGCTCCAGGGACGGCTGCTCGCCCTAAGATTCCCAGTGATGGGATTCGAGAGGTCGATAAGACTACGCGGGCCGGTTAGGCTGATGAGCCGTGGCATGGGCGATCCAGTGGTGGTACGGGATGCCAACCCATCTATCATCGCGCAAACGGCGGGGACATTGTCACCTCCAGCGTGGATGACGAAGTCGGCCTCCGCTGCCGTAGATATGAGGAGAGAAAGCGAGGAAAGTTCGCCGATGATGGGGGTGAGATTTGAATAGACCGATTGGAGTTCTTTAGCATCCCTTTCCTCACGGATCAAAGCTTTGACGCGAATACTAGGATGTGCCTTTAAGAGACAAGAGAGGATAGTGCCGCCGACGAATCCGGTTACACCAGTGAGAAAAACACAGGGTGATGTGGGCGTTGTTTTAGGATCAGGCTCCAAACTCATCATCGCGAACGAATATTCAAGATAGGAACAGTGAACAGTTGACTGCCGTACAGACAAAGAAGTATTAAAGGGTTTTTATTCTATAGTTGTGGTGCTCTTTACTGCGGCTGATAGCACACGCTAAAGCAAAAGACTCAGAAAAGGTGATGATGGTTTATTCTCTGTCGCTATCTATCGATACTATGAAAATTCTGCAGGCTAGTGGTCACGTGATTGTGATGACTAAGCTATGACTAAGCCATCGCTGCCTTGCTTGTGCCTGATGCGTGTCAGCGGCTAAGCTAAGATGTGCAAAGCGTGTGCCAAAAAGTGGATGAAGTCGAAGGGCGCGCAAAAGTCCCCGCCCATAAGGCTAACAATGACTCATCAACCTAGTGGCAAGGCTCAGAGATTTCTACGTTACGCCCGAGTTGCTTAAAGTTAAAGTACCTGTGATTTGTCCGTTCACGGCGTGCGTCCGGCGACCCAGGGAGAGGTATACGCTCTAGCGCATGGACAAGCGCCTTGGCGTCTGCTCGACTGGAGCCGCCAAATGGCACCCTGGTGTGGAGCAGTGCCAGCGCCTCGTCTTCTCCCATCGGCTCGACCTGGACAACGTCGCCGTGTCCGCCAACGAGATTGGTAGCTGCGACGTTGTTCCTTGACGTGATCGGGATCGTTCCGTGCGTCGCCTGAGGAAGGGAACTCTCGAGCGGCCTGCCGTGATATGCCTGCACAGCGCCTGTGCCTGTGCTGTCTTGGTCATCGCCAAAGAAAACGCCGTCATCGTCAACGTTGTCGAGTATCATTAGCCATAGCCCGTTCCGCTTGTTAGAGAGCCAGGCATGTACCAACTGCAAGACGTCTGTTTTTGCGTCTTCCCGCCCAAGCAGCAAAAGCCTGTCGGCCAAATCTCTGTATCCCTGCCGGAACCTGGTGGGATTGCTCGATGTATCCGGACTACCAGTACATGTGGCTCTGCCGTCTGGATTCTGTAGGCATACTCAATGGCAATCTGCGACTTCCTAGTCTCTAGTCAATAATACTACTCGCAGCAGGCACGATGCAACAATACTCACCCAACACCTCCGAGCCCAACCAAAGCCACGCGCGTGTATATTGACGCGGCTACTTTACGTTCGCTGATCTTGGCGATGGTGTCCTCTCGACCAACGAACGAGTCGTCCCTCACAAAGGGCACGATAAATAAAGCATCACTCGCTGGTAGCAGCAATCTTGTATAAGTGCTTGATCTTGCTATGCTCTATAGGCAATGGTCTTACGTACACGAGACATCTGCCGCATTCATCACAGCCGCAGGCGGCATCTGCTAGCGCTCCAGCTCCTGCCGCACCTAGGTTTTTAACACACTAGAGATAGCACAATACCCTTGGTCATCTCTACTGCTGTATCTAGCCATCTGTATGTAGTTCACGTCAATGCTTTCGATCGTCTCCAGCGCTTACGGGAGGTCGAGTTTCGACGAAAAGTCGTCCACCACCTACAGCTATCAGCCTTACTTCTCTCTACGGCGCACCACGTATAACTATATAGAACAGATAGCATCTATCCACCAAAAGAGCGGGCCGGTGAAGCGCTCGGTTGGGTCAGGGTCCGCGAGGTCGTCATGCGCTGAGGGTGTTTTACGCCGAAACAAAGCTTCGTCTTTCCACACCTGATTGAGAAAATCATAGAGGTTTTGTGTGGTCTCCATGGGGCTATCATTGACCATGATACGCTGTTTGTTCCTTGGATCTCCCCAGACGTAGGACAGAGCGTGAAATGCGACATCTTTTGAAAGCGGTGCGTGATGCAAGCTGCATCGTAAAACCCCATCTGGTCGGCTCTGCTCAACTTGAATGAGGCGAATTTCTTGTCCTCGAAGGGGATTGTACGCTAATGTCGCGTATCGAAATCATTCTTAGACGATATGACTGCTTCAAAACCATCATTCTTGTTTTGCGCAGCTTCCTGGTCGATACCCTGTCCAACCCTCGAGTTTTCAAGCGAAGCGCTGCTCATCATGTCGCCAATTTCGAGGGTCAATCTTGTGCGAACTGTGGGAGCTGGAGCAATATGTGAGCCAAGAGATGGTACAGAGTATGGCAGCCCGAAACATTTTGTATGGGGCCCAGTTGATATTTAGGTATATTCAACATGACAGTTGTGGCTGAGTCTGACTCTGCATTGGAGGCGCAGCAGCAGATCTGCCTTCTTTGACGCATAAGATATGCAGGGGCGACAAATTGTTTCAAGCAGGCAGACAACGGGGGCGAAAAACCCTAAGGCACAGGAGCTGAAAGAGACAACGCGTAAACCCCAAAAGCGCAAGATTAGCCGGAAGCACCGGAACTGCAGACAACGCCAGGGCTAGAGTCCACATTCGAACATAAGTACTTCGAGGTTCCACCACTGCCAGGCTGTACGCTCCATCCGCTGAAATATATGTCGCACGTCCCAGCAGCAGGGCAGTTGATGTTCGCAATTGTAGTCTTGTACTTTGTACTGGTAGTACCCTTAAAGTTCTTGAAGTATATATCTGTAACCTGCGCGGTCGACGGATTCGAAGAGCAGTACGATGCATCTTCGTTGTAACAGGACTGGATCTGTGCTGCGTAGTCGGACGAGGAGACGGTTACACCATCGAATGTCACATTCCTGGCCACCGTCAGCGCCGAACCACATCGTACATTAGGTAGGGTTCTTACTTGACTATTGCGCTTCCATGGGACGATCCACCTGGATATAGCTTGATCCCGACCGCCTTGGTACTGGTTTGCATGACAGCGTTCGTCACATAGATATGTCGCACAGTATCTGTAGAGCCCGCACTACCGCCGAGTGAACCTACGGATAAGCCATGCGACCCTTTACAGGTGATTCCGTCGACTGTCACGTAGGAAGCACCTTGCTTGAAAGCAATGCAGTCATCATCATTTGAGACACTTATGTTTTTGAATGTCGTATAAGATGCTGGGCCGACATCGAAACCATCCGTGTTCTTTGGTAGGTTGCTGCTTGAAGAGGCAGCTGTCAAGACAAGATTTGAGTATGCGACATTCTGAGTGTTGCCATTGTTGGAGAAGAAGACGTCTGTGTATTGTGAGTGATCTTGCATGTGTGTGGTGTGAAATAGAAGCTGACTTGGTGGGTTATTGACTCTTAAATTGTCAATTAGAACATTCTTGCTCGATTTCGTGATCAAAACGAATGTTGGACGATCGTAGCTACTGTCGCTAGCAAATAAATCCCAGCTCGTCTGACCATTACCATCCAACAGACCTGTGCCAGACACACTTCTAATCTTCGCACCACTGATAGCGCTGACGCTGATTATTGCAATCTTTCCGTTCCAGTAGGATGTGTCGTCGCTGGCTTTTAGCGTTCCTTCCACCTGAAAGTCACAATTCGCGCAACCAGCAAACTCCAGTACAGAGCGGATCATATATGTCTTTCCCGCGGGAATTTGGATGATGCCACCGTCACCACAAGAGTTTATTGCTGCTTTGATAGCTGGAACATCGTCTGTGCCCGCGTTGCCTGCTGAGGCTGGTACGCAAGTCGCTCGCCGATTGAAAGCACCCGTGTATCGTGCAAAGAGGGGGCTGGATGGTGCCGCTGAACACAAAAGTGCGCCGGCGATGAGATATGCGAGTATCAACGTGTAATTCATCGATACGCGGGATGACGAGTCAATACTTGCAAAAGGTGAAGCAATCTTAGATCATACGAGCCATGAATACGACTATATGAAGTATGAATACCTACCACGTGCCTACCTAGTCAATTTAGACCTTCGTTGGCGGCATATGCTTGTGCAAAACAACATAGAGCATGAGTGGTGGGATCATTGCAGTCCTGTCGATCAAACCGCCGTCGGCTGATATAGAAAACGCAAATTGCAGTCCGTGCGCTGCGCGAAATTGTAGAAGACTACGAGACCGAAAAGAAGCTACTACTACAATAGCATGGTACACGTGGGAAAGCCCTTAATCAAAGAAAACATGCCCGAATGCAGATTGCTCGGGCGTTGAAAGACTCCGTGGGACCATTGATGCCGTCCGTGGCTATAAATGATCAATGTGTTCCTGCGGTTAGGTAGTTAGCGCTGAGATTAATCCGTCCACTGATCATCATTTCCATGCCGATCCCCCGCAAACCACTAGAGAGAAAATTCGCCGAAACCTCTCTTTTCGTAATTTAGAGAAGGAAGATTCGCTGTTTTAGGTTTGCGACACTCGGATCCAATTTACGCATCTGCCCCATTGCTTCAATTTGAAAAGTGAGATGGGTACCAAGGTTATCTACTCGGATGTACTGTATTTCCTGCTACTAACCAGTTGCGCAGACCACTTCTTCATCCAAGATTTGACCAGCACTTAACAACGACTTTTAGTAGATCTGCCCAAGATAGTATTGTTCTCATCTAGCACATTCCAGCCACAATGCAGCTCTTAAAGTTCGTAAGCATTCTTGCCGTAGGGCTGGCACTTCGTACTTCTGCTAGACCTGTTTCGCTATCAAAGCGCGCATCGCGAACATCAACACCTAGCGGCTGTCTCACCGTCCGAGCCACGGGCACAAAGACTGGGGAGTACTCTACCTTCGGGGCGGCTCTGTCAGCGCTTGGGACCACGTCGACAGCTCCGGCGTGCATCTTCATCTACAGTGGAACGTACAAAGAACAAGTGACTATCAACTATAAGGGGGCTCTGACAACCTACGGCTATACTACTGAGTAAGTCCATTTTCACCACATGGTATCCCTCGCCATTTAACGCGATGATCAGTACTGGAACATATAAGTCAAACACTGCTACGATAACCTCCGGTATCAGTTCTCCAGCTGCAGGGTCATTAGACGCATCCTCGACGGTTAATGTCGTTTCTTCTAGCTTTTCTGCATACAACATCAACTTTGCGAATACGTTCGGCCGGGGAGCGCAAGCTGTTGCTGTTACTGCAAACGGCAACAAGCAAGCTTTTTACGGCTGTAGTTTTAAGGGATATCAAGACACACTATATGCGAAGGATGGGGATCAGTATTACTCCAATTGCTACATCGAAGGTGAACATTCCCGAGGCGACACACATTCAGCAATGCTAACTCGCAATAGGCGCGGTAGACTACATCTTTGGAAAAGCAAGTGCCTGGTTCGGAGAATGCACCATTGCTTCGAACGGGCCGGGTGCCATTACTGCTTCAAGCCGTGAAGATGCTACAGATCCTGTGTGGTACGTCTTCGATCACAGCGCTGTCACGGCTGCATCTGGTACCAGCCTGAACGGTAAGGTCTACCTCGGTCGTCCTTGGCGTATTCTTGCGCGCGTCATATATCAGTCTAGTACTTTAGGGAATGTCATCAATGCGGCGGGCTGGACAACAATGGCTGAGGGCGCTACTCCGATCTACGAGGAGTACGCTAACACCGGGAATGGTGCGGTTACAACTAGTAGGAAATATCTGACGACCGCGAGTACTGCAGTGACTAAAGCGCAGCTGTGGCCTAGCTCGGGGACTGGATGGATTGATTCGACTTATTGACTACGATCATTTTCATCAAAATGTAAACTGAATCTGCTTTGCGCTGTACAAGTGTCTGAGGAGGAAATGTCATGCCGTCCATCAGCGCAAATCTTAGATTCAACAGCAGCATATCCACAATCCACACATCTTGATCCATTGTAGTGAGCATCCCAGGAACTCGGTCGTCGGTGCCTCGATAACTACTAAGCATCTCCAACTTCAAGCTCCGATCTGCCATCATGCCTGTGGGTTTGATCATGATTTGTCGAATTGATCAGCAACCGGGAGCGGTCGTTGGGGAGCCGCACCCTTCATGCATCTGACGCGCGTCAGCATCGGTGATCAAGCGTCAAATCGGAGATATTGAATGCCAGGGCACACATAGCGGGTAACTTTTATCGGTCTTGACATATGTGCACATCCCGATGCTGCGTTGATTGAAGAGAGACATAGGGTGCGCTTACCTTGATCGACAGCTGAGGAAAGTTCAGAATTAGCACTTTGCAAAATGGCGAAATTGAATAATTGCCCATGTTTTACATCTTGGAAATAAAAGATGTTAATACACTCCAACACCAAGGCGAAAGTAGTATCGTTCGTCTATTGTCCGTCGATGCTTTAGTGTTACACTAATTTGGCATTTTGCAGAGAACAGTTTGACTAATCTTCGCGGCACCTAGCCACACACTAGCTCTTGAGGCTGCGAAGCTACGACTACTGATCAAAATCGCGGCTCACAGAATCGCATGCTTTCCTGTCTTGGAATGTGGGCCCTAGAACGGCGTGACGCCGTCAGAAAGGCTTGTTCTGACCGACCAACGTAAATCTGGGGATGACCGGACCCACCAGCAACCGCGCGCCCCGATAAGCACGAGATCTAAGAATACACAAGACTCGGCTCGAATATTGCATTCAATATAGGATTGGGGGAGCACTTTGATGTTGGTGCAATCTGTTGAACCCATGTGACGTTTGTGGATCCAGAGTCAACGATATCGCTTTCGAAATTCTAGGAATTTCTAGAGCAGAATCCCCTTTTGTGTCCGTTCCGACCAGGGCCGCGGATCAATAGAACGTGCAGCGCGTTTCCGTAGACCTGGTGCTGCTTCGCTTGCGGTTGCAGCATGAGCTCCGGTGCCTCCGACGTGAAGGCCGTATTACCTACTGTAGTGAGCCGTAGGTAGTCAGAAGCTTCGTCTCGCTCTCTTTTGCGATGTTCTGATATCCAGAGCTTTACAAGTACGGCGCACTATCAGGACTGACACACTGATCATCTGCAACGTTAATGCAACACACTATTGACCAACGCATATGGTGAGCATGATATCGGAGCAGACAATTCCGATTCGACTTACTAGCTCTTTGAGGTTATGATTTTTGCGGCCGACGTGTAAGACAGGTTGGATGCCTTCGACTGCAAGTGTTGGTCTCCGGGGTACTCATTCTGCCTGATGTCCAGCACCTTGTAACAACGCATGATTCTTTCTTGGCTCTCTCTTTTCGGTCTGCACCCTTGTTCCGTATTGTTACCCTAGAGCTTAGGCTTCCTAATTCGACACTATCGATATCTCGTCCTCGGGTCCTGGGGTAATGGACATTGTGTTTCCTGCATAACGCTCCTGCTTGGTACTATTTAAGTCGAGGCGTCTGATCACTTGCTACATTTGACCACCACTACAGCAACCTTCTTTGCTTTCTTTTTGATATTAAAGAGTCTTTCCCGCGATTTTCTTTGCGATGTACAATTCACTCTCCATTTTTGTCGGACTCTCCGCGATCGCTGCTGCACAACAAGGCTCCTGCCCAGAAGTCTGGAGCACCGTCGCCTCCGACCTTCAAGCTGATTTTAGTGGCTGCAACGATGATGCTCGAGCTGCAATCCGAGCACCATTTCATGATTGCATCAACAATGGATGCGACGGATCTCTGATCCTTGGTAGCGAATGCTCGCGCTCCGAGAACGCAGGCCTAGAAGACATATGCGAGAAGATTTCTGGCTGGAGTCAACAGTACGATGTCGGAGTTGCAGACATGATACAGTTTGCACAAGCCGTCGCAATCGCTGTATGCCCTCTAGGACCAAGGATCCGAGCACTAGTTGGAAGACAAGACAGCAGTGTACCGGCCCCAGAAGGAGAGATTCCGTCCAGCAGCGACTCTGTCGCTTCGATTGTATCAGCATTCGAAGCCAAAGGTCTGAGTGCGAACGATGTTGTTGCCCTTGTCGGAGCGCATTCCACGGCCAAGCAGTTCTTCGATGATCCTGCAAAGGCCGGCGCATCACTTGACAGCACACCTTCGACCTGGGATATCAACTTTTACGCAGAGACGCTCGTTGGCACTGCACCGTATACCTTGGAGTCTGACAAGAAGATGTCGACAGATCTACAGGTAGATCATTCCGACTTCGCGAGGTCAACCGCGTTTGCTGACTGATTTGCAGACAGCAGTCGAATGGCTCAACTTTTCCCTCAATGCAGGAGGCTGGGCCGCTGCGTTCGTATCGGCGATGGAAGCATTTGGTGTTGTTGGTAACGATGTGAACAGTTTGACCGATTGCTCCAGTGCCATCCCTACCCAGGCTAGGATTAGGCGCGAGGCGAAGAGCAAGTCTTTTAGCGAGAGGGCCTTCACAGGAAAATTTCATTAAGAAGATTCCAGAACGTGATTCGTAGCCTGAAGCGATGCTTTGTTGGGACGATTAGGACGTCTAGAACTTTTGAAGCGTCTGTGAGGGCATGTTTAGTTAACGCACTGCGCTTCGACAGAACAATCAATGCTCATCCCATTTTAGTCATTACGCTACCATTCTCAGTGCTGCCTTGATAATAGGTGTTATGGTTTGCAGAAATCCCACGGCTGGGGTATTGGCCAAGGTCGCGTAGGTTCAATGACGTAAGGCTTGCAGCTAACCGTATTCATCCTATCTCCTACCTACCTCTTCTGTGCCCACCCAAGATCACTGTGCTCTCGTATATGCATGGAAAGAACGTTGAGACGCATGCAAGTAGGGAGAGTCTTCGATTTGCATGCGATGGGAATGCGACAATCCCGAAAATAGAATCTAGTTCATCACGAACCACAAGTAATAGTGACCCGTGTCGTCGTCTTCTTCCGCCTATCGAGGTCCTCGAGGACCTTTGTTGGACTCGGAATTTTCTGCTCTTTTCAGAAGTTGGTCTTGAATCTTTCAATCCAACCATTTTGGGTACTCGAAGTCGAAATAAACATAGCAAACATGCCTAGGTAGGTAGAGCATGGGAACGACTTGACCACCTCGCATCCCACAGAGATACAATGGTCGTCGATCGTGAACTATATGAAGAGTACCACGAGTTCAATCTTCGGTGCATTACCCAGATCCGGGTTCCCAAGACATTTTTGACCCGGTTGGAAAAGATACGCACACACGGGTGGTCCAGCTTACCGGGTCCCGGTTCATTTTACCCCAGGAACCAACGTCTTTGCTGCAGCCACGGAACGAAGCCACGTTTTTGACACGGAAGGTATGGATAAGTATTGATTCTGTTCTGACCACTCGCTAGCGATAAAAATTAAGGCAACGTTTGCAGACTGTTCGGTAGCATACTTGTATCGCGATCCTAAGTACATCATCGACAACGCTAAATGAGTGTTATGACACAATACGCCGCTAGTCTTTCCGCTACGAGGTTCATGCAACTTCATCTCACTTCTCCAGAGATTCGGTTGCTCTGTTAGGCTACAACATCTCTGCCTTTCCCCAAAGACCTTCGAAGCGATGGTTCCAGCAACTATATGGCCATTAATACTACGATAGCGCCACTGGTGTACACGTATCATACATACTTAAAGACAATGCTATTAACGCTAGAAAACAGTGAAGCTTTTGACTTCGGCGTCGTGAAAGGGATCGCTATCTTTGGCATCCGAATCGCTGATTCCAACCCTCATGTAAGTTCCAGCATCATTTAACGGTGCTAGGACTAGGAAGAGCCACTGCAACTCGTCACCCTGCTGTGTAGTTCCAAGCAACGCAAAGAGCAATTCCATATCTTCTTTCAAACCATCGTCATACGGACAATCTAGCTGTACACGCGACTCCGCAGGGAACGATTCTGAACGGACGTGGTGATCTTGGGCCGGCCAATCGCTATCAAAGATTTCGTAGCGAGGACCCCACTGCAGCCGTCCGATTTTTACTGCCCCAGTGATGTGAAGTCCGATAATCGTTGGAGTCCAGGACAAGGTATCTTCTGGACTATCTAGGTGGCACTGCAATCGGTGATCTCGCTGAAAGTTCCTTGCATAGACGACGTAAAGGACAGCTGAGTCAGAGTTCTTAGGATCATATTGCGACATCCAAGACCATGTTGGTATTCCATTGCCCAATCTCTTTCTTCCTGTATACGATGTAGGTGTGCCCTGCCATAGCAGGCTTCTAGGGAGATCTGAAGTCCAGATGCCTGCGACGTAATTACTTTGAGTTGCTCTGCACATGTGCTTAGCAATTCCCAGGAGCGCATAAGGTCGATCAGAAGTCTTGGTAATACAGAGCGAAGAGTACTGTTGGACAAGTTCCAACCAGAGAATGAGTGCATCCTCTTCGGAAGCATTAGCACTAGTTGACTGAGCGAATCTGGCCTTCGGCGTGATCGGATCGTTGCTTGCGTTGCCCGGCGTGGTTGTATTCGGCATCTCCGAAGCTTTCTCGTACAGAAACGAAGCGATCCCGCCACATTCGCATTCCATGCAGGTTTTGCATTCGTATAGAAGCTCTGAGATGCCGAAATGTATCGTTCGTGGAGCTAACAGCCGCTCCTGCAGCACCCACGCTCGATCCAGGAGTGGGGCATTGTCCCACCTATGATTTCTCACACTACCTTCGACATACCCGTGTTGCGACCAGTGGGAAGGTCTAACGCAGACTCGTCGTCTAACATTGGTTGCTTCAGTAGTGATGCGAGCGGGTCCCGGTGGAAGCTCTTCCCATTCCTCGTCAGGGCCCCCAAACAACTTTCGATCCGCGAACAGTGTTCCGCCGCTTCCAGAACACGCTGTAGCTGCGATGTTGAGGAAAGAGTTTGAGTACACGTCCGCCATCTTCCCAGATTGATCCAACCAGTCTTCATCGTCATCTTGAACGATGCACAATGAGTCTATCCAAATGTATCGGCACCCCAACGCTCGTGTAATAGCAATGGAGTCCCTGTAGATAGATGGTAGTTCACTCCAATCGATCTTCCGCGTCCTGCCAGTACTGTTTGCTCTTGTGGTCTTGATCATCGTCTTGTTATCACCCCAACAGTGACTCATGGTCATATATGTGAGCGCCTGCTGGTCCTCGGTATTGAGCAAACAGACGTCTTCATCCCCTTTGATGAACACTAGTCGCCTAGGCGTAAAATCTCCCGTTCTCTTACACGCATCATGCCCTGAATCACACCGACGCAGCCAGGTCTGCAGAGTCGAGACACAGGGCCCCATATCTAAGTTTGTTGAAACGTGTGCAGATTCACCAAACGCAGGGTGTACTGCGATTGTTCCTAAAAGGATGTAAACTCGCGTGTTCCCATGATTCAGCACCCAGTGACAGAGCGTACCCGGTTCAGTATAGAATTCCAACCTCATTGTCATGCTCCAGAAAATGTAAGATCCAGGTGCTGATTCCGAGCTACCAGAACGAATCATTTGTAGCGGTCTTCCTGGGAGCTGCTGCAATCCTATCCAGGCCAGATTGGGATCGAAACGATCCCTGTATGATCTATCTCCTTCTTCTTCCCCGGTTAAACGTTCTGGTCCCTCAGGGCTCTCCTCTCGTACATCCGATTCGTGTGTGTCCTGCTCATCTTTTTGAGCCTCTTCTGCTGCAGTATTCCTTTCGTCAACATCGTCATCAGCAGCCCATTGTGGTCCCCAAAAGGCACTCGCTCCTTTGCAGAGAGCCGCGCATAGCTCACAGCCGGCGAGAGCGGCCACCCTGACGTTCTTGTACTCGGTAAAATGATACTTTGGTCGACCAGTAAGGTCGTCTTGAGCATAGACATATTTTTGGCCGCCGTATGTAAAGTGTTCATATTTGAGATCGGCGCACGCAAGGCACTTTAGAGTTCCATTCTCAGGTGGCTCCATCTCGAAGACGTCAATGAGCGACCAAGGTGGCTAATGAGAGATAGCACCCATACGTTTTGGATGACACGCAGTCGTGATACGGCCTTGGCCACTTTGCGCGGGGGTTTGTCAGCTTGCCAGCTCGATCGTTGATTGGTGAAAATATTCCCCAACAGCCGTGGGTCAACTTTGCATCCTGCCAATAGGTTCTCAGTAGTGCGCAGTAAACCTCTACTATACTCCAGGGCTCTAAAATATAACTGTAAGATACATAGATACTAACATCCATAGCCCCCGTGAGGACCGCAAAATCCTAGGCTAGTAACGCAACTCAGCGTCCAAAGTCTACGACCAAAACTTTACACCATCCCAATCCCCACACCTCGTTGATCTCAACCTAGTCCCATCTAACCCCGTAAGCCACTTATTAGTATAATCATCCAATATCCCCCATCTACAGAAACAGAATGTATCCCATCATCCCCCCTAAACCAATACCATACTACCCACGCCAGCAGGAACTCCATCCACATCCCTGCCCCAAAACATGAACAGCGAAACTCGCGTCGAGCTTCAAGATAGTTATAGGCGAAATTAGATTATAGTCTATAGAATCTTTAGTTATCCTATCGCATCCATGCAGCGTCCGTGGTTTGACGAGATTACCCAGAGTCGACATGATTACGAAGTATTACATTTACGTATATATAGCTATCGAAATAACTATCGAAATAACTTCTCATCGTTCTGCACTACCTAAGCAAGCAGGCGAACCAAATCACCAAAGCCAGAGTCTAACATACGTCGCAACGCCCACCATCTCCCCAAAACTACAAATAAACCATCGGGTCATCTCCAAACCACTACCAACCTAAACCTCTGCCTCTCAAGTCTGAATACTCGATCGGGAGTAGACTATCCACGACCACTTGACTCATATGAACGTAGATAGATGCTCTAGTCGCGAAGACCCCTATCTTCTGTGTAGTCTGTATACCTTACTTTCAATATAATTTGTTAAGCTGGTTATACTGCGCTTAAAGTGAGAACAAGGACGACGAGACACAGAACTGAAAATTGAGATAGAGATGATGATGATAAGAACTGTTTTGCTACGTCTGTAATACGTCTATGTATGTATCCGGGGTATCTCGCTGAAACCGAAAGAAAGGTACCATATCAACACCACGCTTCAAAAACCAAAACCAAAACCACAGGACAAGACAAGACAAGTGCGATGACTTGATACCAAGACCAAACAGCATACAACGCTCAACGCTCAACGCTACATCAAGCACTCATCTTATTCACTGCATCAAGCCTGTTCTGGTCGCGGATAGGCGCCGGCACCCCATCAACCCTAAACTTCTTCCTCCCAGCCTTCTCTTTCCAGCCGAGACTCGTATCAGGTGCCGAGTCTGCATGCGCCACCGGTCTGACATGTTCGTTGTTTTCAAGAGGCATCGACTTCGCGTGCTTCATACCACCATTACCCGCTAGCCCGACTCCAACGCCTCCGTTCTCCTCACTCGCGCGCCCAATTCGTGTTTTGGAAGAAGATGATCGCGAACGGTGTGTCGACGACGATTTACGCGGTACAGGACGACCGGATTTGTGGTGGGATGAGCCGAAGACGCCCGTCATGACGCTTCTACCTCTTCCCTTCGTGTCGGCCAGGATACGCGATTGCACTTCCGTCCACTTATTCGCGACTTCAACCTCAACTTCTCTCCTCGCATCGACATCCTCTTCCTCGCCACTCGTCGTATCCCTCGCGCCCAGATCTTCCAGCTCCTGACGGCCTTGCGCAATTCTCGCCCGTCGCAAGTAAGCCGTAGGTTGATATTTCCGCATCCCCTGCTGCTCTAAACCTTTCATCGTATACGCACCCGGACCCATCATTGCAGCTAAATCTTTCAGCACGAAGCCGCCTATACCCATACCCACGCCCGTCACCCCACCTAATAGCCCACTGTCCTTGAAGCCTTTCATAGGTAAGCGCCACAGGCCCGTGACGCCATCTTTCACGCCGAAAAAGAGCTCGTCGCGGCCGGCGCGGAGGCCGGAGTGTAAGCCTGTGATTCGAGGGGGGCGGCGCACAGTCTCGTCGCCGTAGAGACGGGGTGCATTGTGCAACCCTTGGGTGATGGCGAGGGTAATTTCTAGCGGGGATTTGAGGATAGCTAGGGAGGTTTTCTTGAAGCCGTGGCCTGCTTCCTGGGCGAGTTCTTCGGCGAGGTAGTCTTCTGGCTCCGAGAGTTTCGAAAGCGTCGTCTCTACGCGCTCTGGGGCAGCAGGGCGGGTCTTGTTTGCGTTGTTGTTTAACTTGCCGTTCGTGGTGAGGCCATTTGTCGTGCCATTGGCTTTCGCGAGTGTGGCTTGCCGGTTCTTGTCGCGCCGTTTGACTCGCCATCTTTTGGCGTAGTATTGCTCTCGAGTCTTAACACTCTTCGCCATCTTGACCGGCATTAGTCCGACTCCTGTCCCGACGTCTGACAGCGCCCCTACAACAGCGCCCCAAATACCCGTAATAGGTTCCCCTGGACCACCAAAGTCATTCCATTCAGAATGTCTCAGTAACCTTAGCTCATTCCAGCGAATCTTCTTCCATTCAACCAACAACTCCGCTGCTAGCGGACAAAGCCTTAGATTCGTAGTCTTCAACTTCCAACATGCGACGCGGTTTTCAAGTAACTGACAGCGCATGTTGTTCTCCCCTCTGAGCGGCAACGCGCGATGGAAACTCCGGACAGCATTCATGGCTCCATCACCCTCTTCCGCAATCGAATCCGCGATCTTTTGGGCGTTCGTCTTCGCTTCGTCAGTGAGGCACTGTTTGATACCGTCCGCCAACCGCTCAGCAGTCAACTTCTTGTAAGGAATGCATTCGTGCGCCCCAGCTCTAGCCTTACTCACCATACCGCCCCAAAATGGCTGATCGCCGAAGAACGGGACGATCATAGTCGGGCGTCCACATTTCAGTCCGATGGCCGTTGTTCCTGCACCACCGTGGTGGATCACAGCGCTCACTCGCGGGAAGAGCCAGTCGTGGGGTGTATTATCGAGCATGAAGATGTTGTCCGGGACGTCGTCGCCTGTGCCGCCGATGCCACCCCAGCCTTTGCTGACCAGCGCCCGGACACCTGCCGACTTGACGGCCGTAAAGATCATCTCTGTGAACTTGTCTGGGTCGTCGACGACAATGGAGCCGAAGCCTATGTAAACTGGCGGGTCTCCAGCGTTGAGGAAGTCTTCGAGGTCGGAGGGTGGCTTGAAGGACGATGCGAGGTCGAGGAATACAAATCCGGCGATGTCGATTTCAGGGCCCCAATCTGTCGGTTTGGGCACTAGGCCGGGCGACCAGAGATATGTATACGGGACTTTGAGGCGGTAAAGTTGACCTGGTGCCCAGAGGGTGGAGACTTCTTCGAGCATGAGGGTTTTGCTTCTGAATCGATTGATCAGATCCCCGAGACCTTGCCAGGTCATCATCTCGACAAGCGGGTAGGACATGAAGTTTGTGTAGTTCGCATCTACATTAGTTGCTTTGATGTTCGCAAGCGGGTGTGGGAACTGCGATGTCGGTGTGTAAGGGAAGGTAAACATCATATGTAGTGGTATACCCAGACGTTCCGCAATATGTGGTGATGCAAAAGAGGGCGGGTTTGCGATGATAGCGTCGGCTACAAAGGGCGGGTTGCTGCCCATCATCGCCTTGTTTGCCTTGTCGTTCTTGTCGTCTGTAGCGTTCGTACAGGCGCACCACATGCCCTGGAACATCTCGTACATCTGCGCTCTCCTCCTCCCAATCTCGCCCTCCTTCACCGTCTCGAAACTCGGCAACAGCCCGGGATTCTTGACCATGAACGCCATCAGCTCACTCGGATCTCCGCCCACACTGAAGAATTCAAGGCCCGAATCACCTTCCACAAACTCTTTGAACGCAGGATGTGTAGCGATCCGCACCCTGTGCCCATAATCCTCTTTCAATATCTTGCCAATCTTGAGAAACGGCTGTATATCGCCTCTACTCCCAATAACAATAATCACCACATTCAGCCTCAGCCTCCTCTCTGGATCCTCCATAATGTCGTCCTCGGCGGCCGTCCGATCCGTGGCCGCACCCTGCGCCTTCAGCGTCTCCTGATGTACATCCGGCTCCGCCACATCTTCACCAAGCCGCAGATGCCTCTTCAGGCCCGCACCCAGCGTCTTCGCGAAATACCCCGAGTTCACAGTCTCGTGTATACTCAACTTCAATCGCCCGTCTTCCCTGCTCACGCGCCCTTTGCTCTTGAAATCGTCATTCGCGAGCCGGAACATGGAGAACGGGCCTGTGTGTTTTCGTTTCCTCTTCTTCCGCCCCTCGCTCTCCTTTGTTTCCTGTTGTTCGAGCTGCGCCGCCATGCCATGATGGTGGAAGTCATGTTCGGCTTCGGAGGAAGAGGAATCGTCGGAGGGAGAGTACGGGTCGAACGTCAACGTAGACTGTCTCTCAAGCTTCGGCGTTCGTGCACTTGTTGCGCTGCGATATCTTCCCAGCAACGACATCCGCGGTTTCGTTCTCGGGCGCGAAGGCTCAGTCTCGCTCTTACGCAGCATCCGCGCAGGAGCTTGCGAGTCTGGATCGACTTGCATACGGAAGAGGTCCGGCGAGGCAAGGTCTGGGGCTTCGACGGACTCGTGTGGGGTGTCGACTGGTGGCGGCGCGGCGGGTCCCGTCGCGGAGTGCTTCAAGGACGTGCCTTGTATGCTGTTCGTAGGGGAGCCATTGGGGAAGCGCGGCTCTCCGAGGTGGATCGCTGTCGGCACGATATCTGGGTCCAGGGTGTCTGTGTTGTTCGCCATCGTGACGTTTGTCGTGCGCTGCTGCTATGTGACTGTTGCGCACTCAATTGCTCCTTCCAACCCTTCATCCGCGTGCAATTCACTTCGAAAGCGTAAACAAGACGCAACAAGACAAAAGCGAAAGACGATGCTAGAATTCAGAAGATGGAGTGAGTGTCGAAACCGCGTCGAACACGCGCCAGCGCAAAGCGAGTTCAAAAGATCGACGATTCCCAAATGCCACGCCAACCGACAATTCCACGGCAGCAGTCCTCGGCTGGCGTCACTCTGATTGTCCAGGAACACATTCAAGGCACGCCCCTTGCCGTTTCAAGATGGCTCCCGTCGGTTGGCTTGCGATGGGCGCAGGCGAAGCGGGTCCCTGTCCTGTGATGTCATGCCGTCCTCGCCAAACATTTGGCGGGGAAGCGAGGATAAATATGGGCGGGCGATAAGAAAAGAGGCGAAAATGCGAAGTTCGTATCGAGTTTTCTCGATAAGAGCCCTTCGTTGTAAGTTGAGACAGGCCATGCTTCAGGCTTGACGATTGTGGGCATTCTTATTTAAGTGATTCGCTGCTTGTCGAGTATCCTCGGCTTTGCATAGGCTAATTGCAATTCGGACGCCACATCAGCCTCGCGCATCCGAGGACTTCCATAGCCTCGACACCGTTCCGACTTCAACTTCTAGAGTTTCTCGAGCATGAGACGATTTCTATTAGAAGCGCCTGAATGCCATTGTGCTGACGTCGACACTCTTTTCGATCACGTCCTGTTCCAAGCCTGATGAGGCGGCGGAAATCGTTGCGTGGAGGTCTTCAGACGAACAAGAATTATTCTTCCAGTTTTTCTAGAACCACAGCCTGCTGGGTGGTCACGTTTAACAGTATATCTCCACCCCGTGCTAATTCTCGTAGTTGTATCTAAGTAGCCCTTATCTCGCCCTTACGGATACTGAGCCTAGGAAAGAGCAGGGGCCCGATTGCTCACATTGGCTACAAGTAGACCATCCAACCATATACTTGCGCACTGATTGGCCCACGTATGAGACGTGCGGTGTCATACTTGTAAAGAAGAAACAACGCCGTAGCAGAGAATGAATACGTCCTTTTCCGAACACTTCTATATCAGTACCTAACCAAGAAGCATATAATTCTCCTTACTGATCTAACAACGGTATATCTTAATCCTGCTCCAGTTGCGAAAGTATCACTTACAGTCCAGAGGCTACATGCTAAAGCATGATGTTGAAGAGTGGTAGAAAAGCTAGCCAAACTGTGGGCAACCAAAGGCGACCTACTAAACCGCAGCGTTTTAAAGTGCAACGAGTAGTCCTTCAAAAGCCGCCCCAGTCCATCTCTTCCAACTCATTGCAAAAGCCCTCTCATACAGCTCTATTGAACTCTCTTCCCGGCTCTCACCTCCTTACCTACAATACCACCAAAATCCCGCTACCGACACTGACACCGACACCAACACCAACAAGCTTTCAACCCTCTAGTCTTAGCGAGTATGAAGCATTTCCTAAGCGCTGTACTCGGGCTCATCCTTGCCTCATCCAGCACCGCCGTACCTCTTCCTCTCCCTCAAAGCACAACAGGCGCAACCACTAGCCAGGACACGCGTTGGAATCGTAAAGGGCGCTCGAAGCTCGACTGCCACAGAGTCTGCCGTGTGGGCTGGCGCGCGTGTCTTGCTATTTGTAGTTATGACAAGAATGTACGTCTCCTTCGCGATTTCTTAGAACGGGAAGGAAATTGATGGGTTGTAGTTTCCTCGTTGTCCCTCGGGGAAGCGAGATAAATCCTACGTGCGCGACGAGGATCTGGGGCGGGAAGTTACGAGCTGAGACGTTCCGCAACTTCCCTCGATGACGCCCGTATCGGTCATAGAGATAGACAAACACCACTTGTGCGTCTTCTCTTTCAAGCTATCACGGATACCCCTCTGCGTCAAGTTTTACGGGTTCAAGGTACTCAGGATTCCGACGCCGGAAGAGCCTCGCGCATCCGAGGAAACCGATAGCCTCGATACCTTTTGAACCTAATCGTTTCGATTTCCTCCAAACTGTGGGGCGTTCAGTATTCGTTTCTTCCACCCATGAACCAATGGCGTTACTAGCAGTCTCGGGGCTCTTGGAATCGTCATCGTCGCCGCCAAGGTTCTCTGATGGCCTAGATTCCGGCGGTTCACCCAAGGGCAACCTCCGGCTCGGGGGCGCGTTGAAGTGCTCTGTGACTCTGGCTAAGTAGTCAAATTCTGCAAACTCGCTCATCTTACGACTCCTCCGCATCTTGTCATGTTCTCTCAGTGCAACATACTGCGTCATCTTCTCGAGGAGACGTTTGGTATTCCTTGGGTCTTCCCTGCGCAGCAAGAGCACGAAGTAGTCCATCAGGGAGTATACATAGGACTTGGGCAGTTTCATGATTCCATGAGAGGGATTGGGGGACCGCCAAGAAGTGACGAAATCGAAGAGCGACACTCCGATGTCTGTGAGATTTGGAGCTGGGAAGGCGGCGTCGAAATAGGCGGATTTGGTGAAAGAGTCTTGCGGGTCCTTTGGCTGCAGAAGTATGCCACAGTCCACGCAGGCGATACCGTAACGCGTCTCCCAATTTTTTAATTCCTCGGGCGTGTTACTTGGATGACGTTTGTGGCAGAGCAAAAATGCGTTCGCCCAGCACTTAATGGGATCATAAGCGCTGTAGCCTGTTGCCTCCAGAACGTTGTGCCATTGCTCGTCCGACTCGATGAAGTCCTTTGCAGTTCGGTGGAGATAAGAGACGTGCGATTCGACTAGCTGATATCCCTCGGCAGCTCTAGTCTCGATGAACCCTCGACAGCGTGCCTTGAGTCTTCGCTCCATGTCCTCGGCCCGCTTAATCGCATGGTCCAGCTTAAGCGGCTTCCAAGGCGCGTCAAAACACACTCCAGGATCGTCAATGTCGGCGAAATACATTTCCAGTAATGTAGGATCAACCCAATTTCCGGGGTTAACGTGCGCGGCCTTACGATATTGTCGCAGTAATCGAAAGACTCTGCATGCTTCTTTGTAGTATGCAGGCTCCAGGCGGTTGAGAATCTTCTCGTAGAGCGCTTCAAGGTCAGAGGGTAACGCGTCAAGACGAGCCTGGAGGGTGGCCATGCGATCAGCATTGGAAAGCCCTTCTAGTAACGATTCCACAACCAAGCGTACCCACAGAAAGACCCCGGAAGCCTTTTCAACCACCTGATCCACCAGATCGGATGCTCCCTTCAAGTCATCATCCTTCAGTCTAACGTAGAACTCATTCTCTTCGAAGTGGGAAGTAACGTAAGCAGCAATATCGTTCTTTGACAGCTGTTGAAGGTAGAGATGAGGCTTCCGCTTGAAAGCGTCCTCAAATGGAAGCCAGGGACGGCTTGTGACGCAGATCTTGACGTTGGGGCGGAGTGCTTCTTGAATCGTGTATATGATGTCTTTAGATTCTCCCTCGAACTCGTCTAGTCCATCCACGAGGAAGAAGAAGTTCCGAGTGTCGCTTGACGTCATTTTCGCGAACGCGCGACGCAGCTCAGGATAAGTGAAAGCGTTTATACCCCCTCCAAAGGCTTTGAACTGTTCGAATCTTTCGCTGAAAGTAGAGACTGTTAAGCCGCGATCTTCTTGGACGCATTGATACAGGAGTGTCCGGAAGAGTCCGTCTTTGGACATCTGCAAGGCCGATCCGGAGTTCCAGAAGTAAAAGCTGGCCATCAGGAGCTTCTTATTGTGTGACCATGAGTGCGCGAGTTGCGAGGTGTCTGGATGCCAGACAATGTACTTCATGAGTGTAGACTTTCCGCAACCGGGCTTACCGGTAATCCAGTAGATGCGCTCATCGTCGCTTTGGATCCAGTCTGTAAAGCTGGGCCAAGTTGTTTCCGCAGAGTTGTCCTTTTCCGGACGAAACAGCCACTCAAAGGTATGCCGGTATGCCTGCGGAATGCTTTCCTCGCGATCTGGCATATTTTGGAACATCAATCGAGCCAGGATATGTTTACAAAAACGCGCCTCTACATCAACATCAGCAGCTGAATGTATCTGACTTCGAAAGACTGCAACGTCATCGCGATTCGAAGAGTGCCAATTGCTTTCACGGATGGCATTCAACAACTCATAGTGTCGCTGCCGTACGTGGTTGTTGATATTCTCGTTCTCGATTGAGTCACCTTGCTCCGGCACTGGGCTTTGCTTCCACTCTTCAATAGCATGCCTACGTACCCTTAGCGTGGATGTCGAATCAGTGAGATGGGGTGTTGCCGCACCTTAGGGATACAAGCAATGCAGTATCAATCTGCTTACGAACGTCATCCAGCCTTCTCTTCAAGTCCAATATGTCTTGCTCTTTCCATATACTCCTCAGGCCTTGAAGTATACTTTGCCACTTCTTCTTGCCACCCTGAGTGCTTAGACTCTCTAACGCTCGTTGCAACTTCATGGCGATGGCTGCGCTTTCGGCCCGGAGTGCCTCTAACTGTTGATCGACGAGGGATACAGTACGGGACGGTGCACGCGCCATCTTTGCAAGTTCCTGGCACAACTCAGACAGATTCCTAGCCGCATTATCGAGAATAACGTGGTCATCTAGCCTGCCTTCCGAGGAAAGATAGATCTCTCGACCACGTGAAAGCAGCCGCGATGAGAAGTCGACAATCTGAATGATGTTTGACGCCAAACCAAGGGCAGAAACCGGATCCATGGTGAATATTGAGTCAGATTGCGACTAACGTTGCTCAACATTCGGCTCCAGATGGTTTTAAGACAGCTTCATGGCTAGGCAGCAAACGTGGAAAGCAAAGTGCCATCCGCGTGCACAGCCGCAACAGGTCGTATAGAATGAGGCTGACTTCGACTTGGCCGGTCCAATAGCAGCACACGACGGGCTAGAAACACGAGGCGCAGCGCAAAGCTGCAGCATGATGAAAGCCAGATGAGATGAAAATGTTAAGACAATAATATAGAGTTGCACAACGCAGAAGTTCGAATGGAGCGTTTGATGACTGCTCAGTGTGGAGGCTCTTAGCGGCGAGTAATTAGCCTTCTCTGATGCGCACAGCCAAATGTCGCATCCGATAAGTCAACCAGCTGGTTAGCAGATGCGCTAAGCTCAGTGTACTCTGTCTGCTGCCGTTGATAGAGTAGGTTGCTTCAGCTGAAAACGAGAACGTCGGCGAACCTCTCCGTCCCTAACACGGTATATCGACTCGCCCCCCTAGTGGTCTATAGTGAGTACATATTTGGTTAATCTGTATAGGTTTCATGCGAGTAATCCTGCCCTATAGATGTATGTTCATTCCTCTAGATACTTCAGGTCGGATGCCTTCGGGGACCTTAAAAGCTATGAAGCCCGTGTACAAATTACCCAGCAACTTACGACTCGGTCACATACGCAGTTCAACTGCAACGTCACAAAGCCCTAAACACTATTGCTCATACTCTAGAGATGACATCTTCATCATTCCACATCAACTTTCAATGATTCTACACGGTCTAGGACTTCACATGGTTTAAGAACCAAAAGCCTAGATACTACATCCTGCTATCCAACCCCTCAAGCTATCTATCG
This sequence comes from Lophiotrema nucula, assembly GCA_010015825.1. Classification (NCBI taxonomy): domain Eukaryota; kingdom Fungi; phylum Ascomycota; class Dothideomycetes; order Pleosporales; family Lophiotremataceae; genus Lophiotrema; species Lophiotrema nucula. The sequence goes on along the minus strand of ML977325.1, from coordinate 776,845 downwards.
TCACCTGAGAAGCTGATCCTGTTCTTCCTTCGCAAATCCAAACAGATACAATACATCTAGCATACTCGTCGAGTTCAGCCTCGCCGGTGCCTGCATCTGCACTTTCGGTTTCGCATGGAAGGCGACACCCAGCCCCGCTACGCTCATCATGGGCAGATCGTTCGCTCCGTCACCCACGACTAAGATCTGCTCTGGCAAGATGCCTTCCTTGACTGCGATCTCCAGCGTGTGTTGCCTCTTCTTCTCCGCGTGTACAATCTCGCCCGTCAACTCGCCCGTGAGCGTCTGCCCATCCTCGCTCACAACAAGATGATTCGCAAATGCATAATCAAGTCCCAACTGTTCAGCAACCCAACTCGTCAATGGTGTAAAGCCTCCCGACAGCACGGCAGTCTTGAACCCCAACCTCTTCAACGCCCGTATCAACTCTGGCACACCCTCATTATAGCTTATCCTACTTCTCAACGTCTCGAAAACATTACTCGGCACCCCCTTCAACAGCTTGCATCGCGCTCTTAGACTCTGTTCAAAATCCAATTCCCCATTCATCGCGGCCGATGTGATGGCAGCAACCTCACCCTCGACACCAATCTGCGCCGCAATTTCATCGATAACTTCTTGCTGTATAAGTGTCGAATCCATGTCGAAGACCGCTAACCGTTTGTACCGCCTATACACATCCTCCTTCTGAAACACAACCTCCAAATTCCACTCCCTCTCAAACCTACTGATCGTCTCATGCCGCCGCAGCGTCTCGAGCGTTATAAATGATGCAGAGGGTAGTCGGAACACGACCTCGACCACGCGCGAATGCTGTTTTGCAGCTTCCAGCGGTCGCGACGTTATGTTTGAGTCCGTGAGCCCGTCCACGATTCCTGTCAAGGTGACGAAGAAATCTGTCAAGCAGCTCTGGCTTATATAGCTCCCGTATAGATGATCTAGCGGGTTGGGGCCCGGGGTGGGAGGTTCGAGGGGGTAGTCGGACATTTTTTCGGTCGGGGCGCCGCCATGGCGAAGGGCTTGGAGGGTTGCTGGGGGGAGCGTGTCGGTAGGTTTGTGTGGGGAGCGCGGGGAGTGGACGGAGGAGTCGGCGTGCGCGAAGTAGTGTGAGGGCGTGTCGGAGTTGTAGAAGAGGGTTGCGCAGATATGGGAGGGGGAGGTGTCGCGGGCGAGGGAGGGCGCGTTGGTGTTGGCTATGGCGTCCATGCTGTTCAATTGCTTCGCAATTAGCGACTAGAGTTGAGCAGCCACCTTAATGCAGCTCGAGACTGAGTCGCGGCGAGGAAGATTCGTGGACGCCAGCAATATATAGAGTTGTTGGAATCGTTGTCACAAGGTACAAGGTGGGGCAGCGATCGTGGAGGAAATGACGCAGGGATCTGCCAAGTAGCTGAATGCATCCCTTGTTTCAATCTTCACGAATCTGCGCGACGTGTCTTCTATAGCCCTCTCTCAGCAATATCGCATGACCTTGGAGCCAGAATCTAGGCGGGAACAACTTGGGTCGACACAATGGCCGCCACGATTGAAGAGTGTGCAACTAGGCACGGGCGCGGCCTCGGCTTGTGCGATATCAGGGATGGCAGCTGAAGGATGTCTACAACAACATCAACCATAGCCAACTCCACGGCTCCTCTCCAACGACGTTCTGCGCTCCAAATAGCCCTGACAATTCGATCACTTATCAAATCTTGGCCCTCGCCCATCCTCCATCTACGCAATGGCCAGTTGGGACGGCCCAGCCGCGATACGACAATCCCCTCCGATCGATCTCAGCGTCCCATACGATGCAGATTGGGTGAAGGACAAGGTCATACTCATAACAGGCGGCGCATCAGGCTTCGGCGCTGCGTTCGTTCGGCACTGGGCAAAACACGGCGCGATCGTAATAGCAGGAGACATCAACACAGCTAAAGGCCTCGAGGTCGTCGCCTCTGTGCGGCAGGATTGTGGCCATGACAGAGTCCATTTTGTACACTGCGATGTCACATCTTGGCAATCGCAAGTCGCATTCTTCAAACAAGCGGTGGCGTTGAGCCCACATGGAGGAATTGACTGCGTGGTTGCGAATGCAGGCATTGCAGGTCATGACCCGCTCCAATTGCCTGATTCTTCGATATCGGACATGGAGAGTCCCCCCGAGCCGAAGTTCGCGGTCATAGATGTCAATTTGACAGGTGTTTTGTATACGACACATCTGGCATACCACTACCTACCTCGAAACCCCGGCAGCGGTCCGAGCTCGATAACCTCTAATCCAGAGACCAGGACGAGGGACAGACATCTTCTCCTTTTGGGATCCATCGCTTCTTTGGCCCCTATCGTGGTGCAACCGCTTTACGGCGCAGCGAAACACGCTGTCCTTGGCCTATTCAGGAGCTTACGTTCAACGGCCTTCGAAAGAGACGGGATAAGAGTTAACCTCATCTGTCCCTATTTCATCGATACACCGATCGTCACCCCTGGGGCTCGAGTTATGCTTGCAGGCGGTGCGATGGGCAAAGTCGAGGACGTGGTTGATGCTGCGACGAGATTCGTGGCGAGTAGTAACATCCTCGGGCGTGCTTTGGTAGTGGGACCTAAAGTCAAGCTAAGGGAAGTTCCCACCGGGCCCAGCACGTGCACGTGGGAGCTCGATGTGAAGAATGATGGAGACGAACAAGATCATGGGGTGAAGAGGTACGAGACAGCGATATGGGAGTGTTATGCCGATGATTGGGAAGAGGTCGATGCATTTGATCGCAATATCGTTCGCGTTCTCAATGCTGTCCAAGCTGCAAGGGGCTGGACAGGCTGGGCAATTGATATCGCCAAGGTCATGCTTGGGCCGATACCCGTTGTGGGACGATTGGTGCAGCAGTGAAAGAGTTGATCACTTGCATGGAGAGGTATTTAACGTGGTTGCACCACTTGGCAACTATTCATAGAAGAGACGGATATACGATCCCAAGACTTCTAATTCCTGGCGTGCGGTAAGCGCCGATCCGGGCTGCTGTAGAGGCTCTTCAACTTGCTAGTACATACGCATTGCCTAGCCAGAGCACATCGCGTTGAGCCCTTCCAGCTCTTGGTCCATTTACTCCATTCGGCATCTGCCTCTTGCAGCATCTAGATGTCAGCTCTCCATCGACGAATGCAGCAGTATCCATGTCCCCAATCAGCACTATGAAGCGAGCCGAAAGAGCATTCAATTCATTCCATTTCGGTAGATGATCTACTATCATCACACGAACGCCTCATCATGAGCCTACACTCCAGCCCCGCAAACCATCACCTTAATTCATCTATCACACTCGCGAACTCAAGTTACTATCCGAATAAGCTTATTGCGCCCTCTAAATTCAGCGCCACACCTTGTTCCAGCACACCACCCCACAACTTGGCGCCAGGTCCCGACCAGTCTGAGCGGTCGGCTGATGCTCGTATCTGCGCACGTTCTGGAACAGGGTTCCCGCCTAAATGCCACGGTACAGGGAAGGCACACGTGAGCACGAAACCCTGCGACGCCCGTACTACCGATTACACATCGCCAACCAATAGCATCATTCCATCAATTTACAGCTTCAATATGCGCACGGCTAGATGTGTCCAAGGCGACCAAAGAAGCTGGGATGATGGCTAAGGTCCAGGAATTTGCCATCTCATAGACGAGCAGATCATCAAAAGGCCCGAGGAAGGAAGGTCGGCATTGTGGGTCCGGCCATTCGGATCAGACCCCACTGAGTTGTTCTCGAAATCTGGGGTGCAGAATATTTATATTCTACTGTCCCGAGCTCTCGCCAACACGCCCAAGCCGAATCGTATCGCCAGCAGGACTTCACAATGGCCAAAGGACTTCTCTTCCTCGCCGCAGCGGCATCGTTGACTGGTTCGACATTTGCTGCCTGCACACCCGCTGATTCAAAGACATACGATTATATTGTCGTCGGCAGTGGCGCAGGCGGTATTGTGGTCGCCGACAAGCTATCGGAAGCCGGAAAGTCGGTCTTGCTCCTCGAACGCGGTCCTCCCTCAACTGGAAAGTTCAATGGCACACAGAAACCGAGTTGGCTCTCGGGGACAAATCTGACGCGATATGATGTACCGGGCTTGTTCAATCAAATCTGGGCGGATGGCGTTCCGAGTTGCCCGGATACTGGAGTGCAGGCTGGATGGTGAGTAGGATGAGGCTAGATAATGGAATGGGAAAGTTGGCTAACTTTACTTAGCGTCCTCGGTGGAGGTGTCGCAGTAAACTCGGCGCTGTACTGGAAACCACATCCCGACGATTGGGACGTCAACTTCCCCACGGGCTGGAAGAGCACAGATATGGCGAAGTACACAGACTCCGTCTTCTCGAGGATTCCCGGGGTACGTTCTGACTGGTTCAAAGCAGCCCAACATGTGCACTGACGAAGGCTAGACTTACATTCCCTCTAAAGACGGCAAGCTCTATCTTCAGCAAGCTTATGACACTGTCTCCAAGGGCCTTGATTCCGCAGGTTTCAAATATGTTGTTGCCAACGACGCCCCTACATCCAAGAACATGTCTTACGCACACCCAGCCTTCTATATTGCCAATGGCGAGCGCCACGGCCCGTTGCGCTCATATCTCGAGACTGCCTACGCGCGCTCAAACTTCGCTCTCTATACTGATTCGAACGTACGACGAGTGGTGAGGACAGGTGGACACGTGACGGGTGTTGAGGTGCAGTGCAACGGCGGGAATGGGCACTCTGGGACTATCAATGTGACGCCGGGAACTGGACGTGTTATTCTCGCCGCAGGCACTTTTGGAACTGCGAGACTTCTTTTCCGAAGTAAGTCTTGATCATTATGAGATCGTAGTGTAATGTAGCAACACTAACAAACTGAACAGGCGGTATCGGCCCAACTGACATTTTGAACGTGGTCAAGGGCTCCTCGACCGACGGAAGCACCATGATCTCAACCGACCAGTGGATCAATCTTCCCGTTGGAAGCAATGTGAATGATCATGTCGGAACCGATATCCAGATCTCACACCCTAATGTTGTCAACTACGACTTCTACGGCGCGTGGAGCAATCCGGTCTCGGCTGACAAGGACGCATATCTCAGTAAGTCACTTGCAGCACCATGACGAGGAGAACAATCTAACGCATGATACAGACAAGAGAAGTGGTGCCCTGACTGTCGTTGCGCCAAACCTCGGCCCAATCGTAAGTCCTCACAGCCGGCTTGTCCCAACATCGCTAACAGAAAGAAGGCCTGGACAATGGTCAACGGCACCGACGGCAAAGTCCGCCACATCCAATGGCAAATGCGTGTCGAAGGCCGCTCCAACACCGCCATGACCATCACGCAATACCTCGGCATGGGCACCACTTCCCGCGGCAAGATCGATATCCAAGCCAACATGAACACGCGCGTTGTCACGGCCCCATATCTGCGCGATGCGGCGGATAAGCAGGCTGCTATTGATGGACTAGAGGCTATGCGCGGGTACTTGAGCAAGATCTCGGGGGTGTCGTGGATTACGCCTACGGCGAGTCAGACGAGTCAAGCTTTTATTAACTCTGTAAGTTTCCCATTATCATTTCTGCTTCTCTTTGTCTTCGCTCTTGAGCTTTTTCTGATAAACGAATAGGTCCCAGCGACAGTAGCATCCCGCAACTCCAACCACTGGGTCGGCTCTGCCACGATCGGCAGTGACGATGGGCGCACGGGCGGCAAGGCTGTCGTTGATCTGGACACTAAGGTGTATGGAACCGATAACCTCTTCGTTGTTGATGCGTCGATCTTCCCTGGTATTACGACGGGTAATCCGAGTGCTGCGATCTTCATCGCGGCTGAAAAGGCTGCTGATAGGATTCTGGCGCTTGCTGCTCCTGCGCAGGGTAGGAGGTTCAAGGCGTAGGGAATGTACGTACGAGAATCAGAAGAATTTTAGCACACTGAATGAAGCATCGTGGCATTGTGGATCATTATACGTGAGGAACCATCGCAGACCAGTTGACTTGCCGAAAAGCATCGTCAGGAAGACTTCTCAAGCTATAAATAACCTCGAACACTAGACACAATCTGGCGAATCCATACATTACAGCAGGAACTAGGAGCCAGAGACACGTCGGCCAACGTAGCTTGTAACCGCCCATAGTGTCCATCTTTAGATTTTGAAAGTCTTCTCGCCAGCACGCTATTACTTCTACCGTGCCATATACACCCAAAGGTCCAACCATTGCAAGACAATTCCCGCGCCATAGCCACTTCTCCCACCTTGTGTCGAAGCTGAAGTTCCAGCCCGCGAGGTGTATACAAGCGAATGATGCTGTTGCGACAGCTAGGGCGGTGTGCTGATATATGTTGGACAACTGTGGGTCGCGATCGTTTGGGATACGTTGCAGCGGTCGAGCCTGGTATCCGTATTTGACAATCAAGCCCAGAACCACCCTATTCCATTTACGTGAGATGTACGCGCGTGGTTCGATGAAGTCTAATGGTGTATCAAGATACTCTGTATGTGTATCTGTCTCTGATGCGCATTGCTTTTCGTTTTTAATGACATCGTCTCGACCGCAATCGGCGTGAAGCAAGGTATGTGTTTCAACATCGAGAAGCTTATGGATCCAGAACTACAGTGTTGCCAAAGATGTTAGTGCTAGTGCGATTGTGGATAGCTCCATGGGACTGATTGCCAGATGCTGTATAGCACGACCGATAACATTGATTGTCAACCATGCTGTTTGGAAGCAAGCGAGAGACTTTGCCAGCTTATCGGCGCTGCTTTTGTCCCAAATCTCTCGTTTGGTCAACGCAGGTAGGCTGATGTATGCTTTCTGTACCAAGAAATGTACTTGTTTCGCCGTGAGAGGCGTTGATTGACCGTCCGCGGTGAGAAGCACGAAGCCTCCACTATCGGCATAGAAGGCATGCTCCAGGGACCATTGGGAGTCAGTGAAGCCGAGTTCTTTCATGTTGCCAACTGATCGTTTCGCGGAAGCCCACTGACCGGCAGCGATCAGCATCGGTAGTTCAGGAGCAAGAATACCGAGGATCATCCAGCGTGTCGTGCGCCAAAAGATTGTCCAGAAGGTATCTGTTGGTGCGGGAACGTTGAGATGCAGCACGCTCCAGAGACAGAAGAAGATCGTCAAGACGCAGCTCCAAACAATGTCAAGAGTACCTCGTTCGGATGGCGAATCCACCCAACCCCATCTCCCTATTGTCTTAATCGTCGCGTTCATTTTTAGCAAGATGATACTCAAGATAGTGTAAGATGTAGTAATCGCGGTCTCTGAACGATAGTGATGGTGATAATACCTAGTGCAAATTGCTTGAAAATGCTCATGAGAGGCAGCGAAGAGGACACTAATGATAGCCCCGCTCTTTGAGCAACGCTTTGAGAAAGCTACATGGTTGTACATGTGCGTCGGGCATGAGATTACTTATGAAAAGGGGTTTATTACAACAGTCTAGCAAATCTGATGAACGTAGCTCTGGTGTATTCTTCTTTACCATCTATGTATCATAATTAGAGAAGAGTCATGGCAGCGCGCATGGTAGAAATCGAACACACCTAGGAACAGACGAAGGCTATGTGCATCGCTCAGGTAAAAATGGTTGTTCAATATCTGATTGGGCCCATCGGAAGCACTGTATCATAAGAGCAACGTGCCACTAACGCCCTGACCCCCGACAACCCCCCCTCGCTAAAATCATCGCCTGCGATAATGATCTGGCTCACTACCTCGAAGACAAGTCTTGATAGCAAGTGCTGATATCTCACAGTCTCGTCGGTATCTAGGTTGTCGCATTTGACGAACCGTATATAAACTGTCAAATGCTCTGCGCTGCCTAGGTAGCAGGCACCTTCCGCTTTCCAACACTAGATCCTACGCTATCGACCTAGCACCCAAGTCTGCTCACCTAGTCTCGGCGTTCGCTCAAACAATACTACTGGCAATGTATATACTTCACTGTACTATTGCGACAGCCTTTATCAGCTTCTACCTCCTCGCTGTTCGCGCGCTGCGATATAGACGACGCGACGATTTGGCGCAACGTTTTGGATATGCCGATCGATCATCATGGGCTCGTATGACACTCGAAGATGCTCATGCTATTCAGCTTCTACTCGCAGAGTTGGAGTTTCCTGGGGTATTCGCGATATCCGTCTTCTTCGCTATTTTCAAGACGTACGGCATTCCCAGCATATCCAAACTGCTCGTAGCGACGGGCCAACTCTCCAACTCCACGACGTCTTCCAAGCGCGCAGCAGATACGGGGGTTATAATCACCGAGATGGTCCTCAACAAGCCATCGTCGACAAGGACCATCGATGCGATCGCTCGTATGAACTTCCTCCACGACCGATACATTAGGGCGGGCAAGATACACAATGAGGATATGCTCTACACACTGAGTCTTTTCGCACTGGAGCCCATACGATGGACGGAGAGATACGAGTGGCGATCACTCACCGACATCGAGAAATGCGCGATGGGATTGTTCTGGAAAGACATGGGTGAAGTTATGCACATCTCCTATGATCTGCTTCAATCGAGCCAATTTGACTGGCCTGATGGGCTGGCATGGCTCGAGGAGCTAGAGGATTGGAGCGTGAGATATGAGAAGGAGCACATGGTCCCGGCTAGTACAAACTTCCAGCTTGCTCAGGCCACCTTCGACATCGCCCTGTTCAATGTGCCCAGGATTCTGAGGAGAATGACGAATAACATCGTGATTGGCTTGTTAGAACCTCGGCTTTGTACCGCCATGATGTAAGTATTCGGTCTTCGCTCGTCTCCACAATGCGCTCGCTGACAGTATTACCAGGCTCCAAAGACCCCCAGTGGTGTATGGAACTATTCTCCGTCTTATTGTGAAGCTACGCAAAATTGCGTTACGGCACTTGTGCCTTCCCAGACCATCATTCATGAGCGTCAAGTGGTTTACCGCATCAGATCCTTGCACAGGCCGCATCCATTTTGAACGGTACATCGCTCAGCCGTGGTACATCAAACCCTCTTTCTGGGCTAGGTGGGGACTCAAAGCTTTGGTATTGCGAATAGTAGGTGGAGCTGTTCCAGGAGATCCGCAGTATTGTCCAGAAGGATATCGCATCAGCGAGCTTGGTCCAGCTGAGTTGAAAGGCAAGGGAGAGGAGGAAATGGATGCAACACAAAGCGAATTAAGGAGGAGAAGGCAAGCAGATCTGGCAGGGGTCTCTGCGTAGCTAAACAATTCGGTTTCTGAAGCTCTTGCGGCGAACTAGACAACACGGACAAGTTGGACTCGTTTGCGAGGCGAAGGCACCGTGTACTTGTCATAATGTTCGAGTGATAATCCCGGAATGAACGTGCAGATGATCGCTTGCCATTCTCTGACGTGATATATGTAAGGTCTCAGTGATGTTTCTTCTTCGTCCACGGATGAGTCGTTGCAGCTAGCAGAGAGAATAGTAAGGACAATATGTTTCTCTATACGCGAGGCCTTGCACCTCAGGACGATCTCTTAGCCGCAGCCATGGATAAATAAGAGCTTCGAGCTTATTTCGGAGATTAATCATCGAAACACGGCCGAAACTGAGCCGATAAGCTCCCGTGAAGGAAGCTTTGGTCGGTGACCAAGAATTACGGCGATAAACCTTCTAGCAGATCAGATCAGTAAGTGACGTAGTCTACAACATCACTATTTCAACACCCTCATATGCCGAACGTGGGGTTAGCTGTCATAATGGAACCAAACAGTACCCGAGTAAGAGCACCCTGCAGTTTGTCCAAACTACTTCGTAATTGGTAGGCTAACCTACGAATGGTAACTAGCATGATCAAACCTTTGGAAAGAGCGGAAGACGTTCAAGCTATTGGATGTTCACCGCGGAAACCAACAGTATCGGCACCGATCGAAACTACTTTAAATCAACCTCTCAAGTCCAATCAGGATCGTATGGGTAGCCGTTCAAGCACCAACAAGGGACTTAATATGCCTTACAGATGGAGTTGCAGTGGTATACATAGTCCCGCCGGGCGAGTACTCACAGCCCGCGAGGAATTCATGGTAATCTACACAAAAGCTACTACTAGACTATGCTCACTTGCTTGAGGCCGTCATTCTAATAATTGATTGCGGCATTCGAAAGCTGCTCCTCCAGCGGACCTATTAGGAAGAGGGCGAAGGTCGCAGATTCATATTTACGACTGATATTATGGATATGCGATGACAATGAAGCACGAGTCATATGGGTAGCTCAGGAGTGAGTCATTTGATCAAAGAAACAACTGGTGAGGTGTTGGAGCGGCTACAGTGTACAGACGGAGAGGGTGCCACCTATGAGTTGCGCGCGGGGCATCCTTACACATGGCACCTCTGACATAGAACCGCTTTGCTCCTGAGCGTTTTATCATTTTATCAAATCTCACTAGTCACATATTGCTTCATCATCGAGCGTCATGTTGTGCGCCGTGGTTCTTTGCGTGTGGTTGAGGACATGAGTCACTGATGCAATTGCGAGAGCCTAAGAAACGCTGTTGGTGTAACCCATCAAGACTTATCGATGCCACCGTGAGATGAATAAGTCTTATTTCACGTCGCTCTATCCATCTCACAGGGCTCACAAGCGCAAGCGGTGATCAACCCTCGGTACTATGGCAGGTCATCAGAAGTAGGACACGAAAACCAACCGCGCCCGGGACCGACGCTCGCCCAGCCAACGCTAGCTTACATTATTAAACCTCCAGAAGTGGCAAGAGACTGATAAAATGAAAACTCACTTTAGCGCTAAGAACTACCCTGGAGAGATTGAGTGCCTTCAAATCCGCCTTACATTTGCCCGAATATCGATCATGCTTGTATACATTTAGGAATGTACTAGCGACGATGTATGTCACTTCGGAATTATTGAATTGCCGGGATCACAACAGTCACAAATGGGAGGTAGGAGTACATCATGACACACCGATGCCGTCGATGCGACTCATTGCTTATAAGTCTTTGTGAGAATGGGTCAGGATACGGGACTTCTTTGACTAAAGGCACAGTCATACTGGCTATCAAAGGGATATCTCACTCCCACTGCCGAATCCTTCATTACCACCACTTTTTTGAGCTTTGAGGACAGAAGCTGTACATTACATACGTGCCAGATAAGTATTACATACCCAAAAGAACTACAGTCCCAGCTACCTCGGAGCCACCAGACTCTCTGGAAGGAATCTTCATACCTCTAGAGTGTATTACCCACTTTCCCGAAGTCGATTTGAATTGTTGTCAGCCTTAGTCCAGCATGAGCCTAGAATCAGGTTCCGCAATCCTGCAAAGCCAGCTCAACTTAGGACGAGGGGTGTGGACAAAAGACACTGTTCAAGAAGTGCTTAAGCCTTTGGTGATACCGAAGACGGTTCTGGAAATTGGGACCAAGTATGGAGCTCAATCAATCAAAAACGAAGATCTCTACTCCAGTGACGGGATGTCCTACGGCGATGACCCAGCACATCCACATCTGAAGACAAAAGATGGGCAAGGGGAAGACCGGGCTGGGTTTGAACAACAGTGGCAAATGGCTCGCTCGCTTTATGAAAATACGAGTATGCTTCGCCAGTTAACGGCCAATATGCCACGACTATTAGACAGACTCGATTTCGAATCTAATGATCCGATTCGATTGGTTTTCTACGGCCTGGGATCCTTCATAGATGGCAGCAGGGAAGTCTTTTACCACTACTTGGCCGCTGCAGAAATCGTTGACGCTGTTCGCACAAGGGCTGTGTTCACGAACAAGAAAGTTGACGTTCTCTTTCACGACATCAATTACTATCCGTCCGACGAGTTCCACATTAAACTCAAATTCCGGAGGGCTGATGAAAAACCCATATTTAGCAACAATCACAAAGGTGTCACAGGGGAGCTGTTCAACTATGAATGGAATTCTGCTATTGTTATTACATTCAGCAGTAAGACGCCATACCGACAAATACTGTCCGAGACCATTCTGCGCGAAGCTGCCCAAGGATGTCCCTATCCAAAAGCAGCCTTGTGTGTACCTTCCAATGATGAGGACGACCACCATGATCTCTTCAAACGTAACAATTCTTCCGAGCTAGTCAGCGATTGGCTGCAGTTATACTCCCAACCGCCGCTGGAGCTCGTCGAGAAAAACGATTATGGACTCGGTAACATCTTCCTCTTCACATGATCTGCTCCGGAGATACATAAAGAACGCTCCGAGTCAAAGGAGTGAGGCTAGCAGCTTATAGAGCTGCAGACACCGTGGGTGAGGAGCTAAGTGACACTTGTACCTAGCTATCAGCTTCGGTTATGATTACGTCATATGGATAGGTTTTACGGTTCTTTTATAGTACGTAGAGGCAGGTGTTAATCAGAATGCGATGTTTCATTAAACTAGCGCGATCTAAAGTAGGAATTACCTCTGCTTGAATCAAAGTGATGGTACTGAAGTACCCTCTGTCCCACCTCGCTACGTGAACGATGATAATTCCGCAAACACCAAACTCATTTCAACCAGAAAAGAAGGAGATTCAACAAGTCACAGATGTTTGCGGTCGGTCATAACCTGAGACAGAAACGAATAGAACGACGAAGAGTTGGAGTAATTGCGCTATTTCGGAAGAGATTTTGCGATCTAATCTAGAAACCTTGAGTAGACAACAGCTTCTTGGCTATAGGAGGGAGTAACTTCAGAGGGATCAGCTACCTAGGTAATGTGCCAATTCCACTTCTCAAAGTTCCTAGCTTCATCTGTTGGCATGCGTCACCCGAAACGTACCCGACAGCGAGACAGGACCCGTAATCTTCGATCCCTCTTGAGGTGAAGCTTGCTTGCCAAGTCGGATACCTATCAAAGCGGAGGTTAATGACGAAGCGAGAGGAACGGCTCCGCACCTAGCCGTACCCGCAGAGAAGCGAGCGTTAGGGCGACAACCGATACGAATTCCACGGGCTACGCCATCGGACCTCCGAAGCTCGAACCTTAGAATACGATTCAGCTTGGAGATAGTGGCACAAGAGAATCGACAACTCCTAGCTAAGCGGACGAGGCTTAGGAGCTCCTCATACATTCCGTACGAGTTCGTAACTCTCAACGGGGAAGTTTAATATGCTCGAGCTTGTTGAGCTATGAACAATAGTCCCACGAGCTCGCGCCGTGAAAGCCGGATTTGTGGCTTGCTGCTCAGGGAACGCAGCTCCCCTACTGTAGGCAATACCGTACGTATGATCGTATAAAGGTTCACTTGCTCGTCCTGCCCAGTTGTACGAGAAAAAGTCATGTAACCTATAATGGCTTTTCCATTCCCTCGCTCGATAGCAATCTTGCTTTTCGGCGCAATCTTTGCGACAGCGTCACCATGCGATACCCTTGCAGATCAGTTTCCTGAGCAGGTTTTCTTCGACGATGACTCAGAGTACAATGCGTCAATCTCCTCTTACACCTGGGTGCAGACCCAACTCCACCCAACATGCATTGTCCAGCCAGAGTCAGCGGAGGATGTTGCACAGCTTGTCAAGTCCCTTGGGCACTTGAACACAGCATTCGCGGTTCGCGGCGGCGGTCATTCAGTGAACAAGGGCTTCTCGAACATTGACCAAGGCGTTACAATCGACCTACGGAAGATGAATACCACGGACCTCGTGGATCTTGGTCCAGCAGGTGACGGTGAAGACGGAACTCTGGAAATCGGCCCAGGTGCCTTATGGGGTCCAGTGTATGACTACATCGACCCGAAGAATATATCTGTTCTCGGCGGTCGCGTCTATGATGTCGGAGTCGCGGGACTCACAACTGGAGGAGGTATCTCATTCTTCTCGACCGAACGAGGCTTCGTCTGCGACGGCGTAACGAACTTCGAAGTCGTCCTTTCTAATGCGACAGTCGTTAATGCGAATGCGACATCAAATGTGGGACTATTCCAGGCACTCAAAGGCGGCCAGAATAACTTCGGTATCGTGACCAAGTTCTCCTTCCTAACGTTCAAGCAAGGCCCGATGTGGGGATCATCAATACTCTTCTCCAACAAGTCGGAGCACGACTTGCTGCAGGCCGTCACCGACCACAAACTAGCACCGTTCGACTCGTCGGCTATGTTTGTAGCACAGTTTCTCTATTTCCTTCCAGACCAGACACGCCAATGCGTTTCCAACATATGGTACTTGAAGCCCGATGCTCCTAAGACTTCGCTGGACCAGTTCCTTAGCATAGAGCCGAGGTTGAATCTGACTGAGAGCGTCGAATCTGCGGGTAAACAGGTGCTGCATGCCATCCAGCCGATTCCGCCAGGTACGTTTGAGCTATGGGCAACAACGACACTGAGGATCAGCAAGACGGTGTTATTCAAACTCCATCCACTTTGGGAGGCTAGGATCGATGCCCTTACCGAGAAGTATGGCAAGACGAACAAGACAATCATGTGGGCGTATGGATTCCAAGGCATGCCAACTGCCTCCGATTCGAACAGCCTCGGTATCAATCCTGCTGCGCACCCGGAGGAGTCATGGCTGAACATGCTTGGTCTCTTCCAGTACAACGATGCTTCGCTCACGGAAGAGTTGCAAAATGTTGTGCTAAGCTTCATCGACGAAGCAGAAAAAGTGACGAAGGAAGAAGGCGTATATGAGGCTTACAAATACCTTAACTATGCGCATTGGAAGCAGGATATCTTTAGCGGGTACGGGAAGGAGTCGTTGGAAAGGATGCGGAAGGTTGCGAAAGAGTACGATCCTGTAGCGATGTTTCAGAAGCAGGTCACTGGTGGCTACAAGCTATGGTAAAGATCCTGTAACGACACTGCGTTATGCGTCGCAGATTAAGTCAGGCTCAAACAAATGGAGGAAAATGTGCAATTACCTACTCAACATCAAAAGCAGAGACATACTACGTAATTCTCGAAAACGCAGCCCTATTTTTTTCTTCCTTCACTAGAAATGTAAGAATGTCTCCTCGAGCCACGCCTGCAATTCGGCAGTTCGTTGCCCTCCTCTATCGCTTAATTGTATCAGCATGGGTGAAGACACCTGAAGATCAATTAAGTCCATCAATTGCGCGGCCCGACTCAAATGCAGCATTCATAGCTTCTTCGAAGAAGTCGGACTCGATGTCAAGGACCTTCCGATGAATAAGTTGCCCAGTAAAATGAACGAGAAAGCCGATCAGGTCGATAAATCCTGAAGCATTTCTCATGAGATGCGTAGTTGTTCGGGTCTTTGATCTCTTTCCCCGTCTCCTGGGCCATCAAGAATAGTTTCGGGAATGCGCTTTCCCCATCATTGACTAATAGTGCCGTTTTGATGGCAACAGGGTTATGTGCAACTACGCGTGTCTCGTGGAAGCATTCATCATGTCCTTTTGAACCGATTCCGCGCCAGCATCACCCAATCCTGAGCAAAGCTAGGCTCTGGCTACGAAAACGCGATGATAGATAGCTCGTTTATAAAACGATACTGCACAAATCCATGTATCCAGGACTCGCCCGAGAAGCTGACTGCAAGGAGTCTAGCGATGCGGCTCCGTGGGTTCCAATACCTAGGTACATGGCGATGCTAAGAGTCGTCAGCCACATTTGCGTCGCCGATGGGGCTCAGAGGGTCCTGAGCGAGCATTTCCCGTGAATTGTTGTAGATGCGAAGGCGCATGAAAGTCGCGGATAGCTTCCAAAGCAGAAGGTGCAACGGCGTGGGAAGCTAGCTAGATAGTGGCTTGGCGGCATATTCCCCAACACACCGCACATTGAACTGACGTACAGTCAAAACCCTTTTGTATACTAGAAGTGCCTCTTGAAATTCGGATACTGGTATCTCAGAGATTGTGTGACTGAACTCAGTCCAATCAACCGGTCATGGCTCCCTTCAAGTCGGTCGCCGTCGCTGGTGTAAGCACTAAACCCAACTCCAGCGATATCCATCGAAATACTGACAACCGCTAGAAAGGTCAACTTGGAAACTTCGTCGTCTCCGAACTTGTTAACGCCGGATTCCAAGTCACGATTCTCACACGGTCGTCAAGCAAACTGGAAGATGTGCCAGCTGGCGTCAATGCGGCAGAAGTCGACTACGACTCTGTCTCTTCAATAGCCGACGCTCTACGAGGTCACGATGTACTCATCGCGACACTTGCCATGGATGCGATATCCGTTCAATACAATCTTCTCAACGCAGCCATCGAAGCAGGCGTGAAGCGCTTTATTCCTTCCGAATATAGCGGCATCACACTGCACCCAACAACAGCTTCCCTACCACCATTAGCACCGGTCATGGATGTCCAGAAAGCCGTCAAATTAGCGGCAGAGGAGGGCAAGATTGAATACACGATTATCGCGCCCGGCGGATTTCTGAACTTGATGTTCAATCAGCCCATTCTTCTTGACTGGGAGCACCATGTTGTCTACTTGTATGACGGGGGCGACTCTAAAGTAAGCGTGAGTCGGTTGTCGACGATTGCGAAGGCCATTCGCGCTGTTCTTGAGAAGGGCGATGAGTATAAGAATAAGACCGTGAAGGTGCATGATGGGACCGTAACGCAGCGACAGTTGTTGGCCATTGCTAGGGAAGAACAACCGGGTGTAGCATGGAATGAGACCTTTGTTGACGTTGATGCAATGGTGGAAGATGCACTCAAGAAGCTTGCTGAGGGGCAGGGGACGCCTGAGATCGTTGGGGGAATGATGGTTGGCAAATCCATGTCGAAGGTCGAACCGCTAGCCTGGAGTGAGAACGAACTGGAAAACGCCCGCTTGGGTATCCAGAGCCTATCAGAGACCGAAATACAACAGCTGATGAGAACTAGGGCTCAGGGTCAATTAGTTGACCTGCCTAAGGAGTATGAGGGTGCATGGAAGATCGATATTAAGTAGACCGCGATAGACTGAGGTGCTGATCAGACCTTCACCTGTCTGCGGCTTACATGTATCGAAAGTTGTTAGAAAAACCGCGTTAGCCAGTGAATGCAGTGTAGGCCATACTGCAAGGGCCTAGGTGTTGCATCAACCCATGCGCTGCCTCTTCCCCACCCATACTTCAAGCTCCCCATCCTCTCCCTCCCCACTGGTAGTCGGACGCAACTGAACTTCCCAAATCTTCAATTTGTACTTTCCCCGATCAGAAGTGCCAGTGAAGAGATCGAAACTCCAATCATGCTGCGGACACGTGATGCCTGCGCTCAGCGTGACGCCAAAATCCTCGATGTCGAACGGCGTCGCGTTGGAGAGCGGGAACGAAGCGTGAGGACATTTCTAGAATCTGTCAACTATGCAATCGTAGTCTTTGCCAAGCTGTCGCACCTACGTTGTCGATGGCATGGAACTTGCCGTTGTACCTGAAGACCAGCACTTGCTGGCCTTTACTAAGTGAAGCGTCTAGTTGGTTCTCAGGGTTCTGCGATAGTTGAACTGCACCCCTGGAGTCTTCAGACTGCAGATGAAAGACCTTGCATCCTACTTGTTGGGTGCCGCTCTCGGTATGGTACTTTGCTAGGGCAGTAGCCTCCGCACCTATGATATCGAGGAAGGAAGATGCAAGTCCGACCGAGAACCAAGACGTATCTAAAGGAGGAGCAACGAATGGCTGTGCCATCAGTCGGTGAGGAGCCGAGGGCACTAATTGCTTCGACGATTCGAATGGTGGACTGCGCATGATGGTTCTATCGGTGACTGCGGCCTTCTTACAGATCGGAGATGATTTGGTGACGCTAGCTCCCATTCTAGTTTAGCTGCAGCCTTCGCAGCGCAGGCACGCAGATTGCCCACGCCCATCATCTTACACCCAGTATCATGGCTCAGGTACCTACTAAGCATACGTAGTTAACCTGCCCCTAGGCTAATGCAGTTTGAACGTCTTCTCAGTCGCTAAGACTCGCCGTTCACACTGCCTGAAGATTCCTCGGCTTCCTCGCATTCCCCACAAACGGCCCGCAACATGGCCCGGAACAGGACGAAAGCAACGCCTGGAGGATTCCGGACGCAATACAAGGCTGTCAGCTGGTTGCAGCATACTCTCGCTACCGTGACCATGCTAGGGATAGTTCACTCTGTGCGGTTGCCATCTTCCAGGCCCGCGCTTGATTCACGCCCAAGACATTAAGAAGATGTAGATACAATATCAGTCTTCGAAGCCTCAGCAGCAGCCCTCGCAGGAGTGTTCAACTCTTTTCCGCCGGATGAGCCGTTTTGAGACTCGGTTGCCAAAATGATGCGGACGCTTGTAACAACGCTGTGGTCATTATTGCTTCTTCAAACACCATCATCGGCATTCCAATGCAGCGTCGAATCCGTCCAGCACTTTCTACCTGCAGGATCAACAGCTTTAAGGGCACTCTCGCTACCAGACAACTTGTCGTTCAGTGATCCTTCCGAAGTTGCATACCCAGGCATTACTTCAGCGCTTCCAGCACTCTGCCTTCTTACTATCAATGTGACGAGCTCGCGTTCTTCGTCGTACCGATTCGGACTCTTTCTCTCAGAAGTTTGGAATGGGCGCTTTGCAGCTGTTGGTAATGGCGGGCTTGCGGGCGGAATCAATTGGCCTAGCATGGGCACAATGGCGAAATACGGGTTCGCCGTGGTTTCAACTGATACGGGCCACAATGGGACATCGTCTGATGGGACATTCGCGCTGAACGGCAATGAGACCATTACCGACAACGCGTACCGCGCCATGCATGGTTCGGTTGAGCACGCCAAAGCAATTGTGCAAGAGCATTATGGTCGCAACATCAGCTATTCATACTACAGCGGCTGCTCGACTGGAGGACGACAAGGACTTGTGGAATTGCAGAAGTACCCCGAGGATTTTGATGGCGTGCTCGTAGGGGCTCCGGCATGGGAATCGACCAAGATCGCTGCATTCTTCGTGCAGATGGGCGTCATAAATCTGCCAAAGACGAGCGATCACCATATTCCACCCTCGCTATACCCTCTGATACAGGCCGAAGCCATTCAACAATGCGATGGTGTAGATGGCGTTGAGGATGGAGTCATATCGGACCCACAAGCCTGCCACTTCCGCGCCGAGACGCTGCTCTGTACGCCAGGCAGTAATACGAGCACTTGCCTCACTGACCCCCAGATCAACACCCTCCATCTATTGTATGGGCACTACTTCGACGTTGCACGCCCTCTCTTCTATTATGCCCTGCCGCCCGGGTCCGAAGCTGGTTGGTCTGCCTTACTGCCTTCTGACGCCCCCCTCAGCCTCGGCACCAATGCATTCGCCTACGTCCAGCTCCAAGATCCGAACTGGGATTGGCGTGAACTGAACATTTCCATTATCGTAGAGAAAGACGCCACTGGTGACAGATCTGGTATTCCTGAAGATTTCGACATCCGTCCGTTCGCTGATCGTGGGGAAAACTGCTACACTATCACGGCTTGGCAGACGAGCTGCTTCCATACAAGACTAGCCGGACTTTTTATGAAGCGGTGTATCGCAACATCTCATCTCAAGATGTTGCCTACACGGTCGATGACTTCTACCGCCTATTCTATGTACCCGGAATGCTGCATTGCTCTGGTGCGAATGGCGACGCGCCTTGGTAATTCGGCGCTGGGAGCCAGCCAGAAGACTTGGGAAGGAATATCTATGGTGTACCAGGATTCGAAGATGCAAATCATGACGCGGTGCTGGCATTGATGCATTGGGTGGAAAAGGGCGAAGCGCCGAAGTGGATCACAGCTACCAAGTTTGTGAACGAGTCTATTGACCTAGGAGTCAGGAGACAGAGAAAATTGTGCCCGTACCCGAAGACGGCGAGACTAGTTGGCGACGATGTTCATGACGCTGGGAGCTGGGAATGCTGAATGAAGATGTGTGAGCGCGAGAGTATTGATTTAGAGAGCAGTATCCCCATGTCATGATCGAGATGGCAAATGAACATGATACGATGCTAGTAGAAACTTCTTTCCTTTGGCTTCCTTGCGTTCTCAGTACACTTCAAGACTAATGCCTGGGAGTGCCGAGAATAGCGGGCGGCGCTAGTCGTCCTCGGAAGATTGTTTCCGGGGGCCACACTTCCAACTACGACCTCACTCTCCGATTTCGAGCTTGGAGGTTTAAGTCAATATCATATTACCACAATACGTAAATAGCTTACTATGAACGAAGAAGCTCGTGCTCTCATCAACGCTCTTCCAGCAAAGGCTGAAGCAAGTCAAGCGCAGGACAGCTGGTACTGCATCGCGGTATGATCATTCAACAACTATCGGTCTTAGTATCATTTCTGATCTAACATGGCTTTAGGCTTGTTCGTTCGCTGCATGCAGCCAGGGCACTTTCGTGGCCGATGTCTACCGAAAGGCGATTGAAGGTCATGTCCAGGATCACGAGGCAAACAAGCGCGTTCTTCGTCGCATTAAAGGTGAGAATCGATCATAAAGATAGGTTGAAATATTTTGACTCATCTCAACATTGAAGAATCTTTACTGAAAACTGCCGTCATCTACGGCGTACCGCGACTCATTAATGCCGGGCGCTCTTTGATCAGCGCCCTCCCGAACCCAGAACTCGACAACGAGATTATTAGTATTCGCAATCACATCAAGGAACCCAGTACCACAGAGCAGCGCGGACTGGTCTATATGCGCAATATCTTCGGTGCAGACTTGGATCCTTTCGCCACATGGATGGACGAGAATTGGCCGGACCTGCGTACCTATGTCATGCAGTTCATCTACGGATACTATCAGAGCGACGTTTCTGTCATAGATGCCATCACTACATCTCAGCTCAACATTGCGACCTTAATTCCTATGGATGTCGCACCAGAAGTGGCGTGGCATATGAGAGGGCTGGTTCGGAATGGTGGGACATTGGAGCAGTTGCAATTCGCATCGGATATTGCGACAGAGGTTTGTCGCATCACGAACGTCGAGCTCAAAAACCGCATGCCACTACCTGAGGAAGTTATTAACGAGGAACGCCTGATTCACATCTAAAGATATCGTATGCTCAACGAAGATCACCGCATCGACTCGTCTAAGAGCAATACTTCTGGGCTCTATTCATTGGTAAAAGATTATGAATGGGGCACTCAGCCTCTACTAATCAAATCTTTTTTACCACCACAAACACGCATTCTAAAGAGGCGTAGAAGTAGTGCTACTGGACGAGTATGGTAGTGCACGATTTTGCCTAACAATTCCATCCACCATCAATGCTGATCG
Source organism: Lophiotrema nucula (assembly GCA_010015825.1). Lineage (NCBI taxonomy): Eukaryota > Fungi > Ascomycota > Dothideomycetes > Pleosporales > Lophiotremataceae > Lophiotrema > Lophiotrema nucula. The sequence goes on along the minus strand of ML977325.1, from coordinate 755,721 downwards.
AAGCACCCGTGATGTAAGCCGACTCATCACTGAGCAAGAAAGCAATCAACTTTGCAACCTCCTCAGGCTGCCCTTCCCTTCGCAGCGCCACTCCCTGTATCGTCTCCTGATCCCTCGCTTCCGCTCCTCCTCCCGCAGTAGTTGCGGCCACCTTTCCTGCATTACTCGCCATAGGTGTATTAATTCGTCCCTGCAAATCAAACGTTAGGGCTTTGTTCTCTTGTTATGCTTCATGGTGGTCATAGCCACATACCGGACAGATAGCATTAACCCTGACGCCCTTCTCGCCTACCTCCTTCGCCGCACTTTTGGTCAAACCCAACACCCCATGCTTGCTCGCCGCATAACTCGCTAACTTCGGTCGTCCAATAAGACCTGCGATTGAACCTGCATTCACTATACTCCCACCTGGTGCACTGATATGCTTCAACTGTGCACGCAAGCAGTGCATCACGCCCGTCAAATTGACGCCAATGATGAAGTCCCAATCGGAGAGGTCTTGAGCATCAAGACCGGTGGTGTTGAATGTGCGTGGAATCACGCCGGCCATGTTTGCTGCGCCGTCTAGATGGCCGAAATGTTCAACTGTCTTTTGAATCCATTGTTCTACTTCTTCGCTTTTTCGGACATCAAGCGGGAACAAGAAGACTCCAGTCTCTGGGTACTCTTCCTTTAGGGAGGATGATGCTGTTTCAAGGCCTTCGCGGGAGAGATCTGCGAGCGAGAGACCTTTGGCACCGCGACTGGCGAGGAGATGCGCGGTTGCCAGACCAATCCCAGATGCGGCGCCTGTGATAGCTATTACGCGGCCGGAGAACTGTTTCGAGAATGTCATGGTATGCAATGAACAGTAGAACGTTGAGAAAAAAACGGGTAATCCCACATTGAACGGGAACGTGGGCGTAGAAGTATGCATTTGAGCTCGGGTATCAAGAGCCGGAACGCAATTTGCTTTAAGGGCCACTTATTGTGGGCCTGGTGGTACTGCCAGCGTTGGTCATGATATTTGATTTTGAGACACGTTCGTTGAAAAGAGGAGACCAACACTGAATGTATGCGAGTTTACAACGACAAGCAAAGATGGGCGTATGTCTTGTACGAGTTTAACCCGCAAGCAAAGAGAGTTTTTATTCACGTTCTATCACCTGTGACAAAGCCATGCTCGTACTCTGCTATCAAGGAAGTGCCGCATCTGAGTTTGACCCAGTGCTCACAGCCATCAAATCCTCCCGCCCTCAAGAAACTTCTTCGGCACTGGAACCACCTTCGCCCTCAGATACTCGCACAAATTCTTTGCCAGTGTATCCAACTTACTCCCACTATTATACCCCCGATCTAGGTGATTCTTCAACAGAAAATGCACGGCGTGTATATTCTTCATTTCAAACCTATCAACTCTCCCACCAGACAACTCTTCCTCGCCTAGTAGTTCTTTGAGTTTCGAGATTGTGAGGAAGGAACGTAGCCAATCCCATTGTTCCTCTTTGTCGATCGGGACGTAGAAACCTACGTTTGCGTCGGAAGCTTTGTCTCCGCTACGGCCAAGGCAGATGTAGCCCAGTGGTGCGTCGATTGTCTCGCCGAATGACTCTAGCGGGACGGGATCGCGGGTCTCGTAGGAATCCTGGGGTCCGTATTCTTGCGTCTTCGGCGGTAGTGGTATGTCAATGATGGAGTTGGATTGTTCGCCGAATAGTAGATGAACCCGGTGGTTGCATGCGCTCTGCGGGATCAGTGTCACGAAGTACTCCCAGTAGGGTTTCGCGGTTGACTGCCGTAGATCGTTGCTCCGCGACACTCCTGGACACGACTGGAGGACTGTCTCGTACAAGCGTCTACTAAAGCCATCCGGCAGACTCGGATTGAACAGCTCGGCGTCTGATGCCTGCGCGAAGATGCGAAAGTCGACTGTTGCGAGCTCTTGATTTCGCGCATTTATTGGAGAGGTTCCGTGGACGTGGAATTTGAGCAGTGAGAATTTCCCCATTAGGTCTTCGCCGATGGCGTAGCGAGCTTGCTCTTCCATCCATTGACACTTTTCTTCCATGTCGAGACCTGATGTCACATAATCAGTAAGAATGCAATAATAGAGGAAAGTTCTTGACCAAACTCACCTACTAGATAGAAGTGCCATTCTGCCTGAAATCCGCCGTGTGCAGTGATGCCAACTCTTGTTGTTGGCGGTGGTGCCTGTTCTCTCATCAGCTCTTCGTTGAATCACCCTTTAGATACCTAGATCGACTCACTTTTCCCGTGATGCCACTAACATGCACCCTGTCTTCTTTCACCTGCTGAAGCTGTATATCATGTATATCTGCAACAACATCTGAGTTCAGATACAAGGGCCCAGAAATCTCATACACGAGCTGCGCAGTCACAGTTTCGGTATTGACTACGCCGCCTGTATCTTTTTCTTTCACAATGGCAAATTCGCCTCGTGAGTCGATTTCTGCAATCGGAAAACCAAGATTCAGATGCTTCTTGGCCCTCATAAGGTCTTTAAACCGGCTGTAGTACTGCGCTCGCTATTAGGACTGCCTTTAATGGACACGACTTTGTAACTCACACCTCCGGTCACGAAAGCGGAGCACTCGATGATGTGCCCTGCGATCAAGGCGCCGGCAAGCTCATCGTGCTGCTCTGCCGTCCAGCCATGCCACCATCTAGCGATCTTATCAGTAAACGCCAAATGCACGATAATCTCCCAACATACGCAGCAATGCCAATTGTAGGAGCTGCATCCGAGACCCGCCCACAGATAACGATATCTGCTCCTTGCCTTAATGCTTCTGCAATACCTAACGATCCTAGATACGCCTGCGCACAGCTTGGTTCGAAGCCCCATTCCTTAATCGTAATACCTCTTCGATCAACACTCTTAAACTCAGTTCCCTCTGCGACCATCTCTTTGAACCTTTCAGTAACGTCGTCACCCTCAACCCATGCGACCTTCATTTCGTATCCTTTCTCTTCGACCATCTGCTTGCAAACTCTTGCCAGCAGCTCCGTATCGCTCGCTCCAGCGTTGACAGCCAATTTCGTCTTGTTCTTCGCCAATTCGTCGATCGCGGGCTCGAAGCACTGTAGGAATGTACTCGCGTACTGTGCCGTCTTCTTACGCTCCTCAAGCTGCATCGATCCGAGTTCTTTCACACCATGCTTCTGCAGTAGACGCTGCTTCCCTGCGCCGTAGCCAGTCATTACATTTTCGGACAGCCAGTCACCTACTAACGCGTCGACGTCTGGATCACGTGCAAGGCGCGTTATGGCGGCCACTCGGTCGGTGAAGCCACCTGATGCTCCGCCGATGCGGACAGGTCTTTTGGGCTGTGATATCGAAGCTGGAGACATGGTCGCATGAAAGTCGTGTCCTCGCCATGTTGCAAATTCTGATAATTATTGTAGTGAAGATGAGAAGTCTCGCTTCTGGTCCGTTGCAGGATGTCCTTTTCCATTACGGTAAATGCAACGGAATCATGTCTTGTGGTGTGAACGCTCCCCACTTTCCCCGCGACGCGATGATTCAGTAGCGCACCGCATCCCTGGCGCTAATGCGTCATCCCAGCGGTGCACAGATACTCACCAAATGAGCAAACAAAGCTTGGCGAGTCAACGTGAGTTACTCAAAACAGATACCCCACCCTGCAAACCTTGTATTAAAGATTCCTCCATTGCATCTACTGTGACGTCTACATGAACTTTATATTCCAACTGTCGAGTTTGTCATTAGAAAGGTAGAATGGCTACAAACCGTGGTGCTTATAGCATACTGAAAGTTATTCCACAGTCTCCCAACTTTGGAAAGGTGCCGTAGGTACAAAGAAGAGTATGCTCGTTCTTCCGCGTCTTGCTCGCTTTATGACCAGTTGCCAGTTACGGTGAATTAAGCTGAATCAGCAGACCGACCTAAGGAGTGCCCAGAGGCGCTAATTTGCACTTCGACTCTTGTCCGAGAACAATGTTTGCCTACGAAATCTCAATCTGACGCACAAAAACGTTCATGTACGATGTCATCTGCAGCAGGCACCATTATATATATCAACAAATCTCCAATATTCTAATTCTCGAAACCCAGTTCGGTAAAGTTGCTGCCTCCTTCAATAATTTTCTGCTTCTACATTTCGTGCCTGAAGCTGCATCTTAGTGGGGTAAACGACTTGCTGCTATCAGAAGAGCAACTATCATGCTACGTTCTGATACTGAACATTCGGAGCGAGAAGCCTCCTCACCAGTCGAAGTGCGCAATATACTAAATCTGCCAGGGAACATGGCTATCGCTGTGTTCTCGAAAGACAAACGGCTGGATGTCATGGTCGGCGACAGCACGCCAGTGAAGATACGGGCTTCGCAACCCGTCGAACTCAACTGTGATACCCGAATGACGGTGGCTATAGATGGCCCATGGGATGAAAGTTTCGTAAACGGCTGGAAGTCCCTACCTGTAGAACTCAAACTTGAGATCATGTCCCTTGTCGTGAAAGACGAACTTGGATGCAGGATATATCATCATCACTGCATGAGCAAAGCACTTTGCTCTACTCTTAGGACTACTCCTGAAATCAGTTTATTGGCCACCGAGCTGTACTACTCGCGGAATGTCTTTGTTATCAACGTTATGGGGTCAGATTACAATCTGTTGACGAAGTATCCCCCGATCACTTTCGCCCATTTCATTAAACGCCTGGAGATCAATGTATTCGCTAGACAGAATGAAGGTCCTGCTTTTGAGCTTCTCTCAAGAATAACCAGTAGAAAATATAGGCTTACCAATGTCCGTAATATCAAGCTACTTGTACATTTGCAGTGGCGAAATACACTCGCATACTCTGACATTGCCAAAGAAGTCGCCCGAGTCAACACTATGCTTGGGGAGAAGGTGCAATTCAGTTGTGCGGGAAATTTGCTAGTAGAGCCATTATTATCCCTTGACGGACCCATCCCAACACGGATAGTAAAGCTCGTGGAGGACAAGGTTGAATTTGGAGTAGGGCAGATGGAACGATGAATTGGTAAAGTTGTGATTACCTCAGTAAGCCTATGGGTAGTGCGAGATGGCACGTCTCTCTAGGTAACTCCATTTCACATATGAAAATGTACCCGGATTCATCGATATTTCTTCCAAGGTGTTCTATGCTGCCGTGAGTCTACATATTGCTTGGAATATGACACAAATCAAGCCGACGGAGTGTGATAGGGCATTCTATCACCTAAATGTAATTTGAGTCTTGGGTCTTCAGCCAGTAACATTGGAACGCCTGCCTAGTTGAATAGCTGATCAAGTGGACCGACCATGACCGATCAAATACAGACCCCAAACTTTCCAAAAATATACGATTCAAGGAGCATTAACTCCTGACCTCCCAAAACTGTTTTCGGATTCTGCTGAAAGCCTTAGGTAGTAGATATGTGCATGATCTACACTGTTAGTGATTAGTCCATTTTGCGGTATTGTTGGAGATGTTACCAATAGGTATTGAGATGGTCTAGCAGTTGCCGAAGGTGATGTTGTTCCTCATCCATGCTTCCAGCTCACTGATATCATAATCGTCGTCCTCATCCTCGGCAGAGTCGATTGAAAACCGAGCATGCCTATCGGGCCACTCGAAAGACACATCGCCCGAGCAATTGAAGGCTAGTCCATCACCCACAATTGCCTCGATCCCTCCACGGTGACGCTCGTGGACACGTTGGCCAGGTTCATGAGCTTTTTGGAGATACCACTCGTTGGTGATACGCAGACCTTAAGGTTCATGAAGCTCAACGTACCATCTAAAATCTTCTTCAGCCTCCGCCATAACGAACCGCCGATTCCAGTGTCAGTTTGCAGGTACCGTATGTACATACAGGTGGTTAATTATGGGGTGTACATGGAGTCGAGTAAGGGCTGGTTATCGAGAAAGAAATTATTCCTGGTGTAGAAGACTTCCTTGGCAAGAGTAGCAATCTCAGGCGTCATACGGAGGCACGCCATGAGTCCTTCTATAACTTCTTCTTTTCGAGAGGTAGTGAAGAGCCGAAAAGACCAGTAGCCGAGAGGTTCGTCCGTTTACAGATTGTGCGCGAGTATATTGACTTTGATCTCGTCCGGAGACTTATTCCAGCCATTGAGAAACGCAGCGTTGAGTTGATGCAGAGGGTACAGGTCGGCTTGCTCGGCGAAGCGAAATGTCATTGCGGTCGTTGACTCCGCAGTGAAAGGTGCCTAGCCCCCAACGTGCACTTTAACTAGAACATCGCAAATTACCGATACGGGCGTATTTGGTGCAATGAACATCGGGGTGAAAAGCTTCGTAGGTGCCGGCATAGGCTTGGCAAGGGAGACCGAGAAAGCTCCTGTTACGCTCCGCTTTCCAGAATGCATGATGGTGGAGCGTCCGTGTCAAAATCGTCGATGGGCAATACTTGCGGGCGTAAGTAGACGTCTCGCAGTGTTCAGTGGCCTCTATATATAATCGTTTCGAGCTGTTATCTAGCTCCCATACTCTCTGAGGGTGACACCTTTACCTCTGCTCATATCTCTCACTTGCACTCAAGACACTGGCTACCCCAGTGAAGTTATACTGACACGCGCTCAAAGTCATTAGAACAAGACTTACCCGAACAGCGGGGCCAAGATTGAAATCGACGCCAGGATTAGCTTAAGGAGCCAACGGTGCTGTTGGTGTTCCAAGGTCTGGTTCTTTGGGCCCTGGTTAACTATGATCATTCACCAGAACATGTGATGCTATATGTCGTAATTACATGATACCTAAACCTGGGTATATGAATGTCGAATTACGAATCTTGAAGCGCTGTCAACCTCGAACCGAGTCCTGCTCATGCGGTGTGTGGACTTTGAAGCGCTCCTCAACAATACTTCAGTTTAGTGCTTCTTGTTCACGATTTAGAAACCGTCGTTCCGCTTTCCATTCGTAACTTCCTCGCCCTAGCGGTTCTCAGGAATAACATCTTGGATTAGCCACGTAGAGGTACTTTGATCGGCTAAGTGAGATCCTATCTGAGTGTTAATCGAGTGTCTAGGTGCTCCATAGTAGTAATAAACGTCGCCGTTCAAGCCTTGGGTCCGAGAGGGAACGACAACCAGGAGCTCACTTTAGAAGTCTGTGTATCGTACAACGTAAGCTGAGCCCTATTCCGATCCAGACGCATAGCATTATCAAAGAAGTAAGCAATTCCTAGAGACTGCTCTAAATTTCAACCGGTAATTCACCTTATTCAACCCCTAATGCCGTAATCGCAGCCACCAAAGCCGGCGGAAAGGCTAGAAACCGTATCACACTGCCCCAAGTTCGCCGCACAATGCAAGGTAGTCACGCCGTCTCGCGCGAGCATAATATCCTGGTGCTCTGGCCTGCGAAACCGTCCGCATTTGCTTGTACACCGAACTTCACTTGGCCCCTCACGTACATCTTAACGCGCTGAGCAACCGCCTCTGGATTTACTCCCGTGTAATCGTGGCTTAGTTCTCCGAAATCTGTGCATGCTCCGTCGCAACGGAGATAAACCTACATTTACGGATCAGTCACCTGTCTTTGTTCCGCTACTCGCCGGGGAATGTCCCCGATGTCAGAAGAAGCAAAGGGTGTAGTCTTACCGAGTCTCCAATGTTGTCATAGATGTGTTGCTCCCAGATCTCAAAGTCTGGTCCGGGTACTCCCAAGGACCGCTCTCTGCACCAATCGAAATTGATATCGAGACGAATAAGATTCTCAAGTCCATAAGCTCCCCAGGCAAATTTATCGGAGTGCTCCCACTGAGATTGTTGCATGGCAACGACAAACTCCAGACGCTTGATCAGCCAGTTGATCTCGGGTTTTGGATGGACGAAATAATTGCCACCATGACCAAGATAGGGCTGACGATCGATGAATGACAATGGGGAACAGCCCACCTTGAAGGTGTGCATTCCGTAATACACCCTACACGTGGGAGTCAATCGATATGCTGGAACAAAAGCATCACAGTTTCAATTTCGTATCTCCTGTGCCAGTCCAGCAATCTCGGATGTCATACGAAGATGGTCCAGGAATTGATTTTCCGTATCAGGTGGAAAACCATCGTTGTCGTCAAAGTAGTAGTGGCTTGAGCTAATTGCTTTCTTGCGAACGAGGTTGAAGGCGAGGCTACGAACCTTCAGCTCATCCGGGAGCTTGTTCCAGCCGCGCTCAAAGTCAGCACCCAAGGGAGCCGTAGACTCGATATCGATAGCCCCTGTGGGTCTCAAGACGATGTGAGTGGGAGAGGTCAGGAACACTGTCTGGCCGAGGTTCTGGTTGACCTTGATAGGTGCAGTGCAATTGACTGCCATGATTTTGCTAGGCGCAATCTTCAGTGGAGTAAGCAGATATATATAGCATCGCATTCGCTCGAAGGTGGCTGAAGAGTTCTTGTGGAATTTTCTTCCCGCTTGCCATAAGAACTCAGGGCAGCTCCCATGCTGAAGGCCTTCAACCTGTTGGAATAGTGGAGCAAGTGGAAGAACGTGGAGGAATTGATCTTTCATTTAGGGGGTAGAAGATCAAGATATAGAAGCTTCAAGACTGCCATTATAGAAGTAGTAAATTATCATGCGCCAACATGGGGTGAAGGTCGGAATTGCAATCACTAGCGAGGGTAGTGAGTATCTGCCGAACGCAATCTCTCACCAGATAGTCTCTTACCGAGAACAATGTGCACTTATTATAGGGTCGTTGTTCTTCGTAGCATATTCTATCTAGCTCTTTTGCTCACACTGTAATGCAGCCTCCTTCGTTAATTGCGATGCTCTAGAACTATCGCTAGTAGCAAAGCTCTTGTTTTGAGCGGAGCGTCTCTAGCTCCTTATGTCGGTCATCGCGGGTTTTATCGAACGACATCTCCGTAAATTTGTAGATTTGTTGATACTGTATCGAGAGGAGTGTTTTGAAGCAGGGAAGCAGGCCAAAGAAAGTAGCAGTTCGGTGTATATGAGCCCACAGCCGGTCCGCGCGTACCCACTCGTCACGGGACATTGAATTTGCAGGGCGGATTACTAAGACTTCCATGGTGCTTTCCAAATGAGCAAACAAAGCTTAGCGAGTCAACGTGAGTTACTTAAAAGCTCTTATTACAATCTATTACTGTGCGGTGCTACTTGAGGCGACCATTACTTTGTCCTTTACGTACCATGCTGCTTTCGTTACAGGGGGATGTTTACGAGCACATGACCTGATCAATGACAATCTTGCTCGTTCGTAGGACCATGAAAAGCCATTAGTAACTACAAATTTTGACCTCTCTCTCATATCCCTCGCGGCTTATATGTCGTCTACCCACAGAATTAGATGCGGTGGTGTGGCTGCATGTTGAACTGAGGTCGGATAGAATTCAGCTGGGGTTGATGGCGGTACTGCACTCCATGCGGCGCAATAAAGGATGGCGGGGTAGCACGCCGTTTTCTCGCGCGTGAGTGCGGCGAGGATCAAAGGATTGAGCGGGATCTTACTTCCTGCCGTGCTGTGCAAAAGCACTCAACCATCTTCTCTACTCCGCCATTGTTTTCGTCATGGAGACCACGGAAGCTGCAATTTACCGACTCACCAACCAACACGAAGCCATTACTGAAAGCGCTGGAAAGCTCGTCTTCGCCCCAGTAAACTTCTCTAAGCCCGGGCTGAGAGTCCTGGATTCCGCCACAGCCGATGGTAGCGCTCTTCCTCCATCTTACTCATGACGCTTGCTAATACTACGGAAGGCAAATGGCTTGTAGACCTGAAGGAGTCTCTCAAACAAGACAACGAGTACATCGGCACCGATATCACGGACGCCATGTACTCCATGGGCGGTGCCCAAGGCATTGATTTCCACATCCAAGGCGTCCGTTCAGCCTGGCCGCCAGAGTGGCGCGAGTCGTTCGATTACGTACACCAGCGCCTTACACTCACAGTTGTAGGCCGGCATCCGATATCTGATGTCGTTGCGCGAGAGTGCGAGCTCGTGAAGCCTGGAGGCTGGATTGAACTGGTGGAAGTTGATGTTACTAAAGAGAACACTAGCCCGGCCCTTGAAAAGCTATACGAAGCCATCCGTGAGATGTTCGACATTGTGGGCTGTGGACGGAACTTCAGTGCTGGATTGAAGAGAGTACTTGAAGAGGCTGGTATGCAAGATGTGGGCGACGAGCTTGTGGAAGTGCAAGTTGGGCCTCTGGCGAAGACCCCTGAATTGGGTGCCAAAGGGCTAAAACTCGTCCGACTTACTGCTGAGGGTTTCGCGCGCATTGCTGAGAGTAAAATTCCCCTCTTATCTTTGCAGAGTTATCCGCAAAACATGCTAATCCAATCAGAGATGCCATTCAGCAGCTCCAAGGAAGATCTGCAAGCACTTGTGGGCGAACTGCACGAGGAGCTTGGAAGTCAAGGAGGCACCTGCCACTTCTGTGCTGTCTATGGTCGGAAACCTGCGAAGTAGAACAACAATCATTCCAAACCGAGGTATTAAAGAGAGTTAGCACATAAATATAGTTCTACGGCACGTCTAAGGTACTATCAGAAGCATGCGATTCCGATAAACTCACGTATCAAGTCTTGCAGTTTCCGGTGGTTTCTAACTATCAGCTTCGCACATTCTATTCATTCGGAATATTGTTCGATACATAGACTCCATGAATGATTAAGTCAGATGCAACGGCTTGGTAAAGATTTCGACTCCCGAAAGTTCATTTTGATTATTAGAGGTCTTTGTGGAATGTTGGCGGCGACTGCCACGACTTTGCACGTAGCCTTGGACCAAACCACTTCAGCGCCATGAAGGGGACGAAGAAGACGATATTGATGAGCGCAAAGACCAGCCAAGCGTACTGAAATCCGATTTCCTCGCCTAGAGGGATGCTGGGGCTATCGTCAGCGTCTGTAGCTATCTCGATGTAAAGGGGGAAAGGAAAGGTACTTACGCATAGAAAGAGATGATCATGCTATAGATTGAACGAAAAGCGTTCAGTAAGCTGCTGATCTCCGCAGACTGCGGCTTGTATACCTGTATGCTGTTAGCATAGGAGCGTATGGCAGTGACTGAGGGACCCACATCAGTTGTATATGCGTAGGTTACAGTAGTGGCAGCTTGCAATCCAAGATTTGCAATCCCCATACCAAATGCACTTCCCACCCAGCTGACCGTCTTGTAGTGACTTAGACATACGCCTTCAATGATGAGTCCAATGGGTACCAGCAGGCCAAGCCAGAGCATGGTCAGCCGTGCCTCCGGAGATTTCTCTCCGTTATTCTTCTTCGCATGCCTGACCACCATCCAATCAATTAGCCATCCTGCGTTGGCTTCGCCGATGACACACCCGATCAGTAGGGGAATCGAGAGCATGAGTCCTGTTTGTGACACAGTAAAACCATAGAATTCGCGGAAGAGCTGAGAGCCTGTCGTCGCAAAGATTACACTCCCGTAGCCAAAGGCAGTCATGTAATACATTCCCGGTATGCTCACGAGGAGGTACTTGAGCATGTAGATGTTCCTCCACCAGTCAATGAGTCGAAGTTTGCGATCTGGGAGCGTCGCCCTGAAAGTGAGGAGTTCGAGGAAGGTGTGAGGCTTGTGCGTTGTCGACGACGTATCACGCGAGTAGAGCGTTTCGGGAAGGCAGAAGAGGATCACGACGAACGTGCCGCATTGAATGAAGCCCTGAGAACAGTCAGCGGACACATCGAACTCGACATAACGTCGGTCTAAATGTTTACGGGGACTCACGGGGATGCGATAGCACCATTGCCAACCCAGATACTGCGCGATAAAGCCCCCCATCAGTGGTGCAACATGTGGGCCGTTAGTCTGGAATAACTTTTAGTATTGATGACCACACGTAATTGGAGATGTTCAAGACGTACCAGAAACAGCGTGAATATTCCCATGTAAAACCCTCTTTCATGCATGAAAAAGAGGTCGCAGATGGTTGCCGCACCGATAGCCGGCGGCGTGCCACCAAACATGCCATTGATCGCTCGAGATGCCAAGATACCGGACCAAGTCTTACTATAGCCAGCTGCAATATTCGTGACAGCTGCAATGAGCGCGCAGACTAAGTATACTGGTCTACGTCCATATATGTTGGCAAATGGAACGATCAAGAGAGGTCCAATGCCGGCAAAGCAGATGTAGACGGTGAGTGAATAAGACGCTTGAACGGGTGTGATATCGAAAGCTCTGCCGAGAAGAACGAAGGCTGGGTTGGCCACAGCGGAAGACATAGGACCCAGAAAGGCGAGCCAGCTGACTTGGAGGGCGACGAAAAACTTGAGCGTTGGCGACCAGTTGAGAGGGTCGTCAGGATTGTTCGAGGGCTGAGGCATGAGTGCAAAGCCGTGTCTGTCCATCTTGTCGGGTTCGGACTTCTCGGGACGTTCAAGATCGTCCTGATGAGCGGATCGCGATATCTCTTCATGGTGTTGAGCTCCTGCGCTCTTCTCGATTTCAGCAGCATCGGCTGCTGAACGCTCCAAAGACGCGGAATTATCCATTTGGTCCTAATATCCTCCGCGAAACGTACAACGAGGAAAGCGGTGCGAAAGCCAAGATTTGAGAACGGAGAAAGACGCAGATACTGAGACTCTCGTGCAGCAAGTCGACTCTTGTACTTACGAATGCACGAGGAAGCCAAGCCACACCAGCCGGGGTACATTGGGGTAATGCATCACCGTTCGCCGTTTCGCAGCATCAATGGGGGCTATCTCCATCCACTAAGCATCGAAAAAGCTTAAGGCGCGCCACGTTCGCCTTGATATCCCGTGTTGTGACTCGGCAGTTGAGCCAGGGAGCGACAATGCGGAGTTAGGAGATGCGGGGTGTCGATCACAAGAAGGAGAAGGTTGAATGACGCTCCGCGGACCCCCCTGTACACTTCAGCTGTTCAACGCACATCACTCGAGAGAACTTCAACACCATGAGCCAAGTCGGTAAATACGGGCATGGCACTAAGAGATTCTCGTTGCGTGGTCATGGTGCTACTTAAGGACGTATTGTTTGTCCAATCGTCTTGATTTGTCCAACCGTGAGTTCATTCCAAGATCGTTACCCAGCCTCGTCTGCGTTAATTTGTGCTTTGGACAAACTGTGTTGGACTTATAAGTTTATTCAGGGAAAGTATGGTCCGTACCTCGTATATGTCGATAGCCACGTCAAAAGTGCGTTATCAACGTTTTTATACAACAGGGACCATGACAATTTCATCTCTGGAATAACATGCAGAGTCTTCTCTCGGATGTCACCATCTTCTGTATGCTTTTGCTATTGCTTTGGGAATTGTCTCAGTATCATCGTCGCTATGGGCTTTGGGTTAGTCGCACTCTTAACTGCCCTAACAGGTCGCGTAGCTGACCATAAAAGTAGGATATGCAACCTCAATCTCGTGCGCACCATCTAGATTGCGAAAGCAAGAGCGTCGCACGTCACCACAAACTACCTCTCGATCAGTCTACTGTCCAATCTAGAGCCTCTTTAGGGCATTATCAACCGCTGCCTGCCCATTTTGCGTCCGGTGATGATTCGAACGATGAATACCGTTGACCTTCCGAAAATAACAGGCAGCATGCCCAATACCCGTTCCGCTTTTGCTACGAGCGGTTCAGATCGAACGAGAAAAACGATGGACTCGTATCCGTTAGACACCATTGTAATGAAGATTGGTAACTCGAATACTATTATAGTCAAGGGTGTGTCAACTGAGGAAGGAGATTCGGGCGAGCGGCTTGTGACCGAAGACGATGTCTCCACTAGGATCATGGTGAAGCAGGTTGGAATGTAGACCATCATTAAGGTGCAGCAAAGGGAGAGCTTCATTTTGGAAATGGAGCGTCTATACGTCTACCAAGTTTACCCCAAGCGAATTTTCCGCCTGGTCTTTGGCGTTGTAGAAACCCATTTTCTGTGGTCAATTTCAGGCGGCAGGCTTCGATACTTCTCTCCTGTTTCTAACCAAAATTTGTCAGAGCTTTTCCTCGCTGAAGCATCGACTTCGAAGCAGCCAACTCTCTCATACCACTCTCCATGATCTTTTAAGACCAGAATAAACGTCCAGTGATCGTTCTTAGGAAAAGGATTATCCTTATCCTCTCCACGGACAAAGAGCACGCCCAAACACTGTCTCTCTCTGGCTACTGATGTCAGGACATCCTTGGGGCTTAGGTCCGGTGACATGCATATTCGCGTGACGGCAAAATCAGTCGCATTTAGCGGAATTCGAACATAGATACCCGAAGAAGGTCCCTGTGGAAGTGAAACTCCTGTCTCCGGGCCGATATACGTAAGCGAACATTCTATCGTCCAGGCTTCTAGATGCAAAAACATTGGATCACGCTTGGCTGACTGTAGATAGTCAGATAGTTCTTGCCTGCCTTGTGGGAAATCCGTGAGTCGGCCGTCGGGCTCTTCTATCGACACAGAAATCTCATCCCGCCAGGCACAACGGACGCTGGATAGGTGGAAGAGATAACGGCTTAGTTGCCCGCCTTCCCAGCCTGCCCATGACCAACTCGGAAATTGAGACCGTCTCTTTCCTCCTTGTAAATGGTACCAGAACAAGCCTGTCAGAAAAGCATTCTTCGCAGAACTGTCGATCCTGATAGATCCCCTTCCGAGTGAATTTTGCACCAATAGTCCGTGGATTGGCACGCCGGTGAGGAAATATTGTTTACGATCATTGGTTCCTTGCATAAAGACCTGGAGCACTCCCTGGATGGCATTTAGAGCGTCTTCTGGGTAGGAGAGCTGGCGTTGATAATAATCAGCAATATATCTCAATGCATCCGAGCGGTTGCTGGCCACAAGCGTATTGTCGAAGAACCCTGTTTCAATAAATGTACTATAATGACCAACTCGCTCTCTTGCGTTGTCCGTATGGTTGGCCTCCAATGGTAGATTTAAGGCCTCAGAACAACGCATGGCGTTGCATTCATACAGGATTTGGGTGTCTGTAACGATAAGTCGACGCTTAGACAGGATCCCTTCCTGATAGGTCCACCCTCGCTTCGCCCATCGGGACTTCTTTAGGGAACAATTTGCATCACGCAGGGTCTGAATCAATAGGTAGTCTCCTATCCGCACGATCTGCTGACCTATCCTTGGCGTTCCATTGATTCCAGGTAGACCTTCATATGGACTTTCTCCAGCCGCTGCAATCAGAGTGAGGTCGGCGAAAGAGTAAATCTGGTCCATCTGCTGTATTTGTTGATGTTTGTCTTCCTCGTCTGACTGGTCGATGCAGAATTGATCTACCCACAGATAACGCATCGCCAGAAACTTCGTGACTTGGATACTATCTTCTATGGTCTTGGGTACCGAAGAAAGGGTATCCTTTGGTGACTTCCCGATATCTTGGATTATCCCAGTCGATGGGAGGCTTCCCCATACATAGGACAAGGCCACATATTTACACCCCGGTGGAGCTTTGACGACTTTCCGTGCTTCACAGTCGATCACACGAAAGGAGATTGCGGATAGCGTGCTTTCTCGCGCAAGCCCTTTGGCTCCGACATTCTTTCCGCACTCGGCACCGTGGGAAGTGTTACAATCATTCCACCATTGGCGTGCGATATCCAGGGGGAATGCCTGATTTAGTAAGCGAGTAGAGTACGACCGTGAACTCCTCTCAATTCGGGCAACATGGATGAAACCTGTTTCATTCAAGCTTTCCCACGGTTTATAGCGCATATGGCTCCTTTCCCCTGCGATGGGGACCTGGACAACGCCTAAAAGAATCTGGTCGCCACCCAGAGAGTGGAGGTCTGATCGATCGAATCCAGTATATGCATAATTTGCCGAGAAAGATCTAACTTGGAGGCCATCGTCACCAGAGCTCGCAGGACTTATACGGCCAAACAGCTGACAGAGAGGACACTGGGATGATCGCAATGGTTCCCGGGTTCCGAGGTCAAGAACATGTGCTCCATGCTCTACTGATCTCATTCGTTGTGGAAGTCGGTCGAGATTGATAGATGCACACCTTGGGCAGAGTTCGTTTACTCGATTGATAAAAGAAGAAACAATTTCCTTAGTGAGTGCTCCTTCAATTTTGGAGCCAGCATCATCGCCGCAATCGTCGAATTTTCTTTTCCGGGTATCATAAAACCAGTTCTGCATTGTTGATTCAGCGAAGTCTAATCCCGCAGAATGTAGGTCGTCTATGGCATAGTTTTCTGCTTGCGCATTTGTTCTTATGTGTCCAGACGCAGGCAGACGACTTTCGTTGTGGCTGCGCAGGCACGATCGCCGGTAGGCGAGGCAGTGTGGAGCCTTGCTTATGCGTGTGACTTTTGCCCTGAAAGGGTAGGTGAGGATAGCTTATGCGTGATCAGCGTGTCAACCTTGGGATAAATCGGACAGATGTTGCCTGGGAGGTCTATCGTTCCATTCCTGCCATATCTGGGAGGATGATGTCCGGCATCAGCACTTCGAGCTGACGGGAGGTAAGGAAACAGCCTCTTCCTACGGAAAAAACAAGGTGGATCCCATGTCAGACATGGGATTGATAGATGTAGATTGTGAGGGGAGCTCGGAGAGGCCTTCTTCGAAGTCTCCTAGGCTTCCAGCCCAGGTCGCCTCCGGGAGGCGCAGTACACTTGGGGGTCAGATTATCAGCGCGCTAACTATCAATGTAGGCTAGCTTCAAATCCTTCCAAAAGAACTTGAGAAAATCCAACGCTGTTGATAGGACATGTCACAACGACTGTCTATGGAGTCCTTGCAACATCACGATTGATTGTGTGAAGTTATTTACGCGGAACTGAAATCGGGCAACCATGGCGAGCGTCGCCGTGCAGGCCGACATCGAACTCAGCAGCCTCGCAGCGCCTAAAAACGCCGACGCGAGAATTACACCAGAGCCATCAGCATCGGTCTCTAGTGAACCTCCCGCCCAATATCCCTCAGGTATCAAACTCATCCTAATCACCATCGGCCTAGTCCTCAGTATCTTTCTCTCCGCACTCGACACCACCATACTCGCAACAGCCATCCCCCGCATCACCGACGAATTTGGTAGCATCGGCAACATCGCCTGGTACGGCAGCGCATACGCAATCACAAACACAGCATTCCAGTCATCATGGGGCAAAGCGTACAACTATTTCAATCTCAAGTACGCCTTTCTTGCCGCTATCGCTGTGTTTGAAGCGGGAAACGTGATCTGTGCTACTGCACCTAGTAGTGAGGCGTTGATTGTGGGACGGATTGTCGCTGGTGTGGGTGGTGGCGGGATTATGACCGGTGCGTTTATTATCATTGCGTTGACCGCGCGGCCGGAGTATCGAGCGGCCTATATGGGGGTATTGGGGGTTACATTTGGGGTCTCGAGTGTGGTTGGACCATTGATGGGTGGTGCGTTGACTGATGGACCGGGCTGGAGGTAAGTCGTCAATTTCAACGATCTTGCATTGAACTCTTAGCTAAGTGTCTAGGTGGTGCTTCTGGGTAAGCCTTCCTATCGGGTTTACAGCAGCATTGACGATGTTTCTCTTCTTGACACCGCCCATGAAACCGAAAGAAGCATCATTCAAGGAGCGGATAGTCCAAATGGACATCGTTGGCGGAGTGCTGATCGCGAGCGCACTGTCCTGCTTCGTGCTTGCTATGCACTGGTCTGGTATCTATTCCTGGTCTAGCTACCGGGCAGTCCTCGTTTTCGTGGGCTTCATCATCCTCTCTGGTCTCTTCATCGCCAACGAATGGTACATGGACGACAAAGCGATGGTACAGAGGCGATTCTTCACCAAGCCTACCATTTTAGCGAATCTCGTATACATCTTCCTTCTAGCTGGCGTCTACTTTCCACTTCTGTATACACTGCCAGTGCAGTTCCAGTCGGTATACAATGCCTCAGCTTCTCAGAGTGGCGTACGACTCATCCCTCTCGTTCTAGGCATCTCGATCTTCACGATGATCGCGAACGTCATACTCACATTTTGGCGACACTACAAACCCTTCCTCACTGTTGGCGCTCTTTTGAGTACTGCTGGCGTTGTTGCAATGTACACACTCGGACCGGATGCATCATCGGGCGACTGGATTGGCTTCGAGCTCCTCACCGCGGTTGGTGTCGGTCTCGCGCTCCAGATCCCCATGATCGCAAACCAAGCAGCAGTATCTGCGGACGATATCGCTACTGTGACTTCTTTGAGCCTGTTCTGCGAGAATATCGGCACGACTCTGTTCGTCGCGGCTGGTGAAGCAGCGTTCACGCAAGGACTCATGGCTTCGATCTCGCAAAACGTTCCAAGTGTAGACCCACATGTCATGCTGGATATAGGCGCGACGCAGGTCAGGCAGGTCTTTGCGGGCAGCGAGCTGCAAAAGGTGTTGGCGAGTTATCTGGACGGTTGCAAGATTAGTCACATCATTTCTGTGGCATGTGGAGTCGGGGCTTGTCTGGTCTCCTGGGGCGTGGGGTTGAATGAGGTGAAGACAAAGATGCGGAAGTCGCATCGACCATAGTCTTGGACGCAAAGGTGATCCACATGAACTGGACGAACTGAGATGTTGGCTAGTACAGTCAGCCCAACTTAAGTTAAGCAAAGCTGAAGCTCTTCTCATTAAAATCTCGCTCCTTCTATCCGCTCAATCGCCCACCCTGCATCAGTCTATGATTATACGTTCCGCCAATAAGTTCGAAAGACTATCCGTCCAAGTTCAAGCGCCGTAAGATCTCATAGCCTTCTCGACCAGTTTGCAACATTGCTTCTGCTCTGCTGTGCGCCCATTGTTGGTATAATCTTGCAGGAACTAGGATGGTCGTCAAGCTCAGACCTATCAGACCTAAATCTAAAATACTACAAGGACACATACTCCAACTTGAGGACGATCGTATCGGAGGCTGGAAACTATACCTATTTATACCTTCAGTTATAGGGTGCTAAGCAACGCCAACTCCATCACGAGGCACAGGGCATAGCGAGTGTACCATTTCTTCTTCCAAAACCCTCAATGTTCGAAAGCGGCCAGATTGATGCTCTTTGGTTGAAAGCCATTGTTGTCAAGTCCTTAGGTCATTCGGATCCACGAGCGTTGATAATAGCCATCGTGGCAGGTGAAAAGCGGTCTGTGTAAGTGACTATGCCTCAACCTTGTTCGAAAATTCAAACATGTCTACAAAGAAATATCTTGTCCCGTAGGATGAGTCACAAGAAAAAGTGTACAGAGCTTGTTTGATATTAGGAGCGCTTCAGGTAGCTATAGGTCAGGTCCCACCTCTGTGGTGACGTGAATCCGAAGTGCCCCGAAATCTGTACCCCGTTGCATGTGAGAGCAGAAGACGTTTTAGGAAAAACAAGACGGAAGATGCGCTTTACCAGCTGGACTTCGATGGAATGCTGTGCTACAACACATCAGACGCGTCGATGCACGAGCCGGCCCGTGCGGCGACTTAGTCACTAGCGCTCCATCAATTCGACATCGTCACTGAGATGCGCTGGCCTTTCCTAGAATAGCATTCACGATGCATGCCTGCATACTCAGAAATTCAACACCTTGCCCCCCGAAGGCATAGCTATGGCGGAGCTCCAGAAGCTCTCAACCCCGCAATGCATCCTGCTGGCTGTCCAATATGCCACTGAATCGAACGTCCCCGCATTGCGCGCATTGACAGCACTCCGCGAAGACGATTTCGAGCTACAGCTGGTCCTACGCATAATATTGACGTACCTCCCGGATAGTACAGAACCCGCGCAGTATGCACAATACCTCCATGATCTCGCGGCGGGGCAACGACTGCATCTGGACGACCAACATGCACCTTTCGATGTAGCTGCTGTGAAAGAGCTTTCGCAATCACAGGCAAGGAGAACGGCACGCAAGCTGCCACTGTTGTCTCTCGCACACCCTTTATACCAGCACGAGACCGACTTAGATCCGCTCACCCAGTTCCTGATCCACCGCTCGCACCGAATTGATGCAGAGACCGGCCTCTTGACCCTCGTGGCCCAGCTAGTGCCTCCCTTCCTCCACCACTCCGATTACTTGCGATCCTGGTTCATATCGGCAGTTCTACCGTTACTTAGGCTCGGCTACGAGTACTATCCGTCCAATCCTACACCGTCGCTGGAGGAGTTTACAAGGTTGAGAGGCAAACGGGCGGTGGACACCCTGCTGAGCAACCTCAAGCCAGCACGAGACAACGCAGGAGCGGGCGAATCGGCGCGGGATCTGCGAGGCGTAGTAGGGCCATGGACATGTGGGGAGACTGACCGGAAACGGCGGAAGTTGGACGCCCAAGAACGACGCGCATCAGGAGTACAGCAGCAAGAGGCAGAACCGGATGACTGGGAGTATGTTTTCGAGTGGCTGGCACACAAGTCGAGGGAGGACCTTCCATTGGTAGCGTCAGCCATCGCGGAATGGGATGGCCCCGGGGACATTGACTTTGGAGGTTTCGACGAAGGCCACGAATACCTCGACGAAGCTCGCCAGCGTCGACTAGAGCTGCGATACGCACAAGTGGGACTCGCGTGTCTTTATATGGTCGATAGCACATCGACGGAAACACTGCAAACTGCGCGCTCAATACTCGCGAGAATCACAGGCCTTCTCAGCCGCGATCCACCGCCGCCCCTGAACATCGGCGCAGAATCCCTACCCTCATACGATCTCGATACCCCCTTCATTCACGATGCGACCCCTGCCATCCTTCAGGACGATCGCATACTGCGACCCGAAAACATATTGACCCAGCCTGACAGCAAGGCTACTCATCTTCTGGAGCTCTTCCTCTTCTCGACGCGCTTACTCGCAAGTCTACAGTATCATATCTCTATCAGGGACGTAGCAAGACTATACCTGCGGAACGACTATAGCGAAGAGTTGTCGCTGCTTCAAAGAATCCTGCATACCTTAAGCAGCGGGCCAAAGAAGGATGCCAACGAGTGGAACACCATCGTGGCGAAAATACTTTGGCTGTGGGATTGGGGGAGCAAAACACAGGATCACACCGATCGTCATGCACAGGGCATTCTAGGACTTGTCGAGGAGAAGAAGGTGCACACAGAGTTGCTCAAAGCGCTTCTCGAGAGTGGTCACTATCAGCTTGCAGTCTCCACATACATTCAAGACTCGTCGTTGCAGCACGTTCTCCCGCTACATGACATTGAAAAGGTCGTTCTAGAATTAGCATTACACCACTACGACAATGCAACCAACGGCAATCGCACGAGAGGCGGAATGAAGCGAGCGTCCGATATTGTTGCGGCATTCAGCAAGCACTTTCCTGCGTCATCAAAGTTTCAGCGAATGCAAGCCCTTCTGTCTGCCACACATTCAATGTCATTCTATTCGCTCAAGTTACAACATGGCGTGCTGTTTCAACCGGTCAACATCAGAGTCAGTGCAGACCCACTCTCGCTTCTGCGGAAATTACTGGCGCAAAATAAACGCAGCTACACTCACCTGGACGATATGATCTCCATTGGACAGAACCTTGTAGTCGCAATGCCATCTTCTATTTTGGACGAGCGCTCTGAAGACTCGCTATTAAATCCATTGGCAGTGGAAAAGAAGAAAGCCGCGGCCGAGCGAAGAGTCATTGGAATGGCTATCGAAACTGCGCTCGAAGAAGATGACTTTGAGACTGCATACTCTTACGTTGTGAATAGACTCACACCTCCGACATCGCCAGCTGCATCACCTGCTGTGTCCACGTCCTCTCGAAGGTATTCTCTCGGCTCTGATTATTCCAAGGAGGAGGACGGAGAGGATATTGCCTGGCGAGCTGCGCTCATGGCCGGACGTCACCAAACATCTCCTGCGTCCGCAACATCAACGTGGTCGAATAATGCTGCACGTCCTGATCTCAGAAAATTAGAGCAACGCATGGAGCTTCTTTCGCAAGCCCTCCTTCTTGCACCGCCCTCGCATCTCGAAGAGGTATTGGCCGTGTGGCAACAATGTGAAGCGGAAATGACCACGGTGTTGGCCGAAGATGCAGCCGAAGAAGAGCGGTACAACGACATTGCAGACCAACGACTTCCCGGTGCCTTCTCAAACGATGCAATCACAGTACAGCCTCGGCGCGAAGTCGGACGCGGTGCAGTGGAGGAAGCGCCTATGGGTCTGTTTGATGTCGCACGAGGAGCGGCAGCAGCCTTCTCGAAGAGTGCATTCCCATTGAGGGGAAGTAATCTGACCGCTTCAGGAGCAGAAAGCAGGGACACTGGTGCTTCTTCGCGGCTTTCCATGGACCATGGCAGTGACTCAGGCAGCATCAACACCGCAGATGGGCAAGACAGGGTCAGGAGGAGGGACATGGTAGCCAATGCCGTTACAGGAGGTCTCGCCAGCGGCATTGGCTGGGTTCTTGGTACGTCTACATCTCCTTTGTCATTTGTGTGCCAGTAACTGACTCTTGTATACAGGTGCCAAACCAGTACCGGATCCTGACAGGTGAGACTTGAGGTACAAGACCCACAAGCTGCGTGCGATACCAGGCACTTAGCACCGAAGAATATGAATGCCATTCTGACACGCTTGTAAATCCTCCTCACCTTGTGTTTGTATCACTTTGACCCCAGACTTTGTGCATGATCGTGCATTCCTGCCTAGCCTAGATGGCACCTGCCACGAGGACGTGCACCCGTGATTGGGACCATCGCACTTTCCACACTCGGTGAGCGGATTTCTCACACGTGCACGTTTACCTCCGCGTACCTACACACGTACTTCATTTCCCTAACCCCGCCCATCCACGAACCTCCTCAACCTTCCTTCCCCGATTCCTATTCAATTCCTCCCCAAGCGACTCAATCGAAGCTTGCACACTTTCCTCCGTTCTCTCGTCACTTGCAAAACCTCTCATGATGATTTTCTCCAACATCCTCGCTCTTGCTGGCCTGATGGCTTTCAAGAATGTCGTCGCCGCTCCTAGAGCTATGCCCGATGTTTCGGCCACTACCGACGGCGGCCGTACTGTGCCGACACCCTTTGTCACCTACGTTTCGTACGGTAACACCGACGGCAAGTGTGGAGATACAGGGTCTGCACAAGTGATTGACATCCTCAATACCGAGTGTCTTCCACTTGAGGGCAAGTATTTGAGCATCAAGGGTCATTCTGATAGCCCTGGTGTGACGTACAACAGCTGTAAGTTTTTCTCTCACTTCCTCAATCATCAGGCCAGATAGCTCCCGCAGAGCTCCCGCAGGTCAAATGCTAGGATGGAACGGAAAGTGACTCACACCTTGACAGTGCACATCTACAACACTGATGACTGCTCCAACGGATGGACGCTTGAGCCGCTTGATTCGAATCACTGCTCAGACATCGACGGCTTTCACAGCATCCGCTTTGTTCCCAATGGCGCAGAGGTACCCGATGACCCACTGCCACCTAGCATGACCGGCGACTGGCCATGGGAGACTGGGACTCCAGATTCCATTGCTCACATCGATTCTCCTGATGGCCCATGCACGAAGGGCTGGTGCAATAGTGGCCGCTACCGCTTCTGCTGTGGGAAGAATCTGGATGCGACTGGAACGATTGAAGAGATGCCTCTCACCGGAGTTCCTAAGGCTCCTGCCAAAGCCTCGAGAGATACCACACCAGTCGTCCAGGTTCTCGACCAGGAAGCCTCCAATGAGATGACTGCCGCGACTGGTGGCGGGTGCTACAAGGGCTGGTGCAACAGCGGCCGCTACCGCTTCTGCTGTGGGAAGGATCTCGCTGGAGATGCGACTGAGATCGCCAAAGACATTTCGGCTCTTATCGCAGCTTCTGGGCATCATGATGAAGGATCCGCGGATATCTCGACTACTACTGCTGATCTGGCAGACACAGATGATTCCGCTAAGAAGTGCAAGCATTGGTGTTGGTACCGTCGCTATGTCTACTGCTGCCAGTGGAAGCGCGACCTCGAGGATGTGGCCCAAATCGCCAGAGACACTCCAGCTCCCCTCGCAGCTTCTGGACCTCATGATGATGCGGCCGCGGATCTCTCCACTATCGGCGCTGATCTGGCTGACACCAATGATGACGAGAAGAAGAAGTGCAAGAAATGGTGTCGGGTCGGTGACTCCGTTTTCTGCTGCTTCAAGGAGGGCGCAAAGGAGGCTGGCGAACGAGTTCGGGGTATATCGGCTGAGTAATGGACGCGGTGGAGGTGAGCTTAATCTTGTGCTTGTCTGGATATCGACTAACAGGTACAGCACATTCGGCAGCTTTCTCTTCCACTGGAGATCATGCGTGCCGGAATACGGGGCTTGATCTAGGAGACGGTCGCCATGGCTATGGATGATGCCTTTTGGTCACGGGGACATACCAGGGATTCATGTTCTTTTCCTTTTTCAGTAGGTAGGCCTCATAGCCTTACTGCCAATCAAAGGATTACCATCACGATCAGACACAGGAATATGGCGAACGAGGTTGAAGCACACATCATATATTTGTCATCCCCACTCCACCCAACACCACTTCGCACCACCTCATCCACCTATGCACACGAAGCTCAACGGTTCTGAACCGTATGTACATCGACATCTATAACCAACCACCCGACCGTTGCCATCCGCGAACTAACCATGCAACTGATTGATTGATATACAAAGAGTGAACGTTCCAATGCATGCAACAAAACTCCATCGCTGATGCTGACTGAACTGAACTGGACTGAAGCCAAAATGAGGGATATCTCGTACTGTCGCTCGCTCGCTCGCTCGAATCGCTCAAGGGGGGATATTATCGCTTCGCTTTCGCACCGAATGACTGCTTTTCTGGCGTCAGGAATGTGGATGTGGGATGTGTGTGAGCCCAATGGGGTTGGACACATTCCACGACCAAGACACGCAACATAACGCAAATGTGTACTTTTCCGCCTCTTCGCTTCCACTGCGCTTGTCCTCATTATCACCATCTCTCTCTTCCGTTCGTTAGGTATTGTGATGCTCAAGGCAGCGGCGGCACCGTATTCAGCACCTTCTGCATATCACCGGGCGGCATCTGATTGAAGCCCATACTCCTAACCATACTCCCACCGCGCAGGCGCTGTATACCGAGGGCGACTTTCCAGCTCTCCGACGGCGGGATGATGAAGACGTATTTCTTGCCGTCGGCGTCGCGGACCGAGGCGCGGAGGAAGTGTTTGGACTGGCGTTCGCCTGTCTGCAACTTATTGTTAGCATTAAGATGAAGGGGAAGGTGGATAGGGAAGAGGTGGATATGACTTACTTCGATGAGCTTAAGAGTCCACGCCTTGACGTCCCACTCTCGCTGCGCTATGTTCCGGATGTCGTCGTCGATGAACATGCCTTCGGTCGTGATTTTGAGGATCAAGCCATCGGTGACGTTACCAATACCAGCAACGAGTTGCGCGACTGGTTTCGGGAAGAGGTCGTTGAAGAGAAACACGGCCTTGATCTGGATCTTGTCGGGATCAGATGTCGAGTACGGCCCGCGCTGCGACGGTGGTGGTGTTGTTCGGCTTGTCGACTGCGATGGAGCGTATGAAGACTCGGAGAAGACTGAAGAGTGGTGAGACGGCGGTCGCGGTGGTCTCTTCGGCGTGTCGTACGGTCGGAAGGAGTGCTCGTCCTCGGTGCCTACGTAAGAGCTCGCGGACGGCTTCTCGTAGTTCTTCTTCGGAGAGACGGTCGCCTTGATAGGGCTCGAATGTGTCGAGGTAACAGACGGCGCAGGCGGGCTCTTAGAACCTGCGTATGGGTCAAGTCGCTCTCCTCCTCCAGCACCTCCGTATGTAGTGCTGCGCCGGGCGGTGGCTGCTTTGAGGTTTGGTGGAGTGGTGAGCTTCTCTGCTTCGGCCTTGAGGCGGGCTTCGCGATCGCGTTGGGCACGCTCACGGGCTGCCTTCAGTCTCTCTGCTCGTTCGGAGTCTGCCTTTGCTTTTACGGCTGCAGCTTCAGCGGCCTTCTTGTCTTCCTCGGCCTTCTTCTTTGCCTCCTCGGCGGCCTTCGCGCGCTGTTCTGCTTCGAGCTTCTCACGTATTTCCTTTTCGATCTTTGCTCGTGCTTCGGCTTCTTTGGCTTGTCGCTCTCGGTCTTGCCGCTCTTTCTCCTCCTTCTGCTTCTGCATTCGCTCCTTGGCGATGCGTTCGCGGGCCTCTCGTTCTCGCTGCTCTCGCTCTCGTGCCCGCATCTTCTCCCACTTCTCCTTCTCCGCTTTCGCCCTGGCTTGTCGGTCAGCCTCCTCCTTCTTCTTTCGCTCCTCGTCCTTTCGAGTGTCTTCCTTGGCTCTCTCCCATTCTGCTTGTGCGTGCGGGTCGGGTTGTGATCCTCCCCATGACGATCCTCCCTCGTGCGGTCCAGCTCCATGCTGTTGGTGTTGGCCGTGCCAACCTCCTCCAGGGGTTCCATTAGGCCGAGGCCCACCGGCGCCAGGGAAACCACCATTGGGAGGCGACTGGGCTCGCTGGTATCCTCCCGAGCCAGGCGTTGCTCCAGCTCCCGCGGCTCCATGTGGCCCGCCAGCTCCGGTCCCAGCAGCGGGTGCGCTCGGGAATTGCTGGCCGTATGCCCAGCCCAGGAAGCCGACGACTATGATGAGGAGCAGGACGGGGTTTCCGCCCGAGTTCATGCCGCTGGTGGCTAGATAGAACCATTGCTGAAGTGTTGGCGAGATCGACTTCCAAATTATAAGGGCGGACACTGAAACAGCAACCCCAAGAAAGAAGCTGTTCCACTGGGGCTTCAGGCTTGGCAGATACAGGAACCCGCCGCCCGACGAGTGTGGAGGGATGATGAAGATGTCATAGTGGCCGTCGGGGAGACCACCGCCCGTCGTCTTCGGGTTGCTGCCGTGCGGTGGTGGAGGCGGCGGAGGCTGGCCGTCCATGACAGGCGGTTGTCGGCGAGAGGCCCCTCAAGGCGCTCTCGACTATCGCAGCGATGTCTATGGCGGGGGGTGCAGCGACAGCGGCTGATACTTATGCGGAGGGAAGACGGGGCGTCGTGTTCGAGGTGGCGCTTGTGCGTCGGAGAAAAGACATAGGCGCTGTCGCTGGGGAAAGGGCTGTCCCGTGTGCGCTCGCAACGGGTCGCAGTGTCGGTCGAGGAGGTGCAATGGGCGTCTGCGAGGGCGAATTGAGTCTATATGCGGTCGCTCGATGGGTGCGCGGGCGTCGATAGGCAATGAGGGAGTTTTTCGACGGCTGACCACCCTGATGTTTGGCTTTGTTTACGTCCAAGCGTCGTCTCTGCGCTAACGGGATCGGGCCGCCGTTTGACCAGTCCCACCACCCTGGCAGCGTCACGCGAAGAGCCCCTCGTCCGTCTCCCCAAATCACGTCCGGCGGATCCTACTTGCAAGCCCAATTCGTCGAGTCCAGCTCCACTCCGTGTGGCTCCTTCTCCATCTGCTGCTCGCTCTGGAGATGCGAAGACGAGGTGACGCTCTGTTGCCCATTCAACAGCTCGACGACGCGACACGCACCGCACTCGCGCGTCGACATGCTCGCAAATCAGCAGAGACTGGCGGTGGGCATTGCTTCTTCCCAGGCAATCACAGGACGTGATTCTCGAGTCAGCAAATGCATTGGCACGCGGCGAGGCGCCATTCGTTGCTGGCAATCATCTCGCATGGCTAAAAGTGGACTTTTCGATAGACTGGGGAAAGGCGCATGCAGCCTCTGGCTATGACGATGCAGCCTGCAGACAGCTGGCAGCTGTGTGCTGAGCTCCGCGGTCGCGTCGTGGTTGCTCGTGCAGTTGGACAGCGGATGGGGACTGTTTGAGGCCGTTTTCGTGTCACTAAGGCGACGAGCGGAGCAAAAGAAAGCAAATTCGCTTCATCTCCACACGATCAGCAGGACAACTAGGGCGCCACTGTCACAGCAGCTGTCCAGGGCTGCAGAGACGACTGCAATAGGTAATCCTGACACTTCTTCAGGAACGTTTGGATAGAGCTGCGGGCCAGTCAGTGTTATCAACTTCCCTGATGCTGGTTTCTCAACGTCTTCCGCTTTGCCCTGCATGCCGGGAATCATTGGTTGTCAGCGCATCCATGTGTTCCGCTTCGTAGTGGGCTTGGCGCCCATCGCGATCTCACGTGGTTCTGAGCGTTTTCCCGTCTCCTCGCCCCTTCCTGGTTCTCTTTCGAACGTCTGTCCCCAAAGGCGTGAGGCCAGATGGTCACCTTAAAGATGTCAAGCTTGATCTATCGCAAGGTCTCGGTCACGTTTCCCGTCAGATGGTGGGCAATATGCTAACCAGTCAGAGAGACAAGCTCCACGTTTACTACACTCAGCTGCACCATCTGGCTGGGCAATCAAACCGTACTACGACAATTTACGTCCGTAGAATGGTACTCTGATACGATGTTCTATGCATCTCTTCCAACTTTCTCAGCTCTTCCTCTCAAGACCCCGCCCCCACCTCGTCATTTCAAGCTCCGTGCAACACAACGCAACATGTATAGTCACTCTCGCATTCAGCTCGTCTTCAACCCCTCATCAAACGCTGTCCTCCGTGGTCGCATATACCATATAATGAACAATGTCACTCGCACTACGGTAGTCGTATTCCCAGCATAGATCCCCGGCGGATCATGCCCGAAGAGAGCAGCTCCGGGGTCTGCTTGTTTGGTTCCCGGACTACGTGACCAATCAGAGGCAGCATGCTCAACATACCTTTGGCAACCTCGTTAACCGCCGACGTGACCGCGCAGAAGTATGCAGCTCGTCGGCGTCTTGGAGTTTTGGAGAACGAGGGGAAAGACGAATGAGAGTACGGATTCCGAGCAGCTGATCGGTCGGTTGGGGTTGGGGCGTAGGAACAGGAAGTTTACGATCTCTTTCACCTCGGAAGCAGAGAAGAGGAGGTAAGTCTATAAATGTGAGGTTTCAGTCCTGTACGCCGCAGGTCTACAATCGAATCAAGTCAATCCGCTTCAATCCACTTGCGTCTCTACAAGGTCTCGACAACAGCAGTCCCTCCAAGCCGGTCAATCAAGATCTTCACCATGAAGTCCCTCATCATCTTCATCCTGGGACTCATCTCCCTTGCTAGCGCGGCTCCTACTTTGGAGGTCCGAGAGACAGACGCCCAAGCAACAGACCGCCTCCTCTTCAGCACCACAATCTCCGCCTTCGAGACTGCCCGCAACGCCAAGAACCCACCGTCTCTCGACTGGACCTCAGATGGCTGCTCTGACTCACCAGACAACCCATTCGGCTTCGACTTCCTCTTCTCCTGCCACCGTCACGACTTTGGCTACCGCAACTACAAGATACAAGGCCGGTTCGAAGCAGGCAAGCCGAGCATTGACAGCAACTTCAAGAAGGACATGTATGCTCAATGTCAGACTGAGGGTGGCGCTTTTGAGATTGCGGCGTGCAAGGGCGTTGCGGATGTGTACTATGAGGCTGTGAAGGAGTTTGGGGATAAGAAGAGGGGTGTAGAGGAAATTGAGAAAAGAGAGCGGGAGAGGAATGTGGCTCTATAGGGAAGGAGAAAAGGCTCTATGTAGAGAGAGGAGAAGGGTGCTAGATGAAGGACTAAAAATGAACATTCAAATTTGTTAACTTCTATCGCTTGATCATATTGACTACTGAGGACTGCATGGCTTGGAAGAGCTCGAGTGCTTGATATGGTTGAAAAGTAGGGCTAGAGCTCATCGGTGCTAGCGCGGCTCGAGCCAAATGGATAAATACCGTGACTCCCCGCCGCTCTTGTTCCCTCGAATACCTTCGCTCGCCCGCCCGAAGGCCTCGCCGACACGACAAATACCCACAATCACAACAGAACTCTGAGCTACCTTACGCTCCCTAGTCCTACCCTAGAACTCGAAAACTTAATATCGCCTTCTTACGCCAAAGCCTGTCGCGCATTAAGTGCCCCTTCGTAGTTCAACTCTTCCCGATGCGTAAATTCCTCACCATTGCGATACGAATCAAGGACGACCTTCGCTTTCCCGAAAGAAATCGAATTGCAAGCGTTCACGTAAAGGGAGGAAAGAGCTCTTCATGAAGAGGAAGCTTCGATATGCTTGTGAAATCGAACCTTTGGCTCAAAATCGCTCCAGCTTCTTTGGTGGTGCTTACCGGCATGGCACCTTGCTTGGTGAGATGCTGACCTTTGGTCGTGCTCTAGGCAGTGGAGGGAACTTGTGTTCGAAGATTTCTTTGCAATATGCTCATTTCATCCGAGTCTCGCTTGCCTTTCTTTGCAAGAGAAGTGTCTTTTTTGCTTTCAATCGCGGCTTTTCTTGCCTTCGCAGTTCGCTTCATTCTCTGGTACCGTCTCCTTAACCCCATCGCTTCACTATAGCGTTCCATCACCCTTTACTCCCCTTCAAAACGCTTTCTCTTCAAATCGTGAATAATAACGATATTTTTCGAGTATATAATCTATCTAAATACGCAGATATAGTACGAGGGACATATCAAGAGCTTCTTTAGCACAGTTGTAACTTGGCGTCCTCAACCATCCTCATCACAACCAGCAACTCTACGCGAACCCACCAGTTCGATCTACCTCCCCTTTCATCCCGTTTCCCTTCAAATTCAACATTTTCCACAATAAATCAGCTAAGCCCCTTCCCCTAAAATGGGAAAAGCTAACGCGCTACAGGCAAGCGAAATCGACGAGGCGACGCAGGCACTAGCACGGCTTGCCTTGCGCGACCTCGAGGCGAAAGTCAAGGCACGGCAGATGCGCAGGATCAAGAGGATAGGAGCGGAGGAAAAGGCAAGGGAGAGCAAGGCGAAGGAGGAGTGGAGGAAGAGCCTTGAGGAAATAGCGAAGGAATTTCCAGGAGGTAGGGAACAGGCATGGGCGGTGTTCGACTACGAACAGCCAAAGGGTAAGGGATACCGGGCGGTAGCTAGGAGGGCTGTTGGGAGAAGGAATCTTGTAGATAGTGTGCCGAAGTAGATAGGTAGATAGAGTTGAGTAATACAAGGTTTGAAGTGCTAATAAGGCATAGACTGGTCGAGCGGTCGGTCGGTGTCTTTTTTGTCTTTCTTCCTTATTAGAGGGAAAATGTTCCTAAAATGTTCCTTTAAGTAGGATTGCTCTTGCTATTAAATAGGACAAAGTAACTACATATATTTCCTAACTTGGCGTATTAATACGGCCACCTTTGCTCAGCAAAATTTTGCTCGCTCAGCTGGCTCATCGTTACACCGCTACAACTCGCACCCTACCAGCTGTGAGCGTAAATCTGGTCCTCAACAAGTCGAAAGGGTCCCAGAACTGGAACACCAATAGTATCACCCGCAGCTCCAAGACCTCGCGGCCCTGTAGCCTTAGGGCCTAGATCAGGGCACGAGGGCCAATTCGGCAATGGGATTGCAACAGTGTATTATACAGAACGCCCTAAGCCTCAAGATCGCGAGGTATTAGAGCCGTGGGGGATAGTCCCGTATTTTACTATAATTGATTGAGGTGTGCGTTGCGACTGTTCCTTAGCTTCGCCTATAGGTTCATAGAAGCCGTAAGCTTAATGTATCAGCCGCCAAGGGTCATGATCTCTTCAAGCAGGTGGGGCAAAATCTTCGTTGAAAGCCAAGTACGGTGATAAACAATATCTCATCTTAGATTGACGATCTATCAAATGCGAACTTAATCTTTCCTCAAGGCACCGGCGGTTAACCTGGTTCTAGAACGAGCAATATTTGATAATGCTTTCGTCACTTCGCCTAAGCCGACCTAGATTTCAATGTCCTCGAACGCGTTTTCGACCGCCTCTTCAACTTCATTTTCCGTGGCACCGTCTTTGACAAGAACATCAGCCATGACGGCATGGGTAGAGCTGCCGTTCTTTTTCATCCAGGTCGAAATGCTGGTCGGAATCTTCCCTGCATTGGGCTGCACCTGGAATTTATGGTAAGAAACCCCATTCTGCGTGACGGTGCCATCGTAGTCCAATCTAATGCCGAATTTCTCCTGTTCCGTGCTCGTTTTTGGCCAAGCAGTAGCTCCTCTAGTCACCGTTGGGCGTGCGAGCTTCGTCCACTTTCGAAGTACCTCGTTCTTTGCCGCTCCGAGTGTCTTAGATAGGCCCATATCAAACGATTGACTAATCAAGAGCAGGAGGCTTTAGTCGGGAGTGCTTGACTTTGCGAAATGAGGGGCGCACGAGCTGTTACTTTGGAATGGAAATCAGATGATCTTTGAATGTCTGAGGGGCAATGGTCGAGGGCAGTATGTACAAAAGATGGACTTGATGCAAGAATAGTAGACTTGAAGACTGGGGATGAGAAATGTTCTCTGAGATGACAAACATTCTGATATTTATCTGGACTTAGACTCGCCTGTTGTTTGAGCCACCCGAAGGCGGCCACGAAGTAGGCGGGCGCGACGCTGGATGATGGGAGCGCGAGAGGTTTCGACTTCATCTTTGGGTTGGTGGATGATATATCCGGCACGGCTCACAAAGCTATGAAGGCCGTCGACAGTCGCTTGGGCTAATGGGTCGATGTTAAGAGTTCTACTAGGATTGGCCAAGGCATTGGGCGCTAATCGCGCCTTTCCTCATTGGTCGGGGAAGCGCTTATGACAAAGCACGCTGTTTCACATTCAACTTTCTGAAGGACGCTGGTACACACACTCTCTTCCATGACCCAAAATAGCAATTCGAATAGAGATGCGCACGCATCTTCCAGGGCTCCGACTGTCACCTGGAAGACGGAGCCATGAAGCTGCTGTGCGCCGTTTTGGTGCTCCCAACTCAAGCAGACACGACACGGAGCTGAAAGCAAAGTCCGGGGGCGCGATCGAAGTCATGAGTGAATTCTATCAATACAGCAGTGGGCGATGGCTGCAGGTACCCCTGTTAACCTTATAAAGCATGCAACTTACTCTCGGGCAGGTACAACGAAGCGCTGCGTCAGAAAGAGAGATTTCTCCCATTCGATGTTCTCGGTTTACAAGCAGTTGCAGCAAAGGCGATCCAGAAACCGGCTAGTGACGTTGTCAGCTTCCAAAAACTGGCCGAAGGGGGCTTCAATCGAACCTTCGTAATTGGTATGAAAGATGGCCGCGAACTCATAGCAAGGCTACCATGCCCCATCGCTTTCCCGAGCCAGCTCACAGTCGCAAGCGAGGTTGCAACGCTACGGTTGGTCCGATCTCGTGGTGTGCCTGTACCAGAGGTGTTAGACTACTCCACAACGAGAGAGAATGCGGTCGGCGTAGAGTACATCGTTATGGACAAAGCAGCAGGAGAAGAGCTCGGCGACCGCTGGTTCTCGCTTCCAGACCTCGATCGCGCCAAACTTCTCGGTAGACTTTCACAAATCGAAAACTTGCTGTTTTCTATTCCACTCCCAGCTTCAGGTAGTATATTCTACAAAAGAGATCTGGACAAGTCTATTCCATCCCTAGAAATTCCGGACACGGAATTTTGTGTTGGGCCATCCGTGGAGCAGCGTTGGTGGCACGACCGACGAGGTCAACTGAACATCAATCGAGGTCCCTGTAGGTTATTCCTACGATCACAAATTCCAAGCTCATTGAAAGCAGTTAGAACCGCGGAGCAATTTCTCAAAGCTGGAGCTGAGAAGGAATTGAGTTGGTTAAGAAATTATGGGCAGCCCTGCTTCCCAAAACTGGAATACAGAGAGTTTACCAATTATCAAAAATCCAACCCAGCGGAGCAGATTGAATCGCTTCAAAAATTTCTGCAGATAGCACCGCACCTCGTCCCCACTAGCCTGGAACTGCTCAAACCGACCCTTCGCCATCCCGACCTCAATCCGCGAAACATCTTCGTTGACAAGGATCTCAGGATTTCCAGCCTTATTGACTGGCAACACTGTTCTGCCGTTCCGCTGTTCCTCCAGGTCGGTGTGCCAGATTCCTTCGCGAACTTTGGGGATAATGAGTCCATACAACTCAAGAAACCTTCCCTGCCGCCAAACTTTTCAAGTCTGTCCGAAGAAGACCAAACTCAGGCCATAGAGCTATACCGTCGACGACACTCACATTTCTACTACTTCGGAGGGGCATTTAAATTCAACAATATACACTACAAAGCCTTGCGCTTGTCGTCAACTGCCCTCAAGCAACGTCTTTGTTTCAATGCCAGCTCGCCATGGCAAGGAAATACCATTCCACTCAAGGTGGCTCTGATACAGGCAGCACAGAACTGGCACACGCTCACAGCGGAATCAACGGAAAAGACTTCGCAATGCCCAATTTCTTTCACCGAGGAGGAAGCAGCGAAATGTCTGCAGATAAATGCAGCCCAAGATCACATTGACGAGAAGGTCAGTCTACTTAGGGATACTATTGGAATTGGGGAGGATGGTTGGGTATCCACTGAAGATTACGATCGTGCCGTCGCGGAGAATCGAAGGCTTAAAGACGAGCTTCTAAAAGATGCATCAGATGAGGAGAAGCATTTAAGTATCCAGCACTGGCCTTTTGATGACCATGCCGAGGACGGGGGTTAGCAAATGGAAATTTGTCGATCAGTTCACAATAACAATCACCATACCCCGATGCCACCAGAGCCTGTGGTTGAGTAATGTCATTAGGCCAAGGAATAGAAACGTACGGTGAGTCTTTCGTTATAGTGGCATGTTCGAGCACCCAAAAAATTACTGAGCTACGTCACGCAGAACTTGATCTTTCTCATAGACATGGGCTCCTCTTGTCATAGCAGAACAATCCTAATGAGCGAATAATCGCTAACTGAGGATAGGACTAATGAGTGGGGAGCCGCTAAGTAGGGATAAACTTAAAGAACGGACTGCCACAGCTGGGAGCAAACCCACTGAGCGGATAGACGCTCACTGGGAATCAATCTAGCGAGTGAACAGCCGTAGGTTGAGAATGAACTTAATCAGGCAGCGCTCACGCTGAATCAAGTTGGCTCATGGCAATGCTCAGTGCTGCTCAGCCACAGCTCAAGTTGCTTCCTCATAGTTCACGTTACAGCCTTGCGTAACCCACGTCTCAAAACAGAAATAGCATTTGTGTGAGGTCACTTTGTCCTCATGTGTCTCTTGCTATTATGCATGTTTCCCTATCCTGCACATCAGCATTAGTGAGCTCGCTTCACACGTGAAACTAGCACCATCCCGCATCCGCCCAAGCCGCCCAAGCGTCCAGCCTCAAACGGCGTCATCCACCAACAACAGCGCGAGGCCCGCACACCAGGGTCCAGGGAATAAGCAAACCACGTTGCTGATGCTCAGGCGGCCGTCGCGCAATGTAGCCTCAATCCAATTCCCCTCCATACTCTCCCCATCCGTTTCCTCTGCTTTTATCCAGATGAGCGGTTGATGATCATGCGCGGCGCTGCATCAGCCTGCGGGCGCTCGTGACCCCGTCCGCTTGGCGCCATCGACCCAGACAGGCGACCGGCACGATGAACGACGACCGGGGATATGAGCTCACCGCGACCTCGGACCTGCGCTCCCATGCTGAAGCTGAAGCTCAACCACCTACGATGCAGCAGGAGGAGCTGCCCGACACAGCGCCCTACGATGCGGACCTGCATAGGAGGACGTTGAGGAAGCTGGATTGCTTGTTGTTGCCGTTCCTGGCGCTGTTGTTCCTGTTCAATTCGTTGGACAAGTCGAATGTACTACTCCCACAACTCCTCCCTTCCCTCCAAGACTCTCTCAAGCCAAAAAACTAAATCCTAAAACTACGTCACGGAAAATCAAGATGTCTCTCTGCTAACACACCCTCCTTCGAAATGTAGATCGGCAACGCAGAATCCGCACACTTCACCTCCGACATCGGGCTCCTGCCTTCCGACCTGAACGCCGCCGTCGCGCTCTTCTTCGCCTTCTTCGTGCTGCTGCAACCGGCCGGCGCGGCGCTGGGGAGGAGATATGGTATGGTGCGGTGGGTGCCGACGTGTATGCTGCTCTGGGGCGTGGCGACGGCGCTGCATGTTTGGGTGAGGAGGCGGTGGGAGCTGTTTGTGTTGAGGGGGGTTATTGGGTGTCTTGAGGGTATGTATAAGTGTTTCTGTTAGGGGGGTTGGGGATAGTTTGGTGTGGAGAGGTGCTAATTAGGAACAGCTGGATTCTACCCCGTCACGGTATCCTATCTCTCCCTCTTCTACACGCGCTTCGAATTCGGTCGCCGTCTCTCGCTCTTCTACGGACAAGCTGCTGTCGGTGGTGCGCTAGGTGGTATCATCAGCTACTTCGTCTTCACTGCGTTTCCGCATCACGACCATGGTGGGGAGGGAGACCCGGATTTGGATAAGAAGTGGCAGTCGTGGCAGGTGTTGTTTCTGTTCGAGGGCGGCTTGACAATGATTACAGCGGTGGTGGGATATTTCTGGCTGCCGCATAGTGTGGAGACGGCTTGGTTCCTAACGCCGGAGCAGAGGAAGTATGCTTCGGAGAGAGTAATTGCGGATCGGGCGGCGCAGACTGAGGCTGCGACACATGGGCAAGAGACGGATGATGTGCATGACGGAGAGCTGGATGAGGAGTCGGGCTTGCTGACACCGACGAAGGATGTGGATGAGCAAGATCAGGAGCATGATGAAGAACAAAGAGGACTGTTGAACTCTTCCCAGGTTCGATCTGCCGCATCGGTGGACAAAGAGGTCACCAACGAACAAGGTCTATCTCCACACGACGTCGTTTCTGCGTTCACTTCTCCCAAGATCTGGCATATCTTGGTCTGCAACATCCTCTCTGCGATTCCGGTCTATGCCTTCCAGGTCTTCCTCCCTTTGGTCCTCGCACCTCTTACGGATACGCCTAATCCGGCTCTGGTCAACCTCATGACTGCACCGCCGTACATATGCGGCGCCATCACGCTTTATCTCTTCGCGAGCTACAGTGACAAGCACAGAAAGCGCATTCTCCCCATCCTATGCGGTCTGGCCCTCTTGCTGCTCGGACTTACCTTGGTAGTCGCCTTACCCACCTCGAAAGGCTGGGCCATCCCTCGCTACATTGCACTCAACGTCTTATTGTCCGGTTGCTTTATTGCCTCTCCTCTTACCGTCGCGTGGATATCTGGTAACACACCTTCGCCAGGCAAGCGCGCCCTACTGCTCGGCATCAACGGCTGGGGTAATCTCGCTGGTGTCCTCAGCGCGCTGCTCTTTAGACCCAAGTACGCGAAGAGCGGATACATTGTACCATTCTGGTGGACGTTGGTCTGTGTTGGCGTCGCTGCTACAGGCTACGTGCTGTTCTGGAAGTATCTCCAAGTCGAGAATGCGAATCGCAGACAGATACTGCAGGAGTGGTCTGCTTATGATATTGAAAAAGAGAGAGTTGATGGGAGAGGGCCTCTGGAAAGAGACCACCAAATGCTCAAGTGGGCCACGCTGAGGCTACGAGGATTTGAAAGGCTACAATGGGCTGCGGAATGGCTGGAACAAGCTGTTGAGGGCGGAAGAGAAGGCGATGAGAAGATCACCTTCCAGTACGGTCTGTGAACGCGCATCGGCCGATGAATAATCAGAAAGACGACACAATCATGCGTTCGATACACAAGACGGCGTTACTGTTGCGATGCATGACGCAAAGCTGCGGAAACTTTTCCGGCGTTTGGCGGATTTCTCTTTCGACGATACCCTTTTAGAACTACCGTGGGACATGGTATCTGATGCATTTCGAATAGAACTGGACTTTGCGGCGATAGACTGATTGTCAACTTATGTGTAGTGAGACGGCGTTTGAAGGAGATAGTCGCTTACTAACGCCCGTGCAGAGGAGGCCCGGCCGAACAGCATACAACAAGGGCTGCGTCAGCAACTCGAGGCGTGTCATTGGCCGGCTGGTCCATTCTCGATATCATATGCTTTTGACTGTATGCATCGAGCTCCGTGTCGGAGCAAAGGCTTGTTTCGAAACCTGAAGGTGTACACTGTATAAGAAGTCTTCACGACGAGCCAAGGAGTTAACCAACAGCACGATCAAGCACTAATCGCCTCATCTACACTGAACACAGCACTGTCATCCACCACCAAGAACGAAAGATCTTAATCCCCTTCACAACAAAGAAACCTCTCAGCACTCTTAACTACTCACTACCTACACCACACATCAACGAACCCCACAATGCCACCCCACCGCGTCCTCCTCACAGGCGCAAACGGCTTCGTAGCCTCCCACATCCTCTCCCAACTCCTCTCCGCATCCCACTCCGTCCGCGCCATCATCCGCTCCCCCGCCAAAGCCGCCGCCGTCAAAGCCCTCTTCCCAACCTACTCCAAACACCTCGACTTCGCAGTCGTGCCCGATATGACCGCAACCGGCGCCTTCGATGACGCGCTGAAATCAGAACCACCCTTCGATGTCGTAATGCACACCGCCTCCCCTTTCTTGTATAAAGCTGTTGGCGATGTGAACGGCTTTCTGGACCCGGCGATCAAAGGTACGACAGAGGTTTTAGAAGGGATTAACCGCGTCGCGCCGAGTGTGAAGAGAGTTATTCTGACTTCTTCATTCGCGGCGATTGGCGCTTTTGGCTTAAAAGATGAGACGGGGAAAGTGTATACGGAATCGGACTGGAACCCCGTCACCCTAGATCTTGTGAAGGAGAAGGGGGATATGGGTCTCGCGTACCGCGCATCTAAGACGTTTGCAGAGAAGGCGGCGTGGGAGATTGCGCGGAAGGAGGGGAGGGGATGGGAGCTGGTGGTGCTTAATCCGCCGATGGTTTATGGACCTTTACAGCATAAGGTCGAATCTACGGACGAACTCAATGAATCCACAGCGCGGATATGGAATCTTTTCTTGAAAGAGAAGAGTCCTGATGGGGAATTGCCGCCGAATGGACTTCCGCTGTACGTCGATGTGCGTGATCTTGCCCAGGCGCATCTTTTGGCTATGGACGCGCCAGGAGCAGGCGGGAACCGCTTCATTATTTCAGCGGGGGCGGTGTCCAGTCAGCAGATCAGTGATGTTCTGCGGAGGGAGGTGGAGGGGGCTGAGGAAAGGGTTCCGAGGGGGGTGCCTGGGAAAGAGGGGTTGGCGGAGGGGCAGTTTATTGCTGATTCTAGTAGGGCGAGGAGTGTGTTGGGAGTGAGGTTTAGGGGCGTGGAGGAGACGTTTAGGGATTTGGGTGTGCAGTTGTTGGGGATCGAGAGGGGTATGTAGATATGGAGGGATGGATTGGTTGCTTGCGTTGTCTGGAGGGAGGTGGGTTTATCAAACGAGGAGAACTGGAATTGCGAATTGTGTCTCTGATTGTTTCTCAAAGACGGTATATCTTTAGTATTAAAGTCGTTTCCCCTTAAGCTGATGATCTTTCGAGACCCACGAGGTTGAATCCACACTATAAGGTCTCGCAGAAAAGTTATAATGACAGCATCTTTCCACCGTGCTCTTGCTCTCGAACACATCTGTAAAAGTTTGCTACACCCTCGGTTATGCACCTCAACGCCACAACCCTCCTTGTGCAACCACCCCATCAATCTCTTCACCACTCTCTTCTCACCCTTTCCCAAACATGTCTTTTCATCTCAAGTCCCTCCAGTTATATATACCATCCAAAATAACGGCACTCTCGATCCAGCAGGTGCCGCCGGGCGCAGTCGTTCCTCCACAGCTCTAGCTCGATTCCTCATTCATCATTCGACCTTGAGCAGTGTGTTCGACCCCACGACTGCGCTCCGAGAACCCTCTGGAGCCGAGTTTACCGAGAAACGGGTCTGCTGCCGGGCCTGCTGCCGGGTCTTCCAAGACGTTCGATAAGTTGCAGGATCATCACTCAACAAGCTGCCAAGTCAACGCCTTAGAGCAGACCTGCAAAGTGCGCTGCAAGGCCCACCCGGTCTCACTGTGCAACGTCAGATATCCTTGGTACGGTCTGTCGGCAGACATATCTCGAGGCAAGAAGCTCTCACGCACCGTGGTCGAGCCATGTCTCTTCGCCAGCGACCACCCACGCTGAAGGACTTCCGCTGGCCAGAATGAGCCTTATATAGGACACTGTCGACCTCAGCCCAACAAGCCCGTTCACGACGCCGGACGGTGTTGAAGATGCGAAGTCTGCAGGAGTCTTCTACATGAGGTCAATACGACCTAGCTGAAGCCACAAACGCGCTCGTGTCTGCACAACATGTATGCCGTTGAGACACATCGGGGGCAAAGCAAATTCGTTTCTCGGATATACAAATACTTTTTGCAGTTCTTTGTTCAGTGCCCTCCCTCAAGAGAACCTTGAAGTAAACTCATTTTGAAAACTTGGAAATTGTTTACGAGGTTGACATGTATACTGGGGTTTCTTGATTTATGTGGCAAGCCTTGACTCGCGAGGTTGAAGTCACTCCAGTGAAACAAAGTAACGGAGCTTTGTTGTGTCTTCGAGCAACGCCCCAAAAATACATATCCAGAGTTTGTTCTGATGATTGAGTTCTCACGAGCTAGTATCTTGACGATAACAAACAGCTTTGACGACTGGAGTCTACACCCAAGTATCCAACACCCGCTCTTCGATACTGTACGAATTAGGTCGCTTGAAGACTTTCAGTACGCCTACCCAAACTTGTAACTGTTTTTGAACCAAAACACGAGCTAGTAATTAATCCAACAACATACTTATGCAGCCTACAGTCGAACTTTCAAATTCAAGATTGACGTACGTATCATTCTTTCTCTCTCCTCTAATAATAAACTGCTCATCTGTGATGGGAGGATTCATCGGTCTAATCGGCCATATCAGTTCCATAGAAAGCAATCTCGACGTCAGAATTTAGTTCCATCCTTTCGGATAAGATACCTCAATGGTACAACGACTTTATCCGCCGTGTGGAACAAAACGCACTCAAACGTGCTCGCGACGCAGGTTTATGTGCCACTAATCGATCCTTGTATTACCCCACATTGGCTTACCTAGTCATCTGTCGTGAACATACATCTTGGATTGTCTGGCTTTGCGATCTCTAGCAAGCTTTCTCTTATGGTAAAGGCAAATCATCTCCCACTAATAGCCCATGAGAAAGGATCGTTTCCATCCAGCTTGCCGCACAGCTTTCCGTTTACCTTCGTAGGCTTCTAGAACTACCCACGATATCGGCACCCGACAATAAGACCCATGATGGCTATCATGCATTTATTGAATCCATTAAAATTATGCCTCTCCGTGGTATTGCTATTGTCAAGCACGCTGAACTTGGTGGTCGGACAGAACTTGACACAAGAACAGCAAGCCAACACTAACCGGACATTGAAAATTGGCTATGTAAGTTGGCCAATTCCCTAGAAATCTCTTCGCCCATACCTACCTAAGCGTTGGCTAAAAATCTTCAATAGGTTGTCTATGAGGGATTTACGCCATTAGACATCTGGGGTCCAATGGAACTTCTTTTCCAGGTACGCACCATCCTTCATCAACTGGTGGACTATCCATCAGCACTTCAGTGGCTAATACTGATTGAAACCAAGCTTTCATATCAGCGCAATATGACCCTCGCCGTCGTATCTCACAAGAAAGGCCCGGTGAACGCTCGATCGCCACCTCACGCTGTAGGGCATAACCCTGAGATCAGTGCTGCAGACTACAGCCATATGATCAATCCGCAGATCATCGCCACGCACACCTTCGAGGATGCTCCTCATCTTGATGTTATCGTTGTCCCTGGCGGTGCAGGCTACTTCCATTTCGCCGAAGAGGCCAACAACACAGTAATGGAAGACTTCCTCGCGCATCGTGGTCCGGAAGCCGACTATTTGGTCAGTGTGTGCATCGGTTCTGTTGTCTTCGCACGTGCGGGACTATTGGCAGGCCGTCGAGCCACAACGAATAAGGCGGCATGGACCTGGGCAACCGACCCAAGCCACGGCAGCAACATCACGTGGGTCCCGAGCGCCCGTTGGGTCCAGGACGGCAACATTTGGACGAGCTCTGGCGTCGCCGCGGGTATTGATATGATGTGGGCTTTTCTCAGGCACGTGTATGGACCCGTACTCGACAAGCTCGTGAACAGTATCGAGTATACGCCCCACACGGATCCGGACTGGGATCCGTTTTCGGTGGTGTTCAAGGTAACGAGTCTCTTATGTCATGCGCATGTCGAC
Organism: Lophiotrema nucula; assembly: GCA_010015825.1. Lineage (NCBI taxonomy): Eukaryota > Fungi > Ascomycota > Dothideomycetes > Pleosporales > Lophiotremataceae > Lophiotrema > Lophiotrema nucula. Next base: position 713,828 of record ML977325.1, on the reverse strand, counting down.
AGTGAAGCTAATGTGATAGTAGGTTCCTGGCGCGAACCAGAATCATACGCTTACCGACTGCGAAGCGCCGCTTCCTACTTGATTCTATCATTTTGATGGCACTAAGCTCAGCTCAGCTCTTATTGATAGCGCACAGTCAGGGGTAAGCCTGACCTGAGGCGGAGTAGGGTTTTTCTTAATAGCTGATATGGTTTAACTGGGGGCTAAGAACACTCTAGCAAGATATAGTGGAAATGAAACTTACTGAGTATTCGGAAAACTTCAAAAATGCCAGGTTCAAACTTGCAAATAGTGTGCTTCTTTCTAGGAATTACGTTAGGTCCTTGAATTTTGAACTGGGCGTTTGTTCTCGCTGGACAGAGTCTTTCTTGCTCTCGCGACTGTCGTGTAACCCCTCAGGCCAAACCGCTCTTATGATGCCAGATGATCTTCCTCTGCTGTGGACATTGAGGAGCTACTTTCGAGAGCGACCAGAACCACTTTTTGTGTTCAATCTAAATATTCTTTGGTGACGAAAATATCGATCCATAATGTGCCGTCGTGCGCAGTCATGAATCTTTCTCAATGCTCGCGATCTTCAGAACCTTAACCACTCGAATCAATCTTTCATGGTAGAAAATGTTTTAAACAAAATTAACCCTACTATAACTTCGTTACGATCGAGGTGCGTATGACTATGTTACATTAGCACGATCTACTCCCTAGCGCAATATTGTGCACGTACTGGTTGCTTCGGGAGCTCGCGCAGTCATCGCTGAGCACTATCATTCGTAACCCGACTAAACCAGGATTCTGGATCAAGTACCGCCACAAGGCGACGGATCTCAAGAGGTGTTACGGTCGATGAAACTCGGGCTAAATCCAACTTGTTCGCGAGAAATTGAAGGCGCTGGAAACGACTATACTGGCAAAGGAGATCTGTTCGTTCTACATCAGCGAAATCGTTTCTTGGAATTCTCTATACCTTTAGGTAATTTCAGTAGTTCTTCGAACATAGAATGCTTGTTCTTGGTTTTCTTACTCACGTAGAATTATTCAAGAACTTTTACAAGTTTCATCATCCCATTTATCCCGTGTTTCTTTTGCTATTCTCCTTTTGACAAATGACATAATTCTTTGTGGACAGGACACTGCACAGTACCACACTCGGTTAAGAACGCACTCCAATCATAATGTCAGCGCTGCACGCGCAGAAAATCAGACATGTCTTTGAAAACATCAAAATTCTAGATCTCGGTGGAGGATGTAAGCGTCGGGGACGCTTATATATTCGTCCAAAGATCTTCTCGATTCTCAGGGCGCTGCAGGACGGAGCTATCAAGTTCTCGATCCTTGCACGACGATGTCCGAGAGATAATTGCCCGTGGCCTTCCAAGTTTAGTATACCCGTCCATCATTCCCCTAGAGTCGACACTCTCAACAATTACAACGTGACTGCTAGTAGTAACGCATTAGAATCCTCGTGGTGTAAAGCGTTTAACAGGTTGCTTTTTTGTATACAAAACCCGAATATAGTCATCAGAGCCAAAAGCTCTCATTAAGGATCCCACGAGAAAATTTAATAAGTTCTTCATTATGTTACGATGAATTGTAGTGACCGGACGACTTCTTGAAGCTTAAATTTGTCGATGCTTTGTTCCAAAAATCTGTACAAACAGCCGTATACAAGTCCGCTGTGATCTTTTAAGCAAGCTTAAAAGCTTCCTCATAGCGTTGAATTCAACAATTTATTCTTCTACTAAAGAGAATTCTTCATAGACTCTATAAAAGACATATCTTTTGTTTTAGAGCAAGCAGACATAGTGTCTCGTTCTGCCAACTTTTAAAGGTCTTCCATCCCCATGTCACCCTCAGATTAGATTGTTCTCTTGCATTCTCCAGGTTTGCTTAATGTTTCAGTCTGTGGAACGATGTAACAGTAATTGATGCCAGGCTTGTAGCTCTGTGGAATGGCCATTTAGATAATAGCTTGCAAATTTGATTCAAGCAATTTTGTTCAGGCGAGCACACTCACGCTGATTTTAGAGTTACGCAGAATGCCAGTGAGATAAGTACAACGTAACCATCTGTTTTGGCTCATCAATCTGCATAGATGACATCCTCATCGGCTTTTTATACAAAAGGATGGACGAGTCTGCTGTGAAGACTGTCCGGTACTAAATAAGAGCGAGGTTTATACATATATCCATCGGTGGCTTCGGTCTCAGCATTTAGTATACTTAACCTACGCTTTCTTTTTGGCGCGTTGCTATACATGGTGTTTGCGTGGTGTATTTGAACACTTTGCGAGCAGAGTCATCAAGAAGATAGCAACTAGTTTTGAGAATACGTATTTTCCTACATTGCCAACTTTATTTAGATGCTCCGCTATGATCTTCTCCTTCAGGAAAGGTAAAGCGTAAAGTTTTGACAGGTAATTTAGCGCATACATTGCTTCTTCTTTGCCTTTTTGAGAGATCATGTCCTCGTTCTCTTCAGTATTTTAGAAACCGTGATTTAGCAGAGGTAGCAAGGAGATAGAGAGTAAGCAAAAGTTAGGGTTTATATATCCATACTCTTGTTTTGGTAAGAGTGGTACTGGATTACATTACTTTGGCGGACTCATCTTTTGAGAACACACATGATCTGCATATACCAACGTTGCGGCGAGTACGAATGTTGGAGGGCTTCTGTCATTTGTAGTATTGATATTACTTTCTAGAACGACTAACCCTGCTATATAGAGGCTTTCCGTGATCGATAATAGCATTGTCTTGCTTATCATAGCTTCTAGGTCAAATCAGGAGAGACGCCAAGATCTATACTGTAGATAGGGAAGTATCTATATATATTAACAGTAGCGTCGACTTTGAAGTACAGGACATCTTTCTTGAAAGATTGTAGTGCTTCAGCGATCGTGATACAATTGGTTTTATGGCCCCAGTTCGAGTATATATTTTGTGGTTGTGCACATGTGGCGGAGCATAGGCGATTTTAAGTATAAGAAAGAGATACATTGAGAGCCATTCGAATTGTTTTGTATAGATCAGAAAGGTCTTTACATACAATGGAAAGTGTAGTCTTATGATACTACGCATGTTGCCTCCGTAGCTCTAACTTTGATAAACAAGCTTCGCATTCGTGTCTCTGGAACCTAGTTCTGAAGATTGGTTGGGTAGAATAGAACAGCAGCATGTTTGAGCTTAGCTATTGCTTCTAATACGACATGTTTCACTTATTGAGGTTTCTTGAGCGGACATTCCGGCGGTCTAGGTGGAATTCTAGACACACTGAAGACATAGCTCTAGGGAACAATCGAAAGTACCAAGTCTCAAGGTTGACATATACCTCCACGAACAGACATGACGAAGTCGCGGTAGGAATTTGAAAATAAGATAATAGTAACATGTTCAATATAGGCTTCTGTCTTCAAAATGCGAGTTGCCTGCAGTATTAGTCCGCTTCGTTGTATGGTCCATGTGTTGGGATTGTGCTTGATTTGTGGTCTGCACTGAACATCCAAGATGAAACAGGACATTTAGGCTCACCGACGCCCGCGAAGTATTCTAGGCGTGTAAGAATACGTCAAATAGCTTTGGAAAGCTGTTGCACGGCATCATTTTGCTAGGCAACTTCTTTTGAAAAAGCATTAACTACCCTCCGAAGAACTCTTGATTCATATAGAGTAGAGTGTAGAGCGTAAGAGAGGTCTACATAGAGGACCCTGTGCGGTTTATATACCCAAATCTTCAGACTATCACCGTTCGGTACTCACCTTTCTAAGTTGTTTAGAGGTCGCCAGCATGGAAACTTTGTGGTATGATTTTAAGTCAAGGTAGACTAAATTTCGCATAATATGGGTGCCACCGCAATCTTGAATGGCAAGCATCATTCATCTCAAACACCGATTTCGACACTGAATTTTCACATGAGAATTGGGAAAGACATCTTTTAGAATAGACAACCACATCAATGATATTCTCAAGAAAGACATATTTCATTGGTAATCCAGCCAGGTGGTTTTACTCGCATATCACTCTCTCCTCTCAAGATTTTGAATAGGCTGCATGTCGACAACGTCATACATTTTCAGTACGAGGAGAGCTGTGGTGTGAAGAGGAGAAGGAAGCAGAGGGTTGGGGTTTATATATAGTTGTCTGCTGAGCGGGAAGTAGACAGCTAGAATAATTCGATTTTTTTGGGACAAGGAGGCACGCGGGGAGAGTGCACAGTCGTAATATCGATGTCGAAATTCCAGCTTGCATAGTCGTCGAATGTCTTGATTTTTCAGTAGGAGGTAGACATGGAAATAGAACTGAGTGTGGGCAGTATCTTGAAACTACTGACGTAGGTGGTTTTCTTCGCTGATGCGCTGCGTGTAGTTTTTCTAGTGAATGCACGCATGCGGCAGCTAGCTTGTGATTTTAGATTTCGAGCAGAGCTGTGGTGTGAAGAAGATTTGGGAGCAAGGGTTTAGGGCTTATATACGATTGATGGCTGAGCGAGTAGCGGGTAGCTGAGGGAGTGTCTGCTTATTTTTGGACAACACGGCCGTCGCACTGTTTCGGTTTGAATGGGACAAATCTGTTTCATGTGACGCACCTCAGAAGCATTTCGCCCCCCCTGTACAAACAATATACACGCTTTATACGACCTTGAAAACTTCATACAGCCCCCCCAATCCAACTGCCTATTTCGTATCCCTATTTCCCCTCGCCCACTCCCTCAGCACATTCTTCTTCAGCTTCCCTGTACTCGTCTTCGGCAACTCGGCAATAACCTCCACCTCTCTCGGCACCATGAATTTCGAGATCCCACTTGTATGTTTAGCCCATTCGATGAGTTCCTGGGGTTCGATATTCGCGCCGTCTTTGACGGTGACAAAGGCTTTTGGGCGCTCGCCCCAGTGCGAGTCTGCGACTGCGACGACGCCGACTTCGAGAATGGAGGGGTGCTGGCAGAGCATGGATTCTAGGGCTACGGAGGAGATGTTTTCGCCGCCTAGATTGCTCGCAGTCAGCACTTTCTTCGTGTGCAATAAGACAAGAACATAAGAGGATTATACATACCTGATATAATGATGTCTTTCGCCCTATCCAGGATCTGAATGGCTCCATCTGGATGCCAAACCGCCAAATCGCCGGAGTGCGACACGCCTCCAGCCCAGAGTTTGCGCGTGGCCTCCGCGTCCTTGTAATACCCCTTCGCACAAATGTTGCCCTCGAATACGATTTCGCCAATCTCCTTGCCGTTTCGTTCGACATCGATGAGCACGCCTTCAGGCTCCTCAGGCTTGATCACCCTCGCAGGCAAAGAAGCGATGAATCCATGTCCTTGTCTTGCCATCTTCGCATATTTATCCTTCAAATCAATTTCCTCCCATTCAGGCATATGATACCCCTTCGTTATTGGCCCGTACGTTTCCGTGAGACCGTAAACGTGTACTGGATGCAAGTTCAGATTGCTCATCTGCTCGAACAGGTGAGCTGTCGGTGGCGACGCAGCGACCGTTACGCGAACAGGGTGATCCAATCTCTCTGCTTCTTTCGCAGCGCATAAAAGCGTGTTGACCGTAGGAGCCGCATTGAAATGCGTGATCTTCTCTTCCTTCAACAATCTCCATATCTCAGGGTAGTCAATCTTCCTCAAGCAGTAATGCGTTCCACGTACAGCAGTCACAGCCCAGGGGAATGTCCATCCCGTCGCGTGGAACATGGGCAGTGTCCAGAGATATCCCGCCCTTCCCGTGTGGTAATTCAGCCCTGATTCAATGATGTTCCCCATCGCCGCCAAGTAGCAGCCTCGATGTGTGTATTCTACGCCTTTGGGCCGCGCGGTGGTGCCGCTTGTGTATGCTAACGCGATGACATCCTCCTCGTTCGCGGCTTGGTATTGCAGACCCGCCCAGCCCTTGCTGCCGTTATGTGTGTCATATTGGAGGCCCTCGAGGACAGCATCGTCAAAGGGACCAGATAATTCGCCTTCCGTTGCATCCGTGTCGTTGTCCACGATTATCTTTGCATTTGGTCTCTCCTTCCTGTATGCCTCCAACAATGGCTCAAACTCGTAATCTGCGATGATCACATCAACGTCCGAGTGCTCGAATATGTACGTAATATCATCCTTCTTTAATCTATAGTTTACGGCGACGGAGACTGCACCCGCGGCAGCAATGCCAAAGAGCGACTCGAGGAAAGCAGGAGTGTTCGTGGAGAGGATGCCGATGCGCTTGTGGGAATGCTTGAGGAGGTAATATGCCAGGCCTCGGGCCCGGTCTGCGGCTTCGGCGTAGGAACGACGGAGGATTGCACCGTTGGCAGTCTTGTGGTAGATTGCTGTCGCCTGTATTTCACGTTAGCTTTGCACATTTCCCGTATACAATACCGTCCCAATGGTTGGGATCAAACAGACGTACATCCGGTTCTATCTGTGCCGCTCTCCATAGAAATGCTGTCGGTGATAGTGTGTGGAAATTGTGTCTGTGGTGGTACTCATGACTGTCTCCAGGATGTATCTGAGGTTCTGAGCCAGGTACGGGATTTGCTGACGTAAAATGCGATGCGAGCTTCTGTAGTCTGTCTATCGGGGACATTTTGTTGGTACCTCAAGGGTTCCGAGATCGAGCGCGAACAGCAAAGGTAGACTTGAGCTTCTGGTGGGTGTGTATAAGCAAACAAGAAAGCTATCAGAAGCTGTCAATCGACGCGCTGCTGGCTCGCGAGATGTCTAAAGCTGTCTTCTAGGGAGACAACATAGAGTTCTTGAAATCCACAATTTATAGAGAGACACCAATTCGAGGTTCCGGGAAGAACGCAGTAAGCTCAGCTCTTGTCTGGGGACGACAACATGGGAGGGGTGAGCTATGCGAGACGCGACGTTAGCCGAGGTGGTCTCGTCATTGGCCAGGATGTGGAAGAGTTGCGGGAGAGCCTCCTTGTCCCCGGTACTATGAGGCCTGCGACTCGCCGTAATTCGCCGGAGTGAGAGCAGCATATTGCGAGGTTGTGTAGGTACATACTATGAGGGAAGGAGATTGTACTTGTGTCGGGGCTTGCAGAGCACGGATACGGTCGCGGTCTAATCGAACATCATATATATTGACAGTGATCCGAACGCCATCACCATTACCAAAGCCATGCACTCTGACAGTTTTCAATTCTTCTAGCCATGAATGTGAGTATCAGAGAAGATGATGGCTGACCCTGAAGAGACCCATGAGCATGCGAGTGATTGACATGCTCTTTTCGCCAAGAACCCGCTTCGAAAGGCGGAATGTATGATTTGAGTGTGAAAAGTCCCCATGAGACCAATGCAATCCACGCCGACTCTCGTCATCCTCCGTGTGAGAACAGTAACCTGGCCCGACAGACACCTAGTAGCCGTACTGGGCAAGCTGCTCCTTGACCTTTCCGTCCACCTTGGCGCTCTTCTGGGCCTCGGCCAACTGCCTCCGCGCGGCCTTCTTGCGCTCGTAGTATGCAGCACCCTTGACTTTCCTCCTCTCCTCGAGCCTAGTCGCTTTGTTAGCATGTGTTGTCTAGTGCAACAGCAGGTTGAGTCATACCTAGCAACGACGTCCTGGTACTTCCAGCCGAACTCGTGGCCCAGACGACCGACACTGCAGTACTTGCGGCCGGGCTTCAGCCTCAGCACACGCAGAGCCTGTGGGACGACAACGCGCTTCTTCCTGTCGTATGGTGGGGGTACACCCTCGAAGGTCTTCAGGCGCTCCAGAGCGGCGGCACCACGGGCGGTCTTGTGCGGGATCATGCCACGGACGGTTCGCCAGAAGATCTTGGACGGAGCGCGGAAATGGAAGGGACCTGCCAAGTATCATTAGTTGCAGTTCCTGATGTTTGTACGTCGCTTGGTGGTATTTTGGTCGGCTGTGTGCGATAGTGGACGGGGGCTGCTCACCTCCTCGAGTTGGGTTGTAACGGGTCTGCTTGCGGAGGAAGGCCGAGTACTTCACTACACATCCACAGTGTTAGCCAATTGCTCAGAAGGTAGATGGGGAGCTTGGAGGATTTGGAGGCGCGCATTGCTGGTCTAAGGCGACTGCTCGCAGAGACCTCGCCGATGTGATAAACGCCTCCAGATGTCCCCAATAACGACCCCGGGCTTGGATTCGGTTTCGACGTACGCTTTGCGCGGAAGAACTCGCCAGAGATGTTGAGGGCCTCGCAGCGGACGACGACGATCTTCTGGCCGTTCAACAGCTGCTTCGCGACCGTGCTGGCCAGACGGCCGAGCAGGTGGCCCTTGCCATCGATTACCACCACTGGATCGAACGAGGAACTCATGGCGTGTGTCGGGTGGGAGGCGCTGTGAGTTAGTTGTCGTGATGTTGACGGGGACCTTGGATAGCGCTCTGAATTTCGTGTGCTGCTTGCTCGCTTAGCTCTTGCCAAGAAGGTGCGCACCAGCCATGTCTTAGTCAGCGCCTACTTCAACACCAAATTTTGGACAATCACACCATCGCGACCGATTGCGACTCAAAGTCCGCAGTCGACAAGCCAAAGTCGCGGGGATAGTCTGTTCTTATCTTTTGTCAATCTGCATCTCGTCAAAACATTCGCAACCATCCAGTGGCAATGTCACAAAGGCTTGCGTATACGGAAGGAGCGATGGGATGCAGGTGTTCCATCTCAACATATATCCTCGTCTTCTTCACTGACGGTCAATTGATCTAGTCTTATTATATAGCGTTAGATACTCTAGATAGAAATCGGCACGAGCGAGCCAGGGTATGGCCAAATGCACGCTACATCAGCGAAGACCACCTGCAGACCTCCTTACCTTTTCGAAACAACGCTCGCCTATCTACTCTTGATCTCTTTCATAGAAGGGTCTCTTTCTTATCCACACCTTGATCCTCTCATTCCACAGTCGCTATTTCTTTTGCAAAGACACCGTCACCGTGAGCTACGCCTCCTTAGCGGTGCACTTGGACTTTACGCTTTCTCCATTGCCAGGTCAGCATTGGTCGCCTCAAAGATCCTAGCCGAATCTCATGATGGCATTCATCACAGCTAACCAGCTGCTGATACTTACCGGCTCTGTACTCGCCTATTCTTGCACATGAGCCTTATCAGAACACTCGAGTCGCTTGAGGAGCTCGCTTCACTTGACATCGTGATCATGGTCAACTAAAGAGCAATCTCCGCGAGTATCCCATCAACATCTCCTCTCTCGCTACCGATTCAGCCACAGCGTCTCTTGTTGCTCCAATACATCTGCCCAATGCCGAAGCGACATTTTAAGCCTTCCCGGCTCGGTCTTGCTTAACCAATACAAAAGGGAAGCACATCTGCGTCTGGCGGTCTTTGACTAGTTAGAAGTGGATTTAATGCCATCTTGCTTAGCCTTCGCCGGGAAGACCCCGTGATATTGACGATGACGAGTTTTGATACTGGGTCCAGTTGTTTGCGCTTGATTCTGTCGCGCTTAATTGAAAGTTGGTATAGACTTATGAAGCTGTACCCAAAAGCAGAGACTGCCTACGCTACGGGTGTATGCACGACCAACGACTAGGTGAGTGTAGACCGGGTCCAGCGCTTAAGCTCCGTCTTAGTCTTCATTTCCAACAAACACAATTAGTCTACATTTGGGATTATCCAAAGAGATGACCTTTCTTCGAACAATCGCGCAGTCATTCTGACGGGTTCGCAGGGCTGGACGAAGGAATTCTGGGATATGGCATAGAATGTCTCTGGCCTACAGGCACGCTTATTTCGAAGGACACCTGCTCGAGGGACCACTGAGAAGGTATAGGCAAAGCTTGACCAGCACAACAGCTTAAGCTCTCTTTCTCAACCATTAGAGCGACAGTACAGTAACGAGGGACCACTGAAACGGCTACGACAACGGTCTTATTTCAACTAACCGGCACCTCCTCACACGTCGAAGTCTTACTCCTCAAGATCAACTGCCGCGACGCAAGATTTGAACAACAACCAAGCTGCGTCAGCATAGCATAGCGAGCTCACAGGCGTTCTCGCAGGCGTTGTCCCGACGAGTGTGGGGTTATTGCGGCACAAGCCCTGTCAAAACGATCACTCGTTGATGGAACGGCTCAAAGCGAAGTACAACAGCCGTTTTTACAAACCCTACAGTCGCAAAGATTCATATGGTCGATACGGAAGGGCGATGTACCATCAATATGTGTCAAGCTCTTACTTATTCGCACGCTGGCCAACCGATAACAAGTTATGCTACGTTCTCTCCAGGTTGCCATCTCGATCAGCATATGATGTGCAGCGGCAGAATATAGGTCATGCGACGCTTTAGCCAAGTATCGTCAAGAGATGCAGAGATCTTCAATTCGAGGAAACCCTATGGACGAGCGTCAAATCGTCTTGTCGTTGACGCCCACTCTTTCGCGCCCGAAGTTTGGGTCTGCCAGTCTGCCTTGCGACTCACGTACTACATCCCTGTTTCGATCTTGGTGGGCCTTGGAGACGTTGTCTCCGATTGCCAAGATCGAATAAACCAAATGCGAAGTCGCGGATGAGTTTACTACTCCGCTCGGCGCCGGCATCGAAATCCTCTCATGACGCCACTCGGAGTGGAACTGCGGCGCATGCTTCAAGCCACTCTCCGCGTTTTGGACAGAATTTCCAGGGTCGCGCTACTTCAGAAACAGCATTTGAACGAACTTTACCTCTCCCAGCGTGACGGGTTTCGTACGTAATGATGCAGCACTAGCCTCTCGGACCAAACTGAGTCCCGAGCACAATCTTATTAAGCGAAGTGTGGCACCTTTGTGGCTCGTCGATACTGCTAAAGTCGAACTAGAGGGCACAGTTCTCGACGATACTGGCTACTAAGTGAGGCTGAGACTTGGAACTCCGCTTGAAGACATCTTGGGTTTTGGCATTGACAGGGTACCAGCAATCGACACCGAGGAGATGTCTTGGGCAGACCGTCGCGTTTAGCCAAGGAATATTGCTGGCCGCCAATAATCAGTACATAAGATATGCGACAAGCAAGGATAACCGCATACATCATGACTCCGACAAGAACTTGGTCAAACTTCATGGTTAGGAATTCCACGAACACAGGTCAACGGTGCCAGCCGACTTTTGTCCGACCCTCCGAACACCTGCTCAGACAAAACGAAGCTTGGCGAAGCACAATAATAACTCCACAATGAGGGTGGTAATTGAGATCGACTGGGGGCTCTCTTTGCAGCGACTCAAGAAGCTCTTTGAGCGGGACGAGATTATTAGACGTACGTGGCCCTCAGGCAAGCTTCCATCTTCCTTCCATAAGAGGGAATCAGAATATTGAGTGTTCTTTAGCGGACCAGCGGACCCACAGATATTTTTGTACATTCGGGTTATTGCCGACAGGTCGTACACGAGATTACAAACAGAGGGCACCACTCCCCGCAGGCACACGACCTCTGTCTTGCTGCTGCTGCAACAGATTGAGCCTATACATAGGTCCCACGAGCCATATCTGCCCTGGCTGCGCAGGAGCAATTGCAGGCTCAATTCCGTGGCAGCGGTGGAGAGAGAGGTTGTGCGACTCCAAACCAAAATGTGGCCAACCAGTCAGGGACCACCAGCCCCTCGTGGGTAGGCGCTGGCCCCGGATAAACTGTCTCCATTTCGAGTGGCTTGACTGGTGTATGGGACGACAGCCCGTCCGGGCGGCCTCAGAGGGTAGAAAAGGCGAGCGCTTGACCGCACAAGGAAGGCTAGGGAGTCCCCGTATAGACCAATACGAGACGGGTCTTGCTGCCGGCGCTGATCGCTGCCCTACGCAGTGCGCCGAGCATCTGAATATGCGCGTGGAGTTGCAGACGAAAGCTGCAGAAGAACGGCGAGGGAAGGCAGCCAGAAGATACCAAGACGCGATGGAACAGCAGATCAGTAAAAGTGGTGTCAGCCTTAACACTAGGACTGCACTGCTGGCGCCCGCGAACGCTGATGCCCACTCTTTTCCAAGACCGGTGGCTCATACTGGTCAAATCACCCTCTTCGTCGTGTGGCGCTGTGATGGATACCCCTCCTGACGCAACCTGCCCAGCAATCATGCGCCTCTGCAGCCGCTCAACAATGCGACCCAACGCCACACCATGCAGATAAGCGAAGGTGCTCCAATCCCTTGGCGTACGTGGGCAGGTCTTCGAGGGTGCTAAACAGCTTCTGCGCGCCCTGGCATCAATAACTGCTGAGTACGGGAAGGGGCTGGAGGTGGAGGAGGAGCGGCATCGTAGCACAGAGCATGACGACGACTGACAGGCGCCATCAACAACTCATCTCTGCGCGCACCACGCGCGGCCAGCACTTCCCCAGCGCCATTTCAAAGAGTATCTCCTCACTTCATCAGCAGCCACAACGTGCAGCAAATCTAAGCGGATACTCCGCCCAGTGCTTGTGTTTAGCCCTTCGCCTTTACTCGGCGCGGAGATAGAAGGCGCGCTAACTCCCTGTTCACTCCGGGTCTGTCCCAAGGGCGGGAGACGAGCGCAATGGAGCGCCGCTAAGACTCCACCCAGAATCGTATCCTGTGACCTGACGCTATCTATCCACTCTTCGCTTTTCCTACCGCGCTTCTTGCCCTGGTTCTTACCTCCCGGGCTGCTGAGTCACCGTGGCTGATGACAATTCTCTGATTTACTCTTAGCCTCTTGTTCCCCCAGCACGCCCAATGCTGCCCCTCTGCGCGCATCATGAACTCTCCTTCCGACGAAACGTTGGACGTCCATACGTCAGGCTCCGCTCAGACCAGCCAGTGGGATACATCACTCATTGACGACACGCCAGACAGCGCTGACCAGCCCTCACCAATCATCGAAGATGACGGCGACCAACAGCAGAAGCCCGCCACTGCGCCCATGCAAAAGCGGCGACGAGTAACTCGGGCTTGCGACGAGTGTCGTAGAAAGAAAATCAAATGCGACGGCAAGCAGCCATGTACTCATTGCACAGTCTACAGTTATGGTATGTCCTTACCTCGTGTGTATGCTCATGCATGGGTGTGGCGCAGGAGTGCATACTGACCACCACCCACAGAGTGTACGTATGACCAGCCCTCAAACCGCCGGCGCAATGCTGCACCGCAGTATATTGAGGCTTTGGAGACCCAATTGAAGCGCGCAAAGGCCTTGCTGTTCATCATCTCTCCGACTCTTGATTTGAACGATCCTAGCATCGACGCTGCATTGCAGAATGGCATGCTTCCACAGATGCACATAGCTGGTCCACGCCCCCAGCAGGCTCCACATGGCCACCCCCTGTCACAACCTCGCGAAGAACTCTCAAGGGCAGAGTCTCACGATCCTCAACTTGAGTCAATGGTCAAAGCAACAGGACAGCTCGATCTTGATGAGGAGGGGAATTGGGACTACCACGGTCATTCGTCAGGGCTGAGCTTTATGCGAAGAGTGCAGCAGCAATTCGGAGACATCATGGCTCCACAGGGCACCTCGCCGTTCATCAAGTACCGCCCAATGTCTCAAGTGTTTGACTCTCCATCTTCTGCCCATCAATCGCCTGCCGACTCATCGTCCAACATGCTTGCTCCGGGGTTAGACCTGCCTAACAAGAAGGAAGCGCGAATGCTCTGCGACAATGCCCTTATTGATGCTGGTGCCTTGCTTAGAGTTGTGCACATACCGTCCTTCTATAAGTCCATGGATCGCATATACGAGACTTCGCCAGAAAATTATGAGAACGCCGAGAATCAATTCTTACCTCTTCTGTATGCCGTCCTGGCCCTAGGTACGTTGTTCTCCAAGAAGGCAGATGAATTGGATCAGATCGGTTATGAGTCCGCAATTGATGAAGGGTAAGGCTGCGAGTTCCCATCAACTACTGCCGACTTCTTTAACACGTTCCAGGTTCAAATACTTCAAGGCGTCTCGTCAACTACTCGACATCGCCGATTGCAGGGACCTCACATCTTTACAGGCAATAGTTTTTATGATTCAATTCCTCCAATCGTCTGCCAAGCTCTCGACCTGCTACTCATACATCGGTGTGGCGCTACGATCAGCCCTACGCATGGGTCTTCATCGGTCGTTCAACGTCAACTTCACTCCTATCGAAGCCGAGACTCGAAAGCGCGTCTTTTGGGTTATACGGAAAATGGATACCTATGTCGGAGCGATGCTAGGGCTGCCCATTTTCCTCAGCGATGATGACGTTGACCAGGATTGGCCGACTGAGGTTGACGACGAGTACATTACAGAGACCGAGATACGGCCGATGCCCGAGGGGAAGATCTCTCTAATTGCAGCTGCAAACGCCCACACCCAGGTGATTCAAATCTTGGCCAAAATTTGCAAATATGTATATCCCATCAAAGGGACGCAATCGGGCGGCAAACATTCGGTCGCATACTCAGTCAGCTACTCCAAGATCCGTGAGATTGAGCAAGACATGCAACATTGGTTAGATCAGCTTCCAATGGCGCTAAAGCCCGGTGGAGAAGCACCACAGGTCATCGTCAGGTAAGTCTAAACACCAAAGCGCGCAAAGTCGATGTACCCTACTCACACTCCACAGGGTCCAACAACTCCTGAGGATGGCATTTGCGCACGCGCAACTACTCCTTTACCGACCCTTCTTACACTACGTCACCCAATCATCTAAAGGCAAGACGGACGATCAAAGAGCATTCGCCTGTGCCTCTGCGTGTATCAGCGTCTCACGTAACATTATCCACATCACGGCTGAGATGAAGAGAAGAGGATTCCTCGTGGGGGCATACTGGTTCTCAATGTACACCACCTTCTTCGCAATAATCTCGATCATATATTTCGTCCTAGAGAATCCGAATAGTCCGACAAGCTACGAGCTCCTGCGGGATGCCCAGGAGGGCAAGGAGGTGTTGGCACACTTCGCTAAGAGGAGCATGGCAGCAGACAGATGCACTGCCACTCTTAATGCAAGTCTACACTATTGAGTTCATCGAAGATCGAACTAACGATCGCAGAATATCTTTGAGAAGCTGCCGGACAATATTAAGCAAGGCGCAGAGATTGTACAGAGCAGAAAGCGTCGGCAGGAAAGCTCACCACAGTCTCTTCAGAGCCGACCGACTTCGCTGAAGCAGGAGGCAGACTTCATTGCCATGGGGCCTCGCAGAGCAGCCACGTTCCCAGAATCGATGCCCAACAACAAGCGCACCTCGCTCGGCCATTCTCTGCCAATTTCTCAACAACATTATGCTAACCTAGGTATCGACCCTTATAGCTCACCGTCAGGCTCAGTTTCCGATTTCTTCGACCCAGCACCTAGCTTGACTCCTACGTCAACCACAGCCAGCAGCATCGGAAGTTTTGGACCAGCGGCCGCACACAGACCTAGTCTCTCATTCCCTGCCAGTACCTTTGTAGACCAGACCGGCCTCAACGTACCATTATCGGACGTATCTGCGATGATGTTCCCATCCACGGATCCATTTGCGTACCCCCACAACAACCAACCGATGACCAACTTCGAGAATAGCCATAATCTCCAAGGCTTCGAGCCCAAAGGTGCGTCTCCAGTTGTCTCGAGTCTTCCTTTCGTGTCTGGCATCGATGTGAAGCCACACCCTGCTACCTTCAGCCCCGTACCGATCGGACCTCGACCTCAACCTCAACCGCGCGGCGACAATGACGTCCAGCTCTTCGGCCCTATGCCGATGTACCTCATGCAGGGCGCTCAACTGGCTGGCGCGCAAGGCCCTCGAGCCTTCCCTCCTCAACAACACCCGCACGGTATGCAAATGGCGGGTGGCGAAGGGGGAAATATGAACTTTGAGGACCTTTTCTCGGGCGAGGAATGGGCCAACACGTTCATGGACCAAGGGCTCGGCTTGAGCGGCGGTGGAACTGGCTTCGGCGGCACTCCGGGTGGCTTTGGCCCTGGAAGGCCCAATATGGCGAACTGGCGCTGAAAGTTGATGATGCGGAAACATTCCGGAAGTGCCGGAGCCGGCTTGCGGTATTGGGTACGCCGGGCAGCGACGACGATGCGATGCCACTCTGACACCCAGACGCGACCGGAACGGACCGAATGACGATGCGATTCGTGTCGGCTTGCACGATGATATTCGTCTGCAGACGCCATTCAACAAATTCTCGCTGTTCGCTCCGAGCGGATGTAAGCGCTGCACGCCTTTGCGCTCCTCCAGAAACGAGCGAATACCTCTTCAATAACTTGTCCTGACCCTTTCGCATTCCAGCAATGGCGCATCCTGGCGGCTTCTGGCGTCACTTCCTTTTGAACCAAAAAGACTAAAGCGAATACACGGACTTGGATTTGGATTGCGAACGATACCCCATGATTACGACCACAAGTATCACTAGGCTGGTCCCGAGGCGAGAGCAGGAATCTCTCAAGGTCAACAGTTGTTCGCCAGCTGCACCGGCCTCCCATTTTGCTTCCGTATCTCATATACCCACTATGCACTTCTTTCTATTTTAGTATCTGTCGATATTAATGGTCATTAACATTCTATCCGGCACCAGCTCCGGCTTCTTATAGATGAACTTCCCCATCAATGGCGCGATTTGATATTGGCTCGTTTGGTAACGGTTTGACGAGTATGATACCAATACCATGGAGCATGTTCTGGCGTTCTGGTTATTTCTCTAATTTCAATTGATCTCTTGTTCAGGGGTGCGAGCGGAAATTGAAAGCGGATCAGCTTTGAGGTTATTGAAGGAGTAGGAAGAGGCAGGCTCGATGCTCTGCAGTTGCAGACTCATCAACAGTACGATCACCAAAACATCAAGAATTAACATATATCTATATGCATCTGTAGACAAACAAATTAAAAAAAAAACATCATGAACATACTCACTTCTCTGATAAGTCTTTATGAGCCGAGAAAGCATGTAGCACCTGCTCATCAGTGATTGGCTCGCGCTTTCCCTGACCGCGCACCGCCACACCGCACCACGAACAGAAACCTTCCGCAGCCGTTCACGTCCACCATCGCACGCTCATAATCCCCGGACATCTGACTCACCACCTTAATCGAACAACAAAAATCCAACATAAAATCTCGTCACCATACCTTCAGATTTACATCTCCCAAACACAGCAGAACCACAACAATTCCATCCCAGCTGCACAAACAGCTCTCACAATTCGCAACCCACTCCCCCGACACGCTAGCAGAGCGCTCAGCACCCTCACCATGTCATCATCCCGCCGCGGAAAAGGAGGCAGCCGCAACCCAAAAGACCTCCCGCGCCCGCAGCAAGTCAGCCGAAAAGTCTCGTGGCTCCTGCGCCACGGCGCGAATCAGGAAGGCTTGACCTTAGGCAAAGGTGGATACGTGAATGTAAACGATGCGCTGAACACGCGCGCGTTGAAGAGCTTGAAAGTCACGTTTGCGGAACTAAGAGACGTGGTGCGGGAGAATGATAAGAAGCGGTTTAGTATGGTTTTGGCTTCGACTTCGGAAGGGAAAGAGGGGAAAGAGGGGGAAGAGGGGGACGAAGTACTAGTCTCACCGTCAAACGAGCAATCGGAATCTGAGGTTTTCGATGCGGTGCCTGCGAGCGAGGAGCCGGGTGATTATCTGATCCGCGCGAACCAGGGACATTCAATTAAAGTCGATACCGAAGGTCTACTTACGCCGATCACGATAGAAGCCGGGAATGTGCCTGAAACAGTGGTACATGGGACCGACGAGCCTTCCTGGAGATTGATACTCAAGAGCGGTGGTCTGAGAAGGATGGGCAGGAATCATGTCCATTTTGCTGCTGGGCTGCCTGCTGGGTTCAAGACGCTGGCTTCCACGACTGCGAGCGCGGAGGAGAAGGAAGCGCAGCCGGTTATCAGCGGGATGAGGAAATCTTCTACGGTGCTTATCTTCGTGGATACAGCGAAGGCGCTGGAAGCTGGGATTAAATTCTTCGTCTCTGAGAACGGGGTTATCCTGACGGAGGGGAATGAGAAGGGGTTCTTGCCGTATGAGTTCTTTAAGAGGGTGGAGAGGAGGACGAGGGGTGGGGGTGTTGTTATGGAGGGTGGTGTGTTGCCTGAGGGTGTGGTTGTGGATGTTGAAGAGTGGGAAAGGGAGGTTGGTGGCGGGAAGAAGGGGAGAGGCGGGAGAGGAGGAAGAGGGGGACGAGGTGGTGGAAAGACAAGGGTTGTTGATGATAGTAGGGATTTGATGGCAGGGGTGTGAGGGTATGTTGTAGGGATGGGGGTATTGAGGGTTGTGGGCTACAGACACATTTCAGATCAGTGATGAATGTGCTTATGCATTGGTTGTTCGTGAAATAGATAGATAGACTCACGAATGCGGTGGAGAAAGTACTACATCGAATTCGTTTACTCCAGCATGTGCAGACCTTCCCGTTCGGTGACGCGCTTCAACGGTGATATCCAATCCCATGTTCCAATCCCTTGCTGCTGGCAAAATGACCTCGGAATCACCATAACCATAATTGACGCGCAGATATCCCCATGCGAAATTCGAGGAGACCCAATTCGTGCAGACGACCGGAGTCCGTCACCAATTGATGTTGCAACTCAAGTTACCCAGCAACACCTTAATCCAGGCACTCATACTTCCTCGGACGTCCGCGTCCCCGCTTCTTCGGCAGTACCGAGGCACCAGAAGACATTGCCTCCTCGCTCTTACCAGACTTGATCTTCTTGCACGGCTTCAAGACGCCAAACCCCTGGAAGTCATCCTGCAGCTGCGGATCAATGACAGGAGTGCTGTACGTAGAGACGTAGGTAGTCTCGCTAGGGTTGTCCGGCTTAGGCTGGATCCAGTTGAATCCGTTCTTATACGGAGAGGGCGCGGAGGTGGCGTTAGACGGCGACGGGTACCGGAACGGTGGTGATGGTGGTGGGCTCGAAGTCTCTGGTGTCATGGGAGCTTCGACTTTTTGCTTCTTGATTGGAGTAAACGGTCCAGCAGGCGATGGAAATGCGACGCCATCGTCCGTTCCGATACTAGTCACCGTCGTTTGAGCCACTGGGGTCGGAGTCGTAGGCGCGGCGACCGGAGTAGGCAAGGAAGTAGGCGATGGAAACGAGACTCCATTGTCTTTGCATGCCGGCAAAACCATCATTGGAGCCGATAGGGTCGGAGCTGTAGGTGCGGCAACGAGCGTAGCCGACGAAGCTGTCGATGGAAAGGGTTCCTGCTTCTTGCTTTCCATCGTCGTCCTATAGACTGCCGAATCTGGAGTTGCTGGCGCAGCAACTACAGTAGGCGACACAGCTGATGATGGAAGTCCAACATTGCCATTTGCTCCCATCATCATCTTCGTCATCGGGGTTACTGAAATCGGAGTTGCAGGCGTGATAGCTCTACCAGTCGATATAGTTGGCAGAGGAACGGCATTCCCATTCTGTGTTCCCATGGTCGTCGTCATCGGGCCCTTTGGAGTCGTATTGACAGGCATAGCGGACGGAAAAGGCGATGGAGCTATCGTTGGAAACATCTGCGCACATGACCCAGTAGGCGGCTTAACTGGGGCTGGCGGTGGAAGTATGGGAATACCAGTCATCTCCGGAAGACCACCCGCTGTATAGTTCAGCATATAGACCTCAAGAAAGTCCTTCCCCTTTTTGACCAACATCCAACGTATCTCATCAGCGCTCAACGGGTCGTGGCGAAAGCAACAGAGACGTCCCAATGGGCACAGTCCAGTGGCGCAGAAAGTCACCCAGCAAAGAAGTAGGTCTTCGAATTCGCTGCCGCCATAAAGAGTAGGATCGACCTTGCGTGCGCGACTGCTCATTGCGATAATGATGTCTTGCGGATAGGTTCCTGCTGTCCAAGGCTTGAAGGGTGAAGATGGTGAATCCAGCCTTCCCTGTTCCCAAGCCGCGATGAGATTCTGTACCATGGCGTACCAACCGCTGTAGAGCTCGACGCCTCTACCATCAGGTTGTACGACTTTATCATAAAGCTTGAATGTGACAGCGCCCATTGGATAATGGAAGTGGTAGACAAAGGCGGTTGAGGGCATTCCTTTCTCCGACGAGTTGGAAATACGCTTCTGGGCCATGGGAGTGATGAGAGTCGGAGCACCGCGGCCTTCTAACTGCCAAGTTGGTCGACATTCGTTGTCATTTCGGACTGGGCTGCTGTTTGGGGTTGGTAGAGATGGGAACGATTTGCCATCTCCCTTCCCAAGAGTCATCGCTCGAACGTAGCTCTCGGTAGCAGCTGCGACAGCAGCAGCATGCGTCACGAGTACCTTGTCTGGAGGCAGCATGAGCTCCACGCCTTCGTCGCCCGTTTTAGCTCGCATGTAGCCTTTGTTATCCTTGGCATGTAGAATTTTAAGAAGTCCATTGTTGATGTTCTTGCGCACTGCATAATCAGTCAGTACGCGGCCGAGTTGGCGAGAGAGAGATCGGGGGGCGAATAACCTTCGGCATAGATCTTCTCGACCTGTGCTGCTTGCTTCGCCTCCTTCAATTGCATCTCGAGCGTCGTGGACTGCCGCTGTTGCTCCATGTTGGCGAGAAGACGCGGTACGAAGAGGCTGTTGACAATGATGCTTTCGAGACTGATGATGTTGACGAAGCGACGAGAGATGCTGTTGACGGAGTGATGTCGTTGCCAGAGACATCAAGGTAGTGATGACGATGAAGATGAGGGTGACATAATATCGAAGCACTCTGTGGGAGCGTCTCAAGGGTGACGATGAACGTTATCAGTACCCTTTCAGTATCCTTTGAGCCGCATATCGCTCAGCCCGATATCTTGCCCTTCCATATTGACTAAGGGGCCTAGGTTTGGTGGGGACTTTTGACAATCTGAATCCGGAATCTCGTTTCTGTAGCAACTGTAAAGCACGACACAAAGGGGATCCGTACCACCCGCCCTGCGGCTTCCTCACCCCACTATGGCTGCTACAAACAGTCAAATTCCTCGCGTTCCACAGTCTTTCAAGGAAGGAGCAAGAGCGAACGCCTCTTGTAGGTTCTCCCGATTTTTTCTCCGATGTTCAACCTGGCTACTGGACGCAGAAAGTAGTGATAGCTTTTGCCTTGTAACAGGTGTGCAAAGACTGTATGAAAAAGCAACAAAGTGAATTTATAGTACCATTGAAGGTGGCTGTGAATTTTCTTCGATTCGCATCGCCAGAACAGTTTTGGACCTGCTTCTGGATGCTATGACTGCTCATTTCAGAGGTGATATTCTGACTCGCGTCCTAGAACTTCAGATGAAAGTCGCATGGGGTCAATGTGAGGCACGATTGCAGGCAAAAAGCCTCATTCGTAGTGGATGGGCATTTCAACCGTTGGAGTACGTCGCGTGGCCCTCAACCAGCGGTCTGAGAACCAAGTCATCGACTCTTTCGCAAAACGCTCTATGTGATATCCTCATGGTGTGTAAGATTGTTTCAAGGAGGGTGTAGAGACGTCATCTTGATGTAGCCAGATGTGTATGCAATGCGACATACAGTCGGTCAGCCTTTCATCTCTAGATACTAAGGAGGCCAACCAACGGCGCAAAGGCACTCATGCAAACCGATGGGCCGTCGGAACGGGAACATGGCGCTCTGTACCACGGATGGCTGCCGTGAGTTATGCACCGTTGACGGCCTCTCAGCAGTCGGACTTCGTACAACCTCACTTATTGCGCGTCCTTGGCGACAAGCACGATCCTTGATGTGGGTATGACCGCAAAGTGACTAAACGCCGGTGCGACCTGTTGCACTACAGTCAAAGGACATCAGTCATGGAGGGGACAAAGTCATGGGAAGATGTCGACGCATCGTCGCGCCAAGCCAGCGACATGGAGGTAAAATGAGAAATGGTGCTTGCGCTAGTTGCAGCCGCACGTCGATCAACGGAAATCGTTCTTGCAGAGCACGTCAAGCGAGATTTTGACGACGCGACCGTCTGGGGTGCCGCTGACATCCGGCGCTCGATCCGCGACGACACACGGAAGCGTTTGATGGACATTCGATTTCTGCCGCTGGAGTCGAGGGTGAAATTTGCTCCGTTTGCAGCAATATGGGCTAGCGACTGCAGCGCGCCGGTGAAGACGGATGGTCAGCCTTGTGGGAGAGTGGCGGCTGGCTGGACGCACAGCTGCGGGTGCCTGGGGGGCAGAATCGATATCGCGCAGACAGGTCGCAGGCACGCATTGGACGCGGCGATGGGTGCGCTGACGTGTCGCTCAACCCAGGCTGCGACAGAGCATCGAAGATGCAGATGCAACGACGAAGAGGAGATGCAGCGGCTGCACGCTGGGTGGATGGGATGGAGGCAGATGCGAACCTCTTCGTTGGTGTTGTGAGGCGGTGGGCCAAAGCAGCCTAGCGCCGCGCATTGTCCACCTGTCCAAAAGTCAGAAAGGGAAGAGACTCAGCAGCGCTCCTTCCACGCACGCATCAGCGCTGCTGCGTCCATCAAAGAAAGTGCAGTCATTGCCAAAATGCAATCAACCGCATCGCAGCATACAACTCAGAGCGTGCAGCGACGGCGCACGATAGCAGCGTGCAAATTCGTCTTCGTCCTCACCCTGAAACGGGTCCGTGCTCCGCTAGGGTGCAGGGGTGCGGGCGTCGCCCAGTCGAAGTATTTAGTCGCGTCCTGGGTCTTTAAACCGCGAGGGTCGCCCACCCACAATCCGACTCGGCTGTGCATTCGAAATTTGCCCACCCCCTTAGTCAGCCGGGCTCAGGATACTCACGTGACTCACCACTCACAACTGCTGCGTCCACAACGGGGCGCGCGAGTGATGGCGGCGTACGCGCCTTCACTGATATAATCTCTAATATCGACCCGTCGCACGCTGTCGCGCGTCGGACCACAGACACCCGCCAATATGAGGTACGCGACATCTGCATGCATATGTGGAAGAATGCCCGCTAACGCTTCTATAGTGGCACCAGATTGGATCGTCTTGTAACGTAAGTGCACCCTGGTCTATCCTCTGTACCATTCACCTGCCTTTGCGGCCTTCACTAGCATTCTACACCATTCCCATGTTTCATGCCTCGCACTCCTCATCGTTCCTACTTTGTCTCATCGCAACTTCCGCCCCACGCCTCGCTAACTGTTGCCAAGACTCCTCGAAACCGGCAGCACAGCATTGATCCGGAATACCGCAGCGGATCAATTGGCTGATGTGCAGAAACAACATCCCGACGAGCTGTTCAATCTACTGACGCGAGTCATCCCGTATCTGCGGTCGAAGAACTGGGAGACCCGTGTTGCCGCAGCCAAAGCAGTCGGAGGCATCGTCGCCAATGCCGAGAAGTTCGATCCGAACGATGAAGACGAGCCCGCCAAGTCAGATTCCAATGGGCATCTCAAACCAGAAGACGCAAATGGTTCTGCTGTGAAGAAGGAGGAGAATGGCGACGGCTCTCTTTCGCCTACCGAGCATCAACTTGATCTGGCCTCGCTCGACCTGCCATCCATCTTGAAGTTCGGTAAGCCTCTTCTGGCTAGCGCAGGCAAAGAGTATGACTTCAAGCTTGCTGCTATGGACCCTGCTGCGCGACTGGCTCATCAGAAGAAGAGTCTTACTGCCCGACTTGGTCTTGGTGGCGAGTACATGGAGGAAGATCTCGTCACCGAAAATGACATTGTTGCGCCGGCCCCTGGCATGAAGACTCCAGGCATGCCCCGACTGGACACAAGCGTGTCACGGACAGACAGTATCGCGTCTGCACGTTATGCGTCACCACCGCCAGTAGCAACTCCAACTGGCGAGTCACAGCCAGGTCTTAGCAAACGTCAACTCAACATGCTCAAGCGCAAGGCCAAGAAAGACGTCCAGAATCGAGCCAACAAGGTTCAGATCGTTGATCTAGGCCCACGTCGCCAAAACTCGCAAGTGGACTACCCGCAAACTCCTGGCAGCGCGCACCCTCATGCCATCAAGCAAGAGCCCAAGGCTGAGAATGGTGATGACAACAATGGCACTGACGACTACTTTTCGCTTGAAAGAGCAGGAGGCGACGACGATACCAAGTTCGTCAAAGAATTCAAAGGCGCGCCAATACCGGACAAGTCCTCTTTCGCAACCGAGGCAGAGGAGAGCGGACTCGAGTGGCCTTATGAGAGGGTCTGCGAATTTCTCAGTGTCGAAATGTTCGACCACGCTTGGGAGGTTCGACATGGCGCCGCGATGGGCCTTCGAGAAATCGTTCGCGTTCACGGTGCAGGAGCTGGAAGACAAAAAGGGAAAACCAGGTCGCAGAACGACGCGGTCAATCAAAGATGGTTGAACGACCTTGCGTGTCGCATTGTCTGTGTCTTCATGCTCGATCGTTTCGTCGACTACACGTCCGATACTGCAGTTGCTCCTATACGAGAAACCGCCGGCCAAGCGATGGGTTCTCTAATACAGCATCTATCACCAGCGAACGTCCTTACCACGTTCAGTGTGCTGTATCAGCTCATCATGCAGAAAGGTTTTGGAGATGTTGCAACATGGCAAGTCTGCCATGGAGGTCTGATTGGACTCAGATATCTCGTTGCCGTTCGCAACGACCTCTTGTTGGAGGATCCAAAACTCATCGATGGCGTGCTTGAAGCAGTCGTCCACGGACTTGGAAACTTGGACGATGATGTCCGCGCGGTCAGTGCAGCAACTCTGATACCAATCGCCAAAGAGGTCATTGAGAAACGACCTGGATCTCTTGAGCATCTGATGAACCAAGTCTGGACTTGTCTCTCCGGCCTCAACGATGATTTGAGCGCTAGCACAGGGTTCATCATGGATTTGCTAGCGAAGCTCTGCGGATTTCCTGAAGCACTCGACGCGATGCGGAAGAACGCCGAAAAGGACACGTCGCAGTCATTCCACGAACTTGTTCCTCGGCTTTTCCCCTTCCTTCGACATACGATAACGAGTGTTCGTGCAGCAGTTCTTCGAGGATTGCTCACTTTCTTGAACATTGAGGGTCCTGGTACCGACGGTTGGATCGATAGCAAAACAATGCAGCTTGTGTATCAGAACGTGCTTCTCGAACGGAACGAGGGTGTCCTCAAGCTGTCGTTGCAGCTCTGGAATGCACTCGTCGACCGGCTCGCTCAAGGTACGGACGAGATCGTCATGCACCTCGAGCCGATATTACCGTCCATCATCCCCTTAGCTCTCACTCCCATTGGCGTGGCAAGACACCCTATTGCCATGGACTACTCCCTCGTTATCAAGCCATCCGGCGAAGCATTCGGCCCTCCATCGCACTCGCAGCGAAGATCCACGCCTCCTGGTTCGAATGGAGAGCCATCGTCTAAGAAGAGGAAGAAGTCTCGCCACAGCAAAGAAGACATGCTAGCGCCATCGACGACTACGAGCCACAACGTCGATGGACATATGATGAGCGGTGACCTCGAGCTGGTTGGCGCAGATGTTATGATTCGGTCAAGGATATACGCCGCACAAGCATTGGGCAAGGCGATGGCAGCTTGGCCAGAGCAATCAAGGCAGTCTACCTTCAAGCTCAAGCTGCTCCCTTCGCTCCTATCAACCAACTCGACCACCCAGATAACGGCAGCGATGATCATGGAGGAATTCGGCCGAGCTCTAGGTGTCAAAGATGCGCTGTCCGACTTATTTGCGCAAGCTCTACTTGCACTTGTCGAAGAAGCGAGACCGACCGCATACGAAGATCTCGTGCCCAAGCTGCTTGTGGTTCGCACACGATGCAATGCTCTTCTCAACGTCTTCCGCGAGGGTCATATTACCAGCCTACCCCAGTTTGCAGTTGTTGTCCAGGGCGATCCATCTGCTAGCCAGTATGCCTTCGGCACCGCGGATGCTGACAAGATCCTCACTGTGCACTACGAGAAGCTGAAGAAGCAACTGACACCGGCAGCGCGCATGGTTGCCCTGCCCCAATTAGAGGCTGCAAAGGCGGAGGTAGAAACTTCCCTGCAAGAAGCTAAGGACGTCAAGGAAGAACGCGATGTGCGCATCAAGGCAGCCGCCGCAGGAGCTCTGATTGCGCTTAATTCGCCGCCCAAGAAACCTGCCCTCACTATCAAAGCGATGATGGACAGTGTAAAGAAAGAGGAGAATGTCGAGTTGCAAAGACGCTCCGCCAATGCTGTTGCTGGCCTCATTGTTCACCTCGTTAACGCTAATCGCGCGGTTGTCGTCAACAAGGTTCTTGGCAACCTCGTCAAGTTTTACTGCATGGAGACAGCTGAGACACCAGAGTTCCGCGGTCAAGCTCATATCGAGACCGGCATCCTAACGCTTAAGAAGGACGAGGATATTCGTGATCATCCAGATGCTGCGAAGTTTGCGGAAGAGTCTAGAGCTGCTCGCATCACCCGCCGAGGTGCCCGCGAGGCTTTGGAAAGGGTCGTTGAGAACTTTGGAGGGGAGGTGTTGGAGAAGGTTCCGATTCTGAAGGATCTGATGGAGCGACCCATCAGGCGAGCATTCACCGAAGAGACCTTGCCATCCGAGATTTCAGACGAGAACAGCGAGTTCGGTCAAGAGGTCGTGGATGGCCTTTCAACGCTACGAGCTTTGGCTGGCAAGTTCCACCCCGACATCCGAAGCTGGGTGGTTGAGCTCCTGCCTCTCATCGCAAATGCACTTCAGTCGAAGCTATACGTACTACGCTACGCGGCCGCAAAATGCTTCGCGACCATTTGCAGCGTGATGCCTGTCGAAGGTATCACCATGCTGGTCGAGCGCGTCATCCCTTCGATCAGCAACCCTCTGAATGTGCATTGGCGACAAGGAGCTATTGAGTGCATCTACCACTTGATCCACGGTATGGAGGATGGCATTCTCCCGTATGTCATCTTCTTGATAACACCTGTGCTTGGGCGCATGAGCGACTCGGACAACGACATTCGTCTCCTAGCGACCACCAGCTTCGCCACGCTCGTCAAACTGGTTCCACTCGAGGCTGGTATCCCGGACCCTCCAAACCTACCCGAGTCATTGCTCAAAGGCAGGGATAAGGAGCGCAAGTTCGTCGCTCAGATGCTCGATGCAAAGAAGGTCGAGTCGTTCGAAATTCCTGTTGCGATCAAAGCTACGCTTCGATCTTATCAACAAGATGGTGTCAACTGGCTAGCGTTCCTCAACCGCTACAACCTGCACGGCATTCTTTGTGACGACATGGGACTCGGAAAGACCTTGCAAACCATTTGCATGGTCGCCAGCGACCACCACATGCGCGCCGAAGAGTACGCGAAGACGCAGGATCCAAACTGCCGCCGGCTATCAACCCTCATCGTGTGTCCACCGACTCTGTCCGGTCATTGGCAGCAAGAGCTTCGACAATATGCACCGTTCCTCACAAGTGTTGCATACGTGGGTTCACCAACGGTTCGCCGCCAGTACAGGTCACAGCTTGACAAAGTCGATGTTGTTATCACCTCTTACGACATCTGCCGGAACGACAGCGAAGTTCTGCAGCCTCTCAACTGGAACTACTGCGTTCTTGACGAAGGCCATCTCATCAAGAACTCTAAGTCGAAGACCAGCCAGGCAGTCAAATGCTTCCAGTCAAACCACCGTCTCATTCTCTCGGGAACGCCCATACAGAACAACGTCCTTGAGCTCTGGTCTCTATTTGACTTCCTCATGCCTGGTTTCCTGGGTACGGAGAAGGTTTTCCAGGAACGCTTTGCCAAACCCATTGCTGCCTCTCGCTTCGCCAAGTCTTCGTCCAAGGAGCAAGAGAAGGGCGCGCTTGCTATCGAAGCCCTGCATAAGCAAGTCCTACCCTTCTTGCTGCGTCGCCTCAAAGAAGAAGTTCTCGACGATCTGCCCCCAAAGATCCTCCAGAACTACTATTGCGACCTGTCAGACCTGCAACGCAAGCTCTTCGAGGACTTCTCGAAGAAGGAGGGCAGGGAGATTCAGTCGAAGGCTGGCAACGCAGATCGCGAGAGCAAGCAGCACATTTTCCAAGCCCTTCAATACATGAAGAAGCTCTGCAATTCTCCCGCGCTCGTCATCAAACCCACGCACAAGCAATACGATTCTACGCAGCGATATCTGAAGCAGCAGAACACCTCCATCGAGGATATTGCCCACGCTCCGAAGCTTGGCGCCCTGAAGGATCTTTTGGTGGACTGCGGCATCGGTGCAGCAGACGTAGAGAAGTCCAATGGCAACCCCTCCACCGACCTTCCCGAAGCGGTCTCCCAACATCGCGCCCTCATCTTCTGTCAAATGAAAGAGATGCTCGACATGGTTCAGCACAGCGTTCTCGAGAAGCTGCTCCCTTCTGTTCAATTCATGCGCATGGATGGTAGCGTCGACGCATCCAAGCGCCAGGACATTGTCAACAAGTTCAATTCGGATCCATCTTACGATGTCCTGCTACTCACTACCTCTGTCGGTGGTCTGGGTCTCAACTTGACTGGTGCCGACACAGTTATCTTCGTCGAGCATGATTGGAATCCACAGAAGGACATCCAGGCTATGGACCGTGCGCATCGTATCGGTCAGAAGAAGGTGGTCAATGTCTACCGTATTGTCACGCGCGGTACCCTCGAGGAGAAGATTTTGAAGTAAGTCGAAACCATTCCTACACTCATCTATCTACACCCTACTAACCAATCTTCTAGTCTCCAACGCTTCAAAATCGACGTCGCCAGCACAGTCGTAAACCAACAAAACGCAGGTCTCGGCAGCATGCAAACAGACCAGATCCTCGACCTCTTCAACGTTTCGGCCGATAGCGCAGACCCCGCTGCGTTACCCCCTCCACCCTCGAACGATAAGGATGCGGGCACGGGTATCACGGAAGACGACGCGGTCGATGCGACTGGTGAGCTGAGGGAGAAGGGCAAGAAGGGCTTCTTGGATGAGATTGGAGAGCTGTGGGATGAGAACCAGTATGCGGAGGAGTTTGATCTCGATGGATTCTTGGGGAAGATGAAGACTTGAGATGGACCTCCATCTGCACTTGACATTCGACCTGTGTCGGTAGGGAGTAGTCTTCTCGTTTGAGACGTCACACATACATGGAGCGTTGATTGGATGCAATGGAAAGGATAGGATGGAATGGCGTTAAAATCGGTGTATGTTTCTTCACTCTCGGGCATACGGATTAGGATTGCGACTTGGCACTTGCATTTTCAGTGCGCATGGTACCGCATATTGGTACGGACTCATTTGCTTTAGCATGGCGTTGGTTGGACGGGTTGGTTTGCATACATCTGGCTCTTTGTGATGTCAGACCGTTGAGAGCGTGTGCGATATTAGGTAGTTTTTTTGAGGAATGGATGATGCCGTTCTCCTTTGCTCATTGGTTTGGCCGAGGCCTTGGTTTTGATTGTCGCTCGTTGCATGACCGAATGTTGGCTGCGATTTAGTGAGCGTGGTCGACGGGCTGACGTGCTTAGTAATGCCGTGGTATATAAACCCCTCCTCGTCGACCTCTCCAGACTCCTTTTCTTCACTACTGCTCCTTTTCTGAAATCAGAATTAAAAGTGAACATAGTGGCACACCATGCTTATATATTTATAAAAAGCAACCTTTTGGGTTTCATGCGATCCTTGGCACTCAAATACTGAAATCGGAGCGTTTCCAATACGATGCGATAACCTAGACAGGCGTAAGTCTCTAGGGTATATAAGACCCTACTCTCATCGACCTCTCTACTCCTTCACCACAACTTTGTTCCTCTCTGAATATTAAAATTAAAGCGATGGCGATTCATGCTTGTAGTAGCATCCTAAAAGCATTTGCCAGGTGTTGTCATGCGGTCCTTTGCACTCAAGTACTAAATTCAAGCGTCCAACAAGTTGACGCGATAACCTGGATGCGCGCAAGACTCTGGAGTATATAAACACATCCACATACTCTGTTGAACTGCACCTCTTTACTCTTTCTCCTCATTTTTGGATTAAAAAGTGGCTATACTTTGCTTTATGCTCGTTGTAGCGACTAAAAACAGCAGACCCGGTTAGTTATGCGAACCTTCGCACTTTAGCATTGGAACTGGAGTTCCAGCACCTTCATGCGATAGCCTAGACATGGGTAATACCTTAGGGTATATAAACACATCTTTTCTCACTTGTAGACTATATTTCTTCCCTCATCTCCCTACAGGGGGTTTAAAACATCACATCTAAACTCGTCATGCTCGCAGCTGCGATCAAAATACTACATCCGACCCTGACATATATTGTCTTGCTTTCGAGTAGTATTGAATTAAGACCTTTGAATACGGACAAGGATTTTGGTATGGACGAACGTGATATTGCCTGGTGGGGTATATAAGAACATCTACTCGCTTGTTATGACTGTACTTCTTTCACTCCTCCCTTGTAGGGTAACTAAAGATGGGCCTCGATGCCTGACATGCTTGGATCTGCGATTAAAATAATACAAACAATTCCTCTATGTATTTTCTCGCTTTCGAGTACTAGGAGGACGACCTTTGGGATGCCGATAAGGGTTTTGATCTGGACGAACGTGATATTCCGGGGTATATAAACACACCTGCATCTCTCAGGCTTCTATGACTGTAATTCTTCGCTCTCCTCTGCTCTTAAGAGTTTAAAAGTTAAGCATGTCCAAACTATGCATTTAGCTGGAATAAAAGCTCGATATTCCGACACGATGTGCCGTTTAACTACGTCCTCTAAAATCTATGGTAGAGAGTAAAATGCTAGATATCACACTTAATTTCATTTTTTAGAGGTATGTAAGTCTCCTATAGTTTCTCTCTAGACCTTACCTCTTCGCTCCGCTTCTTTGTGGGGTTATCAAAATTCCACATCCGCGACAGACATGTCTGTAGGTGATAATAAAGGGTGGAGGGTTTCACAATATGCGCTATCTAGCCGCCTATCTTAGGAAAAAAATGAAGGTGGAGCGGAGCATGTAGTAACGTCAGTTCTTTAGTATCTAGAGGTATATAAACCTCCTATAGTTGGCTCTTAGACCTTACTTATTCACTTCCCTTCCTTATAGGGTTATTAAAATGGTCGTACACGTGAACACATGCTTGTCGCTGCGATTAAAAGCTCTCGTTGAGTGCTATTATGTATCTTCTAAAACTAGCCTTTTTGCGAGCATATGTCTCTGTGGTTGAAACCCAGTGGCGTCCGCGACGATGCGATTCTTGCCATTTCTTAAAAAACTCAAGATGAAGAAGAGAATGTAGTTACCATCAAATCCACTATTTTTGGGGGTATATAAACGCTATTCCCTGCATACAAGACACTTTCTACACAGTTCCTCCTCTATTGCCTAGTATCAACAAACCTCAGACGTCCGGCAAATGTGTAGAGTATTATCTGAAAAGATTTTACCACATCACTGATGGAGCTGGAATCTTTCGGAACATTATTAAAAACGGTTCGCGAGAATCTACATGCGATAACATTGGACTCGACTGGTGATATAGGGTATGTCAACTCTTCCATAGTTGTCCATGGCGTACTTCTCTACACTCAGCCCTCTGGTTTCTTAGTATCAAAACAACATCGCCTGGTGGCTCATGCGCAGAACAGCGTGAGAAGGAGCCTATTTGAGAGTTGATGTAGTCTCTCAAACGTTTCTTAGAAGAGAACTTTCATGCTATTCATGTGCCGATTTCGGCTCGTTGAACATCTAGTTTACATAAAGCCTACCTTCTTCTCTGAGAAACTATTCTTAAATACTATAACGCTTTAGCTGTTGAGTGGAAAACAATGTAAAGCGCGTGGCTATGAAAGAAATAGTATCTGGGAACTCCATCAATCTAGGCGCATGCGATCTTCGCTTATAATATCAAAACTCGACAGGCGAAGACATTATGCCTTAATCTAGGCTAGGATAGTGATATGAAGGATATAAAGTCTACGATGTCCTTGAAACGGTGTTTGTCTATACTTCTATACTTCGGCTTTGTAGTTAAAGAGTCACATTCGTTGTGTGTATGCAGAATATAAAATCTCAAAAAGCCCATGTCCCTAAGGTTATGAGCTTTCTGGGATTGCCTTGAAATTGGAATCCCGTACGAAGAACATCATACTTTGCGCTAGTCCAATATCCTTGGGTATAAGGAGCTTATCTCCTGGTCTGAACCGTCTCTCCGTACCTCTTGCTCTAGGTTTCGATTTTAAACAGAGAATCAACGCGCACATGTGCACAAATACATCGGAAAAAAAATACGCTGGCCTATCATAGAGTCCTTCAGTCTTTACTATAAGCGGCCTGCATTCTCGATTATGCACATCATTGAAAAATAAAACAGCCTGATTTATGCTTCGAACTCTTCCTCCACACTGCTCAACTTTAGCCGTTGTGTTTGACATTATGATGCTGATGGGAACATGTTCGTACTTGATATTAGAAACGATTTTACGCTGACTACATGTGTACTTCTACCTAGTTTATAATTCCTTAGGAGGCATATTACGTAAGAGCTGCAATCACTATTGTGATTTTTGTTTTAATCGTGTATCTCTCGTATCTAAGAATTCAGAAGGAATATGAGCCACAACACATGTTCGGTCTGCTATCAGAAAAGAAAACGGCCGGGACGCAGGCATTTTTGTTTTATACTGTATTACGATCGCACACCAAGTACTCCCATGCGGCGATGCTATCCTTGTGGAAGTAGTAATATTCTATACGTACTCGTTCTTTACTTCAACAGCTTCTGCGTTGTTAGGGTATCGAAATTTACAAACGATACAAGTCATGTGTTAAACCACAATCAAAATCCAACCTTGGATGTTGATATGCATTCGCTACTTATTCAACTTACAGACCCAGTTCAACACTGAACATGCGAGCGATCGAGACGTTCCATCATTTTCCAATATTGCATCCTACTCTTTAGCCATCGTGGCTTTTACTGTACCCCACGCTGTCTAAGTCTTAGCCTTCGTGGCTCTATAAATCCGCATAACACAATGTGGATATATGCAGCAATATAAGTCTCTTGGCCTGTTCTTCGTACAATTCCTTTCTGTTCTAAGACACTCTTTACTCAACATTCTGCATCTCCGCTCATGACGCTTGGTGAGAAAAAGACGAGCTCCAACACATTTTAAATAACAACTTAAAGTACGACCCAGCAACAATGATGGCAGTCTATAAGCACTGATAGGTGTAGACATATAAGCCTTTCTCTCGGCCTCTCCACTTAATTTCAAAACCCTCGCCTTCGCATATAAGGCTCTAAAAGCGTACACGGGTTTCTCATATGTGCACAGCTACATATCAAAAGCGAAGGATGAAAGTATCCATGCAGTCTTCATACTGTTCTAGTAAAAGTCCTGATGGAAGCAGTCCCATGTATCGAGTTTTGGATCTCTTTCTATCTTCCAGTGCATGGTGCGCTCTTAGGAAGGTCGACATATATAGGGTTTCTAATCCATCTTGGCTAGTAAATGGGCTCCTTTGACCACCGAAAGTATATACAACGAAACAGATTGATTCAAGCTGAAGTTAAGTAGTTGACTACGAAAATCGAGATGGGCCATTGCTGGGTATGCTAGGTCAAGACGCTCATACGTATAGCAATAATTACAAAAACGAACGCATCATCGACCGATCAGACCTGAACCAAATCGTACCCAAGACATGCTCGAGATGAAATGAGGCAGATCAAGACTGCTGCGTGCCAACAACACCTGTGATATATCGCACGCATCAACCATCTCATGATTAATGAGCAAACCTGAAGTCCAATCGCTTGTTGCCTTTGTCTGTTGTCGTAGCCAGGTAGTGTTCCCTCTCTTGTGCTGACATGGCGTTCCATTTGTTGTCCCTCTTTCTATTGACATGGACGTAGAACAGCTTAGCACCTATGAAGATAAAGATGTTATAAGCGCAGATGCCGATAAGCACTTTATTACCACGGCGGTAGAGGGGCTTGTCATCGTCCCGGTAGATCTACATCTGTCGTCAGCACTGACTCAGGCGTTGAAGTAAGGGGGTGGGAACTTACGTTGCTAGCGACGATAGAGGATGCCTGAACCGCCATGTTATACAAAGCCGAGGCAACCGTCCTCGTCCGTACAGTACCCGCGTTGCGACTACCAAGTGAGACGAGAATAGCATGCATATATGGATGCCCAACTAGCAAGCAACTGATCGCCCACTTCGCCCAGTGACTTGTAGCTGCTGGAATCACTGCAAGCGCAATCAGCAGTGGCAGCGCCCACAGCTGACTCACCAATGCCGTCAAGAACCTTTCGTTGATCTTCTCACTCAACCATGTCCAGAAAAGAAGCTGGCAAATGAAGAGAACGTAGGCAGGAATGGTGAGTAGGTTGGTTTTGAAGGTGTCGAAACCGACGGCCTTTAGCTGAAGCGTCAGGTACGCTTGCATGGGGTTGTTAGGTATGAGCCATGAGAGGCCAACAAGGTAAAGAGGCCACATATGGTAGTCAGCAAGACAGCGGCCGATGGCACGGAAGGAGAGGGCTTGACGGTTGTGCATGTCACCTTGAGCGATAATGTTAGCAGAGCTTTGCACGATCGGATCGAAGCGCTTACCCTTGCTCGGGTCGTCTCGTAGAATCCGGTTGACCATGATCTTCTCTTCATGTTCGTTGAACCAGCCATCCTTACCACGGAACTTGCTTGCTGTCTGGGTGGGCGATGGTGGTAGGTAAAAGTAGGAGATAATACCGATGAGCCCTGTAACCAGTCCTTCAAGAGCAAAGAGCCATCGCCAGCCTTCCATTCCGTGGTAACCACGTAAGCGGAGGATTCCGTAGGCAAGGAAAGCAGCGATGATGTTTGTACTCTGGTAGGACACCCAGAAGAAGCTGAGACGCCTTGGTAGCTCGGTGCCAGTGTACCAATAACTCAGATACAGGATGTTGTCGGGAATAAAACCACCTTCAATCAGCCCTAGTAAAGCACGGCAAGCGTAGAAGGAGCCCCGTCCATTGAGAAAAGCTTGCATGCTGGCAACTAAGCTCCAGGCGACCATCTGAACGGGAATCCATCGATCAGGGCCGAGTTTCTTCGAGATCAGCTGCGATGGGAGTTCGGCGCAGAGAAATGAGATGTAGAAGATGGTTTGTCCGTAGTTGTAATCATTCGTCGACAGGTGAAGATCTTTCAGCATGTTGTCGGACAGTGCTCCACTAATGTTGCCACGGTCGAGTTGCAACGCGAAGAACATGAGGCAGACCCAAGAGCAAATTCGGTAGTCGATCTGGTTATTGTGAGTGATACACTGGCTGCTTACGACTACGCACACCCTTACCTTACGCACGACCCTTCTCTCCTCTTGTGGCTCCCAAACGAAGTCCGGATCATAGCGATGGTACCCCTCATACTTCTCGATAGGCTTGTAGAGATCATCATCTAGCCCTGATGAGGCGAAGGTGGTAGGAACTGGATGTCCTGTAATGGATGGTCGTCGAATCTTCTCATCGTATTCTACTGTCTTGGTGGGGATACCACGGTCGAACGAAAATCTTGCTGGTGCATCCATGATGATAGTTCAATGAGTGCTGATAAGGAGCAAAAGGACACCCTGAGGTTATACAGGGGGTGTTTACTTATACACCAGGGGTATGACATCGTCACCATATGAGAAGGTCCTTTCTCTATGCCGGTTGCGTCGACGAAGCCTAAACTGACGGCATTCACATGGCATATGAAGAAATCCAGCGCCATGACATAGCAAACCGCTCTCGATCGAGATTTCAGACACCATTGAGGTTGCTTTTGCGATCCAGCGAAGTGGGCGGACACCATCGAGTGCGCAATTCTCCTATGAGGGAAGGGCCAGACCTAAGCCACTTCGTGTGAGGCGTTGTTGTATCCGTGTTAGACGTATTTTTTAGTGCGCATGCATCCAAGTTGCAGATCTGGAGAAAATCCAAAGGCGTGTTCAAGCGTCTTGGCTGCGGCCTTCGAGAGCTTTGAAAGGTTGGTGATGGATGACGTGCGAGCTAGGCAAACTGGCGCAATGCGAGCACCACGAAACGCAACTCAAATTTCCAGCGATGATCATCTATCGCAAGCGCCCAAGAATCGAAAGCGACGCATGATAGGGCATGGGCTGACGCATACTCGATCGCTACACATGATCTACGTTAGGGATCAACCTCTTCTTAAGAGCGCGAGCATACAACAATCAGGATTAGCCTATTGCAGCACAACAACCGAGATGAGGGCGTTGCTAGCTACCCATCTGACGTATTTTCATGGTTTGGATGCTTTCGACGATTTCGGTCACTATGGAATTTGAAAACTTTAATGCGACATTACTGTGAAAACCTTAGGAGACTCCCAGACTTCAGGAGTCTAGACCGCCTACAGATCCAGAACGTACGGGTTGACAGGTCAATGAGAATTGCGAAGCGATAGTGGCTTGTGCTCGAGTTCGACATTTCCAGTAGACACGAAGTTTTGGCTGCTCAACCGATGGACCGCGTCGTCTATCTGGGAGCTAGTCTATCTGTATCGGGATGCAATGGCACTTCCTCCTCCACAGAGAAGTCGTTGAGCAACCAATCCAGTGACTATCTAGAGGTCGCGCTATCTTATTCTCCTGCATTGTCAGTATAGTTCACATTAGAGGATTTAGCAGTTCATGATGGGCCTACTTCGGCCCTTTTCTTCTGGGAAGCAATGGCAAAGTGGTGGACAGATAGAGATATGCACAGCAGCTCGAGTGAAGGACCAAACTTAACAATGACTTGACATCCTGGATAGTATATCTGAGCAGTAATAATCAGCGTCAAATCAGTTATAGCTAATGCATCAATCCGTCACGACGCACTTCACCAGGAGCTCCTATCTGGCGCACGATACGTAAAACCTCTCGGCTCCAAGCATGCAGGCTGAGGTCTTGTACGAGTGAATTAACGATTTTGACACTTTCGGAGCTCGTCCGCCATCTTCATTAGAAGAAGCTGCGCGAGGCCGTCGATGATCCATTCGTATGATCCCGTAACAGTATGCTCCCTCCATCGGTGTCCGCAAGTACATCTTTTCGATAGGAACTGATTCGCTTCGCACAGATCAAAGTCCCAGCAAGGACAAGACTGCTGGACACATGTGTCAACTTGGTTCAGCGAGGTCTTGTTATTACCTTCTCCATCTCGATTTTCTAGGTGGAGCAGACCTCAGCAGCGATCCTAACTAGCAAACAGCCGATTCCCTAGCCGCTTTTGAGATCTGTCTGAGCGACATGTTGATGGCGATAGCTGGTGTGGGAGCAATTGGCGCACTCGTCACCGAGCTTGTCGAAGTCGGGACCACGACGGCGAGCACAATTACTACGACGAAGCTCCATAACAGAGACGACCACCTAGCGCGGTTACAGGAGGCCAGCAGCGAGCACTGGAACGATAATTACGCAGAAAGTACGATAAATACAGAAATTTCGCATGAATGGTTACAGTACAGCAGTAAGTCGCGCCCGCGTGAGCTTGCCGTACACGAATCGAAGTTCGCCATATTCAATGCCTCGCTACACCATACGTGCCACTGGGGTTTACATCGTTTTGGCATCAACTCATCCTCTTCAATCTGCGCTTCGTTCATTCGCGCACCTTTGGCTCTTAGCTCGGGGGCACCAGCTCCTTGTCCGGCTTCCGCAACCTGTGTTTTGCTAATTCGCGTTACCTTGACCTTTGAATCTGGCGCATCTGCGCCTGCCGTACCACTCTTCCGCTTCCTACCATGTTGTGTGTTGCCCGCGGTAGCTTCCGCCACCTGTAGGGACTCTCGACATTCTTGACCTTTTTCGTAGCCTTCTCAGCTTACTTAACCTCTTTCGCAGCGGGATCCGCTCGTGCCTTCTCAAGGTCGTCCCACGTCATCACCTTCGCTGTCCTAAGTATCGTTGACTTGGTCGACCGTTCATCCTAGGTAAGAACTTATTTTGATTGGTAAGGGGGGCGTTTTTGGTATTACCTTGCCAGGGCGGCATTGGAGACCTTCTGTTCACAGTAATGGACTGTAATGAGAGCTTTTGAGTAACGCACGTTAATTGGCCAAGCTTTGTTTGTTCAATTGGAGACCTTCTGTTGTAGCCTCTCATTGGGCTGGCGGCTCGCTTCATCGTTGTGAGGAATATGTTTGATCATTTCAGAAAGTAATGTTAGAGCCTCTGATAACACTGGCGTTGCGGGGCGTTGGCAATGCTTCGTATTGCCGACGAGTCTCCATCCTCTCTTTAGCATTTGGAATGGTTAGTAATGAGCCGGAAGACAATAGCTCTAAACAAGCAAATAAAGCTTAGCGAATCGACCTGCGTCACTTAAAAGCTCTTATTACAATCTATCACTATACGGTAGTACTTTAGGTGACCATTACTTTGTCCTCTTAAGATAATAGCCCATACCCAAACGAGAAGAGACAGCGTAGATTCGAGTGGCAGTGAGATTCGAAACTGCCGGCATGCATGTGTAGCATATCCCTGTATTTTTAGGCCCACGTCCACTGATTTAGGCTGCAACCACAGTACCTAGCAATTTCGGACCAACTCGGCGCTCGGTATTAGCATTAAGCGCTAGCGTTCGCAAGGGCGCGCTCTGATGAGCTTCCGCTAGTATATGAGTGAACTGACGTGACTATCATTCTTCGTAACATTATCGTGAGCAGATCCCTCACGCAACTTTATTTTCGCAACATTTTCGATTTGAGGCAGTGACAGTCGTGTCGACCGTTTATGAGTATATGTAGGTCTACCATGGGAGATCCTCTCCTAATGCAAAAGGGCATTCCCGACTAGGACGAGGCTGTATATAGGCGCTTCCTATACCGTGCACAGAGAAAACCAAGCGGACATGAATTACGGAGGCTAGGTATCGGTTGTTTTCCCATAGTGTGCAAAGTCACAAGCCGGCGTACCGCGCAGAAGGTTCCTTTCCTATGACGTGCAAGGACATAATATAACTGAGACTCTCTCTTGTGGAGCAGAATGATTCGGACATACGTAACGGTTATCGCACCAAATTACATCCGAGTTTTTGTGCTCCACGAGAGGCTGTGTAGTTAGCTCAGGTGCAAAGTTGGGGCGGAAAATAGAAATAGCATCCAAGCGTGGAGTCCCGGATCTCTATAACTGAGCACGCCTGCAGTTCTTCTCTTGCTTCTCGGACACACCATCAGCTATTCACCTTCAGCTATTTACCATCAACACTGAGCATAAATTCTTCGATCGATTTCCGCCGAGCTCTCTTCGACGACCTTCTACATATACTACGCGCCTCCTAAACATCAAAATGCGCTTCCTCGCACTTGTCCCATTTTGCACTGCGCTGCTGCCAACCGCTTTTGCAGTGGACACCTGGCTCCTCAGTTTCCACGAGGGAGTCAATTGCGGCGGCTCGGAACCGGCCTCCTTCGGCGACACCGTAACATCGGGCGGTTGCCAGAACATCGGAGTCTCAGTGGCATTGATATGGGCAAAAGCTACCGGTCATCTCGGCTGGAACTCAGGGGACGGGGGCTTTATCATCACCGTCTACCAGCATCCGGACTGCAAGACCGATGGCTCTGACGTTCTTGTTTCGTCTTTGCAGTACGACGGACAGTGCGAGAGTCTTGGGTTTGCTTCTACGGGCAAGGATCAGCAATCTTTCCAAAGCTACAAGGTTCAGTACCTGAACTCTGATGGTAACCTTGAAGACTAAGCCGGAGCATCACGACAGCTATATTCTTTCCATATTCAGAACGGTGTAGTGGGTGGCTTTACAAGTGTAAGAAAGTTAGCAAGGTTATATTGTAGTAGAGCAACTATCGACTACTTAAAAATTACTGAGTGTTTGGGATCGTGCTGTCTTCTAAAAAGCTATGGATTTCAAAACTGTCTATACTCGAATCCGACTATTCTAATCGCTTTTTCTTCTAGCCCGAGCTCTTTTTTTTCAAGGAAGAATTTTCATAGGAAGCGAAGGTAGCAAACTATAAGAGATAATATAATATTCCTATGAATAGGGTTCATTACCCCTTAACGCGCATGAGGATTGGGATATAGCTACTAACAGTACCTTACCTAGTTTTATACTTTATAGGATAATAATACCTTATTCACTAATAACAGGACGTGGCTTAATTCCTTATTATTTTAAAGTAAGGTATCTTAAGACAAATTAGAAGATCCACGTGAAAAATTAGCCTCGAGTAAGATAAGTAAGTAGGGTAAAAAAATCTTAAATTTAGAGTATAGGTAATATCTTCTAAGTAATAGATTTTTCTTTTATCTACTATACGTTGTCGGCGGAAAAACCTAAGAAGTAAGTAATAGTAGTATCGCGATGTGCTCCCAAATAAGATGCGCCGCGATCATCTTGAAGGCTGCTTATGGAGAGTTGTGCGCATGTATTACTGAGACGAACGCATATTGGACCAGAGTAATTCGTGCCATGGTTGTTGACGCAGCAGTAGGTCATCTACTAATCTAAATTTGCTAATCTCGTAATAGATAGGGTAATAGTTGCCTAAAGTAGTACTATATAGTAATAGATTATAAAAAAAGCTTTTAAGTAATTTATATCAACTTGCTAAGCTTTGTTTGCTTATTTAGCTATGGTTGCCGGTTAGGATTCAGGATATGATGTCTTGGTACCGCGCTAGCCTAATAGGATGGCGCTTAGGTCTTAAGTAGCCCGAGGAAGATTCCGAGGTTGTCGCTCAGCTTCCGCAGCACGCGACGCGACTTTTACTTCCCCAGCCTTCTCTTAACAGCCTTCGCCCAAACATATTATTCAACTAGCTACATCTCTGCGTACAAGAATTGCTTGTCTCGAATAAATGTCAGTCTATATCTGCTCGTCGCTGAGAGGACATGGCTTTCGAAAATGCCAGGTCCAAGTCCCATTAGGAGTACCATGGCCGCCAAAGAAGGCCATAGATGGTTTTCGAGGTCACTTATCTGCCGGCAACATTGAGAAATCGATTGTCTCCCGCGGGTAAGTATACTTTGTTTTTCAGAACGTGTGTCAGCTATCGCTGCACAGTGCCATCTTTGTGCGTCATTCGAAGCCACTCGGCAAATGGGGTCGGGCTCCACCAATCCAAAGATGGGTAACCCCAACACCTGGGAATCTCAGCCTTCTCCATTCACGATCCTCGCGACGACGACGACGACGACGACGACGACGACAAGAGAGTTCCATGAGTTCCCATATGTTACAGTGTCTGGTCGCGTTGTTGTTGTGCTTCTTCCCACGCGTTTCGTCCGCAGCAGGAGACGATGGAGGAGAGCTTGGTATCAATTTGTTCACGGACCTCGCACCGTAAGTATTCAGCTCGTATCAGCACTCTATCAACCACAAATTGGGGCCTAGCTAATTGCAACAGCTTGTTGGCACTCTTTGGCGAACAGTTTGCGCGTCAATTTATGAGCGAAAGCCTGCTATGGCTTGACCATGTTATCTTTGCCATGGTGCCATTGGGCATTCTTACTGCAATAATTGGCGCTATTCGAGTGTCTGGTCCTTCTTGGGCGCGTGCATTCATCGGACGTGCTCGAGAAAGTCGCGCAGTTGCAGAGATCGAATTGATGTCGTCGACGTCTGGAGAAGTCTGCGAAGTCTACAATGGCAAGGCCATCGTCCGAGCTATGGGAAAGCCCGCATTGACTCAGCTTATATTGCTACCTGGGATGTACACCGAAGACGATAATACCTGCGGGATTTACACTTTGCAAGCGGCGTACAACAGCGTACCCCCGCTTATTCAAAGGGGTCAATTTGGTGCCCAGACCCGTTGGGACAAATGGTCTCAGAAAGAGAATGATGTTGAGCCCCAAGACGACCAAGTCGCATCCATTAATGTTACCAAGAGCTTGTTTTCCCTCCGAAGGCGAAAGATGACTGGCAACAAATTTTCGAACTTAGATGTGGAGCGTGGAAGAACTCACAGCGCTTCTGGGTCAGACAATGCACACCATCTTCGTGCTTTGGCACATGCGACGACTAAGAGATACCATCACACCTTTCCCAGTGAGCTTGACGGTTCGGCGCCTAACCTCCAACTGAACCTACCGACGACGGTGCCTTCCTACGCCATGACCATTCGAGAGCTTTGGTGCGCAGCCATAGTAGGGGTTATGATACAAGCTGGTGTGATCGCGGTAGGAGCAGTCGTTACATACCAGCCATTTATGAAATCGAAATTCGAGAACGATAGCGTCAAATACGGTTTTCCATTGTTCGCATCTGGAACAGTCTGTCTTAATGCTGGAATGATGATCTGTTCGTGGGTCATCGAGAGAAGCACTCAAGAACATGTCTGGCGAAGAACTCCAAGAGCATCAGGCATTGTAGAAAGAGGCTCAGAATTGGACCCAAGCAAGGAGCCTGAAGCGAGAGTCCAAGGAACAACAACCACCAGCGACCATAAAGGGGAGCCATCGTCGATGGGTGTTCCCAATCATGATATGGCAGCAGCCTCTAGTGAGAGTCTTGGACGCGGTCAATTTCACTTGTTCTGGCTGCAAAGGAAACACACCGTCAACGACCAAGCGTTTGACTCTTTTCTTATCCTCGGTGGATCAAAGGACGAGCTTTTGACCTCAAGCCCACATGACCATCGCAGCTGGAATGTTGGGAGTTTGAAAAAGTTGGGCCGGTTCGCAACAAACTTGTACGAACTGTCGACAGTGGGTGGTGCCGCAATTGGAATTGTGGGATTTATCCTGCAGTTTGAGGGACTTCGAGGGCTTCCTTGGCCAACGGCTGTCGCTCAACTTTTTGGGATTGTGCTCATGGCACTCATTCGCGCTTTTGTTAGACGACGCCTTGGCGAACGCTGTTTTACGCACACTGCTCTCGACGGTTATGAACTGGAGTGGCTGGCACAGAGACTTGTATATGAGGACTTTCCGCTGATTCCGTCCGGTAAGGAGGACACCACAAAGCCTTCGCAGTCCATCATCAAGTGGCAAATTGCTACTAAGGAAACGGGAAGCGCAAATCGTCTTCTTGTGGAGCCAGGACAGATGAGAAATGGGCGAACCACCGACAAGGAAGCTACGTTTACTCGTACCACACAAACGACCAGTAAAGTGTTGGAAGATCTTGAACGCTGTCCCTTTCCTCGAAACAGCCAGACTGTACTAAAAATCCGCCAAAGGCTTGGTCAATTAGCGAACCGCTCTGGTGTTGCTTCAAAAGAAGCTGTCGCTCTTTCTCGAGCAATTACCCTGGTACTTGACGAAATATTCCCGATTCATGGACAAGTAAAGAAAGTGTTCAGCTGGTTCTTGAAGGCTCGAACATTGGTGAGATCATCTGACACTTGGGGCGAGGACTGTGATAACGACGAAACCTCGAGCGACAAGATCGAATTACAGGCTTTAGGAAACGAACGCGGCTGGAATTTTTCGTCACAAGACGCAGATGCCGTGCTATCTTTGTGGCTATCATCTTTCGCGGATCGTACCAGGGACACCGATTTCAATGAAGACACCAAACCTTTGACACGCCGCACTGAGAGGGACAATGTAATCATTAAATATCGCCGGATCTTGGGCGAAAACCCTACGCTGCTCCACAAGAATGCTACATCGACTCCTACTGCAACTTCAAAGTCTGCCCGAACCGATGTTCTGACAAGAGATC
The DNA here is from genome assembly GCA_010015825.1 of Lophiotrema nucula. Taxonomy (NCBI): domain Eukaryota; kingdom Fungi; phylum Ascomycota; class Dothideomycetes; order Pleosporales; family Lophiotremataceae; genus Lophiotrema; species Lophiotrema nucula. The sequence continues at coordinate 670,427 of ML977325.1, read as the reverse complement.
TCAATTGGTGGGTGAGAACAAATGGGAACTGGGACGAAATCATCTATGGTGAGGATGTAGAGCTGGTCCTCGGCTTCAATGGCATGGAAGGTGTGCCGTCGCTATGTTCGTTCGATTCATCTTAATCTGACATTCACCGTAGGGTCCACTCCCGGTCGCAACGAACTTTCTATTGATTCCAGCGCTGCACGGGCTGTTCTTCTCGCACAACACATTTTCTCCGCATTCATCTGGGCACTGTCCCCACTGATCACAAGTGACACTTTCGATCAAGCTGTTGTTGAAGACTCGGACCTTTTCATCGCATCAGACTTTGAACGGTCGTGGATGGCTCCGACCCTAAGGAACGCGCGATTAATCAAAATAGCCCGAGGAATTGAAAGCTTCGGACTAGGTTCATTCGAGGATATTCTCCTTTGCATGGTTCCCCCCTTAAGCTGTCGGGGGCTGCTACCCAATGAGGAAATACTTACTTTACTCCTCGACAAAGCTCGATACTTTGAGAAGCAGCATGCTTGGAGTCAGTCAGCCGATGTATACTTGGGACTTCTCGGTCTTTATGTGAATCCACAAAACGACGACAGAGTGCCTTACGAGATAGTAGTGGACATCGTCGAATTCCTTTTTGTAGCAAGCGAGGCGGCCGATGATCGGAACGGACGGATCAAATCCAAGGCCGAAAACATGAATGCCCAAGCTCTATCGCTAGCGCAAGCAGTGGAACGCGTACGACAGAGCGTGGAGGACCATAGTCTTTTGCTTCCGGTTCTTCTGAACTTGAGGTGGTTTTACATGCGCCAAGGCCGTCAAGAGCTGTTCAATACCCTGTTTCCAAAACATGAAATCAAGGGTAGTCTTCGAAAACCTGCACTCGAAAGTAACATGTCGCAACCGAATGCCGCTATCAAAACCATGATCAGATTCACTGAATTCCACGACATCCCTGAACGACTCAAGAAACGTCAAAAACCACTCCTCGAAAACGAAAAGCGATTGGTCGTAACCGCAGATATATTTGGTTGGACGCCGCTCCATTATGCGATCGTGGACGACTACTCTCTAGGCGATTTCCAGCCTCTACTCGAATATGGCGAGCGCTACCGTGGCCACTATGAATTGAAAGACAGATCGGGCCGTACACCGCTGCACTACGCCGTCATTCACGATTTGGAGATACCCAAACTTCTTATCAATCGAGGTGGGATAGGAAAGCTTGCAGCTACTGTTCAAGCACGAGATGGGTCACTGCCCGTGCACGTTGCAGCTCGACATGGCAGGATAGAGCTAATCAAGATGTTGGAACCCTTCTTACATACCCTACACATACCGGATCATTTTGGGCGAACACCTCTGCACCTCGGAGCCATTCGGGGCTATAGTGGAGTCATCGATCGCCTTTACTCTAGTAGTCATGTTGTGAACCCCAGTTCAGACGAACTATCAAGAAGGAATGTACTGCACCTTGCCTTAGCGCACAATCACGACACATTAGCCCAGGATTTGATCACGCGTGACCTCAACGTTGAGAGATTGAGTTCTGTGGATACCGAAAATGTGACCCCCATCGACCTTATCCTGGGTAAAGGCGAGCCTGACTTCATGGCGGATCTGTTAGCCAAATTCCCAGAGGCACAATTAAATTCGCAAAAGGGTCCAAATGCTGCTGCTACTTGCCTCACAGCATTAATTGCGGCGGCAATTGCTTCTAATCGAGCGAAGCAACTGAGCACCATATTCCAAGCGGTACTGAACCGGTCCTGGGATGAGAGGCTGATCCTTGAAGCATTCTCGATAGTTCAAGCTAAGGACAAACTGGAGATGCTCCCTGAATTGTTTGAAATTCTACGCGAACTTGGCGACGCAAAGAAGTCTTTAGACGTGGAGGTTCCCGTAATAACGTTCACTGAAGCCGTCGAGGATGCGCCAGCAATGATAGGGGATGACATTTCGAACCCTGAGGGACCTCGCACTAAGCAACGATCATTGCGCACTTCCAGTGTTCAATTGTTCAACCGAGCCCGCGCACATGTTTTGAAAATAATGGGAACCCGCATCTTGAATTGGGCTATACGAAACGGCGATGATGATCTCTTCTCTTTGTTGGTGGAAGAGCCTGCCTCAGGGAATGGTGACCTGGGGAACGAACTTGATCATGCGGCTTTCAATCAAGCAGACAATGCTGGAGACACATTGCTGGCATCTTTAGCATTGAGTGGACTATACGAAGCAGCATCGGTGGAACAGTACCAGAGAATGCTGCAGGCCCTGTGGAGGACCTGGACACCAGTCCAGAAGCAAGAAAGATTGAATAGTGAAGACCGATCAGGAAGGACTCCTTTGATGCTTGCTGCATCTTGTGGATCTTCGTCTCTCGTTCAAAGCTTTCTGGAGGCAGGGGCAGATCCCCGCATTGGCATCGATAAGTACCGCTCGGCGCTGGAGCTTGCGATGCGACACCAGCAGCTAGAGGTGTGCAAGATATTGCTTGACCACGACCCCGCCCTCGCTTCTGTGGAATTGAATTCGCCGGATAAGTCCCCACTAATGGTTGCCGTGAAGGCTAGATCGAAAGCTCTCCTACAAATCTTGGGGAGATACGAGCATGTTGAAGCAAATATACCAGACATTTATGGAGTGACACCACTCACGCGGTGTTTGCTGTACTCCGGATTTGAGTCGACGAAAATACTTGTGGATACGTTTCCCCATATAGACTCAGACAACTATCAAAGGGACACGCTATTGTCATCCGCCGTCTCAGGCGATGAGAATTATGATGATTATGATGATGAACGCATTCGCAACCTCCTAAAACTGGGCGCGAATCCGCTTTGCGTAGATAGTGCTGGTCGTCCACAGATATTCCTCGCAGCAGTCCACGGCAATATACACGGTTTCGAACTAGTTCAAGAGGCGATTGGCGATGAGGTTGGACCTGATTACCTTGGTCTGGCATTTCACGGTTGCGCACAGATGAAGGGCAATCAAAGTGTATCACGACAGATAGTGGACAGACTTTTTGCCAAGAAAGCCGATCCTAATGTACTTGATAGGAACGGCTGGACAGCGCACGAAGTGGCAAAGCAAGCGCATAACTATTTTGTGCAAGAACACCTTCAGAAATACCCTCTTTTCGACAAAGAAACGTTATCACGAACCCATCAACCCTCCGCATGGGCGATCGATTCACGCAATACTTGTTTCCTTCTTACCTTGCATCATGAGGGGTTCGTAGGTAAATAATTTATTGCAAGATTTCGCGTGTATAACTGACACTGTATTTCCAGATATGGAGGTAAAAAGACGTTCTTCAGATGCTTTCAATAAATCTCGAGTCCTGGTGCGGAGTAATCACTGCATTCCTTTCAACAAGACCTGGCAGTACTGGGAACTACAGATTCTTGGGGCACCTCGGCAAAAGTATATCTTGATTCCTCTTGGATTCATCTATGCAAGTTTGCTGACGAATTGAAGTGAAATAAGTATTGGACTCTGCACTGAACAAACGCCGATATATACGGTACCTGGCTGGCCGAAGTCATTCTCCTATGGATATGCTGGGAGTAGTGGTACGCTTTTCCGAGGCCGCGATAACTTCGGAGGGTCGGTTGAGAACGGCGGTGATGCCATACAGTTCAAGTCTTTTGCAGTGGGAGATACAGTGGGTTGCTGTGTCCGTCCTGCACTCGGCACCATGTTCTTCACACTCAATGGTGCCAAGCTAGGTAAGCTCAGCAAGGTGTTTCTGCTGACCACGTACGCTAACAGCTTACAGGAAGTGACATCGACTTCGCTCCAGATCTACAAGGACAGCTATATCCTTGCGTTGGATTTTGCGCGGATGGAAAATTTGTGGGCTCTCGATTGCGGACCAACTTTGGAGGAAAAGATGCCCCTTCATTTATGTATACCGGACCATTCGAACCTCAGGACGAGGGACCGAAAACAGCGACATACCTTGCTCCACTTTTGACGCCAGGAAATCGTTTTCGATAGTTCCGGAGTAGGAGTACAGATGCTGTCGATGCATTACTCTGCGGAGTACTTCGACTAACAAACACCACGTAGGTGAGTTTCGTTCACTCGATCACAGCACTTCAGGAATCGTGATACGCTATCTGTATCCCGCTCCGGGAAGTCTCATTGGATTGAGGCGTCCGGCCAATATTACGAGGGAATCGCAAGCGCTATTGCGCACGCATCAATGAATTCTTCTAAGAATGTATTTTCCATGCAATTCTGGTAATGCAGTTCTTCAGTCTTATTCTTAACTCACTTGGTTCGATAAGTGTGGTGCCTTCATCAATGTCTAATGATCTTGCAGCGTGTTATTCAGTGTCTCAGTGTTATGTGATTCTAGTAATATTTGATCTTGTTAAGGAAGGAGCAATAGTCTCCGAACTGATAAGGTTGAGAGAAAGGCGCCAAGATTAATGTTGTACGGCTAGGATCACAGGATCTCATTTCTTGATCATCGTCCGGGCAAAAGTCGCAGTCGAAAGAATCAGGAAATCCTGAGAGATTCAGCTTTTGCCGGTCGGTCGTCTTGTCTTTTCAATATCAGCCTTCATGATCAGACAGCTATATAACCCGCGCATTCTCTTATTACATGTTCAGCAGGATTACATGGGCTCATGCACCCACGGAACGTGTCGGCGCATCTTAAGCGCATCTGCTATAGCCCCAGGGAACATTCAGAGGCTTGTCGTTTCGTGGGGCGCAGAGCTCATGATCGGCCCAGATTCGTTGCAATATCTTAACACAACGACTTATGCCTAAGGAGTCTTGGAACGCCTTAAAACGGGCAGATATATGGCCCTGTCTTACGGAACAACCTCGTAATGACGAGGTTGAGGGACTCGCAGGACTGCAAGTCTTACCCTGCCGCGGCTTCAACCGCATCGCTGGGTTGCCTATCGTTGATTCCGAATTTTGGTGCCATAATATGGCTGACCTATATCCCAGAGCTGTATAGGATGAAGCGCTTGATATTGTGCGGAGCTGATCAGACTCGAGGACTTCCGAAAGGGGAATCTCCACTTGCACAGGTTTAGGCCAACGGTCGTTCAACGACATCGAGTCCTGTGATTTCTGGGCGAACTGCAACCCTGCCGCTAATGTGCGGCGGCTATAGGTCGACTGCATATAGTCCTGGCCCTGCCACATAAGCCCCTCACCTTCGACCTAACACGGCACATTGGTGTCTGACACGCCTGCCTTTCATCATTACTCACATCAATCCTTTCCTTCTGGAAATCTTCTTAAAGAGCCCCTGCCTATAGAACGACAAACGAATATTGCGCTCCCTTTGGCTGGCTGCCCGACCACCCTAGCCGTAATTGATGATCCCTGTCAATAATAAGGTACATACCCCAGAGTAAGAAACCTAGATGGTCCGCAACTTCAGACTGGATCCTCGATTTGCTGATTGATGATTCAACTCGGTCTCAGGTCCAGAGAACACCCCCGGAGCCTTACGCGGCAGAGGGCGGTTCACCGGTGACCGCCATCCATACGTGCATCCAACCGAGCCTCTCGGCGACATGGCAGCAAATCCAGTAATTCTCATTCGTCCGAGACTTCAACTTCGGCAACAACTACTTCTGCCAAAATGAATAATGAAGCTCGTGATTGTTGCGCCCTTTCGTTCCCCTTCAACAGGGAGTGTAACGTCCAGGTGCGCGTTCATCCCGCTTCCGTTATGTGTTCAAGGATCGCAGCTAAGTATACCGGGTGCGAACTATAACTCATGCTCGTTAGTTAAGATACCGGATCGAGAGCATGTAGCTATTAAGAGTAGGCAGATAACAATGAGTGAGCCTTACAAAGTCGATTGAGTATAAGTACGTGAGTTGGGCCGTTGTCCACTCGATTTCCTGTCTTCAATATACTCTGTTCATCGGCATTAATTTAGGCTCTGTGTCACTCATTCCTCAATTTTCTCTCTATCCTCTTACAACCAAGTCGGCGCAACAAGAAGGATCAAATAACCGTGCGGCTCGGAAAAGCCAACCTGTCGCGCTCATGTCGGATGCTTCCACCTGGGAGGAGTTCGATTTGACTGCCTATGGTGCCTCCTGGAATTTCACGAGTCCGGAAGCAGATACTTGTGATACTTCTACGCTCGTTAGAAGCGAGAGAAACGATCAAAAACAACAGAGCGAGATATTACCGACGCCTTGGATCTCTTCAATGCCGCATTTATCAACTATCGACTATGAATGGTTCAATGTCGATGGATTTGTAGGCTACCGCAGCCCGTTTTTACTGCTCTCCACACTCACAGTATGCAGTTACAAAACCACCTCACACAAGTCTCGCACACGCGGACAGACGAATCAGATCAACCTCCTTGCACGTATTCAGTGTCGTTGGCATTGGGCCACGATGAGGGTCCTCCAAGTTCCACAACTAATCCAGCGCCAACTGTACAGAACACCAATCGCATTCAGTGTTCCGAGTGCAAAGTGAGATCATTCGGCCGCGATGCTGATCGAAAAAGACACATCAGTGAACAACATCGATGCTCTCATCAAGACTGTACGGGACGCAAGTTTACCAAACAGCAATTGAAGGACCATCGAGGGTATCACGGCAACCAGAGTGCTGACTACCGGTGTGGCTCTTGCGAATTGCGCGGGAGGTCAAAAACTACGTTCAAGAGAGGCGAAAAGCTAAGGAATCACTTCGTCTCTATCCACAACGCACCCAAGAGATTCGTCTTCGACACCTTTGCCTGCCTCAACTCAGGTTGTTATCATGGAGGCTATTCAGGGGGAGTTTACTTCATCTCGCTAGATGATCTTGACAGACACCGGCATGCTGAGCATGGACCGACAGGAAATGAAAGAGCCTTCCAGACAGCTAATCGCAGACGCACTCGAGCAAAAACGTCATCGAAACACGAACGCGCTTCTCATAACCACTACAGCGGTACTCCATGGGGACAGACAGTTGTTCAACAAGACGAAGCCAATGCATACGCTTGGAGCGGTGAACATATTGGAGCACGCAAGTCATCCTTTGTAACTGACAATTCAACTACAATGGATGAAGTCACCAATGACGAGGACTGTTGGGTACTGGATCAAAGCACCAACCTTTGGCAGCGGGTTTGAAAGCTCATAGGTCAATTTAGGCAATGGGATAAGGACAAACGGCAACAAGCGTGCATAGAGAACGATGTCACTCCCACCATTGAACCTCCCCCGAGAGGGGTCACAGATTTTAGGAGCGCTTCAACCTTCAATCATCACAAAGGTGCGACTATATTCAAGCAAACTGAAGCACTCCTACCAGACGAATTCTAATACCGTGCCTACACCTGTACTCTGGGCCATACTCAGAGAAACGTTTGCGTCACCTCGCTCGGACATTTTTTTCTGGGATTGATCTCACTTCAGAGTAGGCGGCGTGGAAGCGAATCGATTAGCCCGCGGAACCAGATCTCTATAGTACGGAATCTTTTACAGTTTTGGTTTTCCAAGGCTAGACTTTTTTTTTTATTGATCCAGGGATCAACTCATGTACCATTATATTATATCACACTTAGGCTTATCATCTTTGCCTTCTGGTGTTCTCTCTGGTGAAATCAGCTACTATGAAACACGACACAGGCGTGCGACTACTGGGAAGTCCCTCGATCCTTTTATTCTACAAAATTGCGTTAGCTCAGTGATTATCTCATGCAATTTACGGGTACAGATATAGATCTTAGACAACTCTTCGGAAGTATTTCAGCCTACAGTCACTATTCCCATAGATTGCTCCTCTATCACCTGCAGCCTCCAACAAGTTCATTCACATTTTAGTATCTGTACCCCTCTTAGGACTCACGTGAAATTTCCCCATGAACGCCGTGACGATACTTTGTGTGAAACGCATACTAAGTGCAATGATAGCTCTGACCCTCTCACTAACACAAAAATGTAGATCTCTAAATCGCACGGATCGCGCGTGCCTCTTGCTTGATTACGTCGGGTAATTCTCGCAAGGGGAGAACTGGTGAAATTCGTTGGTCTGCCGCCCGGTCGCTCACATTAATCTTCCATAAAATGAATGGTAAAGATATGTCTTCGTGAAGATGTCGTCGGAGTCAAAAGAGAACTCCAAATAGAGCCGGCGCACGTCTCTAGACGGTGGTGATAGACTAGGTTCAAAAGAGAGACCGACCATCAGCCTCTGTTCCTGAAATGAGTTTGCGGAAGGTGCCTGAGTCGTCCTTTCCCAATACGGAACATCCATAGATTTGCTGTTATTTGAGAGATGCGCATCGGGTTGGAAGCTGCGAATCCCAAGGCTATTCATCCATAGGTTGGTGTCGAACGTTGCGAACAATATTAGGCCTGGTAATTGCGGAGGCTTACCTTGGGTCCGCTCAGATTCTGTCAAAAGAGACAGATTGACCCGCCCTCTATACAGTGTTCACAGCCCAATGATGAATAGAAGGCATGATTCATTCTCCATCTTCGGATTGTACATTTGCCCAATATCCATCAACTTCAGTATTAGGGCTATTGTTCACTTCAGGGTGTCACAACAAGTGCACTTGACGCCTCCCACGAGAGTTTGGATAGCATGTTGCAGGATGATACCATTCCATTCTCTATTTCACAGTTGCACTATTTGTACACATGACCCATCCATCCACCATCCGTGCTTGCGACCGTCCCATTATAGCTTGCTGATGAAGAGCCTGGCAGCGAAGAGACGCACACGCTGGGGCAGAATGTACTTGGAGAAGACGTAGATGAGCGATGGGATGAGGATGAAGGCGAAGGTGGTCTCGTTGACCATGAAGAAGGGGACGAGTTGTGGCATCGCGGACTTGAGGACCGTCTAGCAGTTTGTCAGTATGACACTCTTTTAATAATGATTCCATCGTCCCAGTTTCGCCTTGCAACTGTTGTACAGCGTCCGCGTGACATGTCCTGAGCAGACGCCTCTGAATGCGGAAAGAGCGGCTTGCTGTGGTGAGAGCGTACCATGTTCATCGGGCTCTGTGTCTTCTTGGCTTGAACTTGCGTCGAGACGATCGCCGGGCGCGCCATGACTGCCGGGCGGATAGCGGTAGGCTGGCGGAAGGCCCTGGTGAGAGGGCGGAGGAAGCGTGTGGAGTTCATCGTGGCTCTGCAATCAACCTCATTAGCGACCTGCTTCCAGCTCAATTGATCGCGAGATCACTCGCGCGCAGCAATTGACATACCAGATGTGTAATCGAAGCCGGGCGGGATGAGTATCGATGGGTTGAGGGCGGCGGTGCTGTTGTGATGGGTTGAGGTCGTCGGCAAAAGCTCGTTCGAAGCTCTCGCCGGAAAGAGCCGCATCACGTGACAGTGACTTCCCAGCCCGACGGAGATTGGACGCCCCTTCCTTCCTTCACAACGAGGACACCTCAACCTCACTGCAGACTGGCAACATGCAACATGCGTCTCTTACTCTTCTTGGCCTTCTAGAAGCCTCGTTGATTTGGACAGAGTTTCGTTTGGCGCATGCGGCTCAAGTCTGCTTTGCGATCTCATCTCGGGATGAACCGCGCTTACTCGAGTCCCTTTTTAACCCTCTATGCCATCAACCGCCAGCTGTCATGCTAATATAGGCGCATCAACTATATCAACAACAGCTTTAAGCACATCGCCATCCGATGAATGCGTTCTTGACTGGCCCAATGAGGACAGCGAGTTCTTGATCTTGGACTAATGATAACCTCTCATGCTAATCGTCTAGCTAGTTCTTCCCTTGGACCGTGGAGCGTTTGTACATAAAGTCCACAACGCCTCGCACTGCGCTCTGTGCTACGCCTCGACGCGCCGACAATAACACCATGCCAACCAGAAATGTCACCATCATCGGTGTAAGTGCCTCCACTTTTTATTGCGTCCTCAACTAATGAGCATTTGCAGAACCGCGACATCTCTCGCTCCATCATCAGTGCCTTACTCCCCGCTTCACCGAAGACCAACGGAATCGGATACGAGGTCACGGTCCTGACGTACCCTTCACAGACGCCGTACCTTCCTCCCCAGGTCTCCCCCAACTTTGTCAAACACAAGACATCCGACTTCGCTTCCGCTTCGCTCGAGTCAGCCTTTTCTGGACAGGACATCGTCATCAGCACCGTAGCTGGAGGAGAGTACGCATTCCAAGCCCGAATTATCGACGCTGCTGTGGCAGCAAGAGTGAAGAGGTTCGTGCCGCACGAGTTTGGGCATGATTCATGGAATGAGCGGATACAGGCGAGGCTACCAAGCAGTGCGGAACGTGCTAAAGTCATTGAATACCTCCATCGTCAGGCTTCCATCAACGCGCAATTTGAGTGGGCTGCAGTGGCTCTCGGATGCATGTTGGACTCGAAGCTTCGTAGCGGTGACCTTGGCTTTGACCTGCAATGGCGGAGCGCAACCGTCCACGGGACAGGGACCGAAGTCTTCGCAGCGTCTAGTATCGGAAGAGTAGGACTAGCTGTGGCGAGTCTCATCCGACAATGGGATGGAGTCAAGAACAGCTATCTGTACGCGGCCGGTGTACTCACGACGGCCGACGACATTGTGGCTTGTCTACGGACTGCAACTGGCTCTGACTGGAGCGTTGACCATGCTGACGTCGAGGAATGTACAAGAGAAGGGCACTCAAGAATAGATCGAGGCTTCCCCGATTCAGGCTTATTCTTGTTGGAGAGGAGTGTCATATACGATGAGAAGCTGAGTGCTAGCGAAGCTTTCCGATACCGAAGTGCAAACGACATGCTGCAGTTGGAGCCAGAGACGCTGCAATCGATCGTCGATGAGGCATACCACGAATTCCAACATCGCGGTAAAGTAGCTTGCGGATGCTCGTAGCTATTGCCATTCGCTCGAGCCTACGACATGTCCGACAACTCGACGATTTCATGCTGCCTAAGATACGATGACCCTCAGGACCCATGGACTTTTCCCGCGGCGTATACCTTAAACGACTGGCCATGTGTGTTCTTCCTTAAAACGGCCGCTGATCTAGTGTCGTACAACATCCACGTCGACTTTGTCTGGTCGCTTTGTCGCTTTGTTCAATCCTGCACTCGACCACGACCATTGGCAATCCCTCGCACACAATCTTCCATGGGTCCACCACCGCTCACCCTGCCAGGTGTTGCCACGCCTAGTTACCCTTGATTCAGAACCCAAATATCGCTCGAAGATTTTGCCTCGAATTTGGGTTGGCTTCTCGCTCGTACGAAGGAAAAGCTGAAACTTCAAGCGGGGTCTCGACGCATTAAGATCCAGGATACACATTCGGGACAAGGACACTTTCACCAACTATCGCCAAATACTAAGAAAAAGCACAAGGCGATATAGATAGTCAAAGCGCCTCCATCCTCATCAACTTCAGCCCGTGTCACCATCCCCGCCCCCCAACCGCGACGCAATCAGAGGGTTTCCGAGGTGTCACGGATCAGTGACACCAACGCTCAGGCTATTCGGGTCATTGTCAAAGATCATAACATCGACCCGTATGTCAATGCTAAAGCGGTTTCTCATTCCGGCAACAATTAACCACCAATCAGGTTTTTTGGTACGACAGTCTAGTTTCATCATCGAACACATCACTAGTGATCTCCGCGAGAGCGACTTCCGGATCACATCATGTTGAATGCGGCTCTGCGGCTTGGGTGCCATCCTTCCAAGGTTCTGAACGATTTGCGAGTTCCCTAGACCCTCTGATGTATCAATTCAGCGCCGAAAAGCCGGTGGGTAAATGACCCATAGAGCATCGCGTTCCGGAAAGCGCACAGAACTTCCACACCATGTTGTTTTCAGATGTCGAATTGATGCTCATGACTCTGGATCCTCGCTCCCCGCATTCAATGCGCTCCATACCGCTAGCCGAATATCTACAAGGGAGGCATCCAGGCCTATAATGGGACCTATATCTTCGCCAAGCCACATCATTCACCCTGTGTCGTTTGCCAAGCGCACAGCAACTTTGACGTACATGGAACGCAATGCTACAATGCGGTCCGGTCCCTCTACTTTAACTAGTGTCAGGGTACGACCTCCGGACACAGCCATTGGCTACTCGAGTCTATAAGGCTACAAGGTTTTTTAGTCAGGCCTTCCAATGCAAACTCTCTTCTAGAAGATAGACAGACGCACCTCAAACTCGATACCACCTCAGACACCAAAAAATCTTCAGCCTCACGAATGCAGTAACTCCTTTTGTCCGCAGTACCGAGAAAATGAACCTGAGGCCATGCCCTACGCAAACCCACCACGCGGGGAGGCTGAGAGGAAATGGAATTCTCTCGCCCTGAGATCTGAGGCCCTTGACTGCGCCCATGTCCATGACGCCCTTTCCGTGCCGTCCGAACCATCAATCCTGTTGCAGATCACAACGCATAGCCTCATCAGCAATACCTCATCTAGCAAGCAGTGCGCCAAGACCAGCCACTCACATGAGACATGGTGCCAACAACTACCCATTCTGTTGTACCCTCCATCAAGCCATCGTTCATTTATTCCGTGGTGGGAAGACCCTGGAAAGACCCAATCCGAGACCGAGGACCCCACGACATTGCGCTCGAGCATGATCATCGAATTTGGCTAGGGTGGGTTTCAAGGGTCCCTCGCAATTGTCACAGCTTGCCCAGATAATCCGACGAGCGGATAGCGGCCCCATAATATGGCAATGGTCTCACCTGAGCGTGTTCGCGTTTGAAGTGCCGCGAGCGGTGAAGCATGCTGATCTTCAACACCTGTTGGTCAGCCGTCAGTGATGTTGTGAGAGCTCGAGTGCGTAAGAGGCCGCAGTGGTTGGATTGAGGCTGTGATGCAGTTTCGAGATGGTGTCTGAAAATACCTTCGGAGTCGTTGGTTTCGTTCACCGCTAGATGCTCGTGCTCGACTTGTTGGCTCCTGTTGGCCTTTGCCTGGTTCGGTCTCCCTTGCTGTCGAATGAGGCTGCTCGCTCAATCTGGTCACTAACTCGCTGTGCGACTATCGCTCAGCTCACCGATCAGCTCCATGTCGTGCGCGCTCGTCCACTCGAATTGCACGTTCCACCAAAAATGAGGGATCTCAAAATAGAGTTGATAATTTTCGATTCAAATGAGTGACAATGTTTTCCAGTCCAAGAAACGCTGCACGCTGCTCTATCTACAGTAACCAAGAGATCTATCTACGTGATAGGTGGGGTGGTGGATAGATGGGGGTAGGTAGAAAACGGCGCGATCGATACAATAAGAGACTCGTCAACTTCGTTAGTTCAGGTCGCACCGCTACACCATTATTCATGATGCTCGTGCAGGCCAGCGATCGAGGATCGCCAAATCAAATCAAAAGCAGATGTCGCTCGCTATGACAGGTAAGGAAATGATGAATGCCTGGATACCCCGCGTGCTGTCGTACAACACGCACCTCGTGTTATCGAACCAATACCAAGGTATCGACCAGAGTAAGGTGCAGACATAGAGAGGAAAGTGAGGAATGTCAAACAACGCTGCAGACCGCTCGCCAGCCCGCCCCGGGTAGTCAGATGCAAGCCCAAAATCCTTGAGTGTCCGAAATGTGAAGGCCCCTTCTATCCCGTGAACGCCAAGGAACGCACAAAAGAGGATGGAGGTGAAGGACAAAAAGGTCTCCTCGCAGCAACAAAGCAAACGCCATTAAACACCAGCAGCAAAAAGACCCGATTGGATCAGATCATACTCGCCAAACTATTTAGCGGCGAAATGTTCTTCACGCCCACGAGTTCCGGCTCCGAGACGGCAATCGCCGGATTCTGATTCGAGAAATTCGTCTGCAGATGCAGCGAACCTTGCAGTGGGGAGGCAAACATACCGACGACTTCCTGCTTCGGCTGGAGCTCAGCGTGGGTGGATGTCGGGCGCGGAGGGTGCATTGACGTTGGTGCCGGTGTCGATATTGAAGTCGGGTACGACGATGTCGGAAATTGGCTCGCTGACGACATCGGCATGCCAATGAATTGCTGCTGCGGCGTCGAGACTGCCGTGACGGGCGTCGGGTAAGAATTCGCTGGTTGGGAGTGCGAGAGCGTGGGGGTGGTGTTGAGGGAATGCGAGCCGTGGGGATGCTGGGAGGATGAAGGCTGTGTATTGATTGGAGTGGTGGAAGGATAGGAATTTGAAGTAGCGGATGCGGAGGAGGCGGCGCGGGCGCGGACGGTGTGGGTTTCACGACGTCTCTTGGGGCCGTCTTTGACTTTGGGGTGGGTGTGACACTGTGTCCAAGTTAGTCGATGCGCAGCACGGGCACGGGCACGGGCTGAGCGGTGCAGAATCGCGCAGCAGAGAGCAAACCATATGTACAGCAGTCGTGCAGGAATGTGCTGCTGTGGAAGGAGAAATACACACCTTATACGCATGCCTAAACCAAGTCGTCCCTTTCTTTTTGCTGCTGACCAATGGTATCCATTCACCACAGCTACCGCATAGTCCTTCCCAGACGTCGAGGTTGCCTTCTGTCCTTCTCGTCTCTTGTGGACCTTGAAAGGCGGCGCCTGTTGCTGCACTGACACCGTGCGTGAAGCTCTTATCGTACCAGAATGCGCTGTTCTTGAGCACCAACCAACGTCCGGGCTTGCACAGGCCGCACCAGCCCTCACGCTTATTGCCGTGACCACGTACCCAGCGAGGTGTGTACAGATCACCGCCAAAGCGAAGATCCTGTTCATGTGGCTTGAGGTCAGGATCTGAGGGATTCATATCGGATTCGGGGGGGTTGGAACCCTCCTCATGAAGCGAGGAGTAGAGATCTGGTGGATCAGACAGATCGGCGAAGTGAGAAGCGCACCCGCCATGTCGATCTGCGTTGCTTTGGAGCAGACGGAAGAGACCTTGGGATGGCAGTGGTCGAGGGACCTCCAGATGGAAAGGCTGATCGGGCGATGCGAACATCGTTGGGTTGCTGGATTGCAATGGATGCGGTTGGTAGAGCACATTCTGGCTGTGCATGCCATAATTACTCATAGCACTTGGAGGATAGGCTGGCATCGAGTGGTGAGGATTGAGGCGAGGACCGTAAGGGGCGAAGCGATCCTGAACCTGCGCGAGCGCACGAGAGCTGGTAGGTGTTGAAGTTGGTGCGTGTCCTGTCGACCATCGCTTGAAGCGACTGCTCTCCATTGTGTAAGGAGAAGAGCGCACATTGTTGTGCGGCGCCGGCGATGCGCGCGAACGGCTACCACCTCGGACGACATTGTCGTGATGGGGCCGTCTTGGGGAAGCGAGAGGTGAAAGAAGGCTTGGCGCGGGCTCGAGGTTGGGCCACGCTTCACAATCTGACGCATATGAAACTGCCTCGGATGAGCCCATCTCCTCATACGTCGAAACTTCGGGAAGGACTCCGCCAGTACTTGACATAGAGAACGAGGACTCGGACATGCGCCGTGAAGAAGATGGGTTGAACGTCGGCATGCTGTCCGGGTCTTGATGCTCGTTGCCGTGATATTGCCTTAGGTCGATGATGGGGGTGTTTTCGTCGTGGCCCATCAATCCGTGGTTGAAGTCTGCCATGTCTGGATCCATTGACGGGAAAGATTCCAACTCTTCACAAACTTTTTGCCCCCAAGGAGCTATGTCTGTTAGAGTGATATTTGAAGTCGGACTCAAGGACCTACTAGTGTCGATGACAGTACCTTGAAAGTAGTCGGGGCCACCCAAGGTTTCAGAACCTCCCATGCTATTGCGGAAAGCTGTAGTATTCATAGCTGGCGATTGAGAAGTAGTGACCTCGCTCCTGGCCAGTAGATGTCCATGCTCGTCTCCAGTGCTTGCAGTAGGTCCTTTCTGCATCTGATGATATGGGTGATGGGCCTGTGGCACCGCCCACGTGGGGTAGGGCGGTGAAGGTCTTGACACTGGCTGCATCTGCTGCTGCTGCTGCTGCGACTGCATTGGGATGTTACCGTATGGGTACATCATCTGCGATGCATGCTGTGGGGGAGGTTGCGTGAGGGTGTATCCTCTATTAGATGATGGTCGGTATCTTTATACACTGTCAGCGACGACGGCCAAGACGGTTGTTGATATCAGGCCGCTTACTGTTGGACCGCATTAAATTCCATCTTGGAGCCTCGTCTTCTCTAAGAATCTGGCCGGTAGATGCCCGTTTAGTGTAGACTACATTGGCGCAAATGTCAGCACCCGAAGAGGCAACCCATGCTTGCGCAGAACTCAAGACGACGAGGTGAGGCCGGCGATACCATACCCGCGTGGTCAAGCAAGGGAGAGTCAAGATGCAGAGTACATACAATGTAGTTAGCAAGTGAGTGAACAAGGTTCGGTCAAAGGAATGTGGCTAGTCGATAGTCGATAGTGCTGTGCGACTTGACAAGTAGGTCTGACGACAAAGGGAAGCTGGTTAAAAGAGTGTACGGAACAAAGTTCCCTTCGCAGCCAGCGCGGAGAGGAGCCCGCTCCAGTGACTTAAAGAGTGAATAGTAAAAATAATAGGGCTGGGGTTCTAATGAGTGACGAGGCCAAAGTAAAAAGAAGGACAGCTTGAGGGACTAGAATACTATATGAGAGAACACACGGGTTCTCGAGTTTCCGTGAAGTGACGATGGGAATAAGATGACATGTGGGAAGTTGACGCAAAGGAACCACTGGCGCTCGTTTGAGAGCAGCGTCGGGAGGCGCCTTGGCTGCAGAGATCTGGAACCGCTACAGCTTGGGAGAGAGGCGTTCACCCAAAGGAGGACGCGACGAGGATCGAAGTAGTGGAGGGGTGGAGGCGCGATACAGGGCTGCCGGGGTGGTAGGGACCAGGAGGGGTGTGAATACAGCGTCCAGTCCTCATCGGGCAACCCTCGAACCGCAGCGCGGCCCTCGTCTCGCTGCCGGCAAACTCGGAGGTCGTCTGGAGCCCGTACGGTTCGAGCATCTCCAGAGTCCCCTGCGGCTGAGGCAGCTGCAGAGGCCAGCGACACGAGCTGCAAGCACCAATTGATCTTCGCTCGGACAAGGAGGAAGCCGGTTGCGGAGGGGTGCAAGACCGGGGGGCAAGCCCTATTCGCAAGACGAAACTCATCTCGAGAGCAGTTTCAGGACGGCCCCAGTCGCGAGCAGCTCGATTGAGCAGATGGGCCTGGGGTGCGCCGAGGATGGCGAGGGAGGAAGAGAGGATGGTCGTGGTCGGCCAGTACGCGACGACGATGAAACGCACGTGAAACCGGACTGGGGTGCTAAGCGAGCAACCTCCACCACACCTCCCTCACCATCAGCCATCGCGACAACATTTGCACGCGACAATTCGACGACGGCCCAGCTGAGGACGGAGCCAGGGCCGACCCCGCCGTCTTGCCAGCGCTGCGGCGTTCGCATCGGGATGACTGTGCCCCTCGCTCGAGCTCCAAAGCCATCCATCGCCATCCAGCACAAGGAACCACCTGGCTTCGACGTCGACACATCCAGCGTGGCGACTCTCGCCAGCAGCGCGCGTACCAGCTGGCTGCGGCCAGCTGCCCCACTGCCGGCAGACGCCCTTTGCGCGGCCAGGTCACTGGACTCGACCGGGCGTTTGACAGCTGGCTGACAGTCTGGAACTGGAGCCACCGCAGCGCAGGATCAGGACCTCCAGCGACTTTGCACGACCAAGCCCTGCTGTTTGATCTCCCTTGCAGCCTGGAGGGCTCCTGGAGCGCCAAACCGCCTGCGAGCGCGTCTGTGTGCGGTGTGTGTCGTTGTCATTGTTTTGCATCCAGCACTTGGACGTCATAGAAACTGTACATGTCTCTATTATTACCCGGGCCTATCGCGTTGCGGCCTCATGGCCTCAGTCCGCCACCTGTCTCCATTGTGTCGAAATATTTGTCAGTGGGGTGCATGCAGCTCACCCGGACACCATCGGTTGGAGACTCTTTCTAGCTCCGGACTGCACACGGTCGGAGTGTAGCAGCTCAGGCATGAAGACCTGACGATAGAAAGGTAAAAAGGTGAGTGTTTGCGATTCAGCCACCGTCATGCCCCCCATCTCGTAAAGCTGTGCAGATTGCAGATTCGGGGCTGTCTTGGTACGCCTTTCCCGACATGGCTTGCAATCTTAAGTGAGCCTCCCGGACCCAGAGAGGGCCGTTCTCGGGTTCATTCGTCTTTGATCTCATCCTCTGCGTTTCTCCAGAAGGCGGAGGTGAGAGGGCTGAGGTGGGGTCGGTGTCGGTCGGTGGCCTCTCCCTTGCTTCGCAGATGCAAGACATATCAGACTTGTATTAGCGATTGCGCGTCCCCGCCAACATGTCTCTGTTTACCAGTCTGTGCCATGGACCATCAGCACCTCACCGTTGTTTGTGTGTCCTCTGCTTTTCCACGTGTGCCAATTGTTCATCCCACGGAGCTACCATTCACTGCTGGCTCAACTGCACTATGGTCCCAATAGGGCAGTGTACGAACTCGATGGCGCCTATCGATATTTCGGGACGGAGGGTCGTCTGTTCCTAGAACACCCTCATCGAACAAACTTTATTGCCAGCGGCATAGAGTATCATATCGAACTATGGTCGGCATCAACAATATTGATCCGGTACCACCAACCGCATTGTGTACCTGGCAGCTGATCACCAGGGACTCCGCCGTCAGATTCTTCAGTTACCTGGTCGAGTGCAGGGCCCTTCCGCAGCTTCCGCCATCGATGTCTTAGACTATCTGGGCGAGCAGTTGCACAGGATTCAGCTCAGGCTTGCAGGAAGAGGCGAGGCCTCCCGAAGAATGCATCCATCCGCACGGGCGATCCACAACGGTACGCCCCGTGGGGTAACAGCGTGGGCGATGGAGGTACAGGAACACAGACCTGGAGGTAGATATATCTCCGAGGTATGCAGGTCTCATTTCTTTTCACTAAGGAGTCCGTTCGCAGCATAAGCGATGTTTTTGACAACTTAAACAATGGCATGCAGAAGGTAACATCGATTGATAGCAATAGCGTGATGGGGCGTTGGAACGTGATCGACGGGAACACATACCAACATCTGCGAAGGCCACCTTGGGGACCATGCCTTGCACATCACTAAAGGTTTACAAGGTCTGTCTGCAGCGAACGTTAATGCAATGAAATTACACTGTAGTAGTTGAAGTAAGCCAACTTGCGCACTGCTAGGACTACAATGACATAAGCGCTAAGCTTCATACTCGACCGCGTGACCTTCTCCTATTCACCCCAGAAAGGGGCTGCAGATAGAAGGAATAATCATCAAGGAGCACTTTAGTATCCAATCACCACATAGGCAGGATCTCGCTTGAGCAAATACAGTGCTTCTAGGATTGTAATCACATAGTTGGAACCCCAGTCCCGGCTCGCTCCATCAATAAGTAGTACCAACTCAAGCCGTGACAAGGTCTACCAAACGACAGCCCCCGACTTCAATTCTCATTACATATCTCAGCAGACAGACCTACTCTTACAGCCCAACATCAGTCACTCAGTTTTACGCTATGATAGAGTTCAATAATCTGCGATGGTGGCGTCACATCTACGCGATTTACGTCCATCGAAACGGGACATCCTTACCACCCAAAAACCGCGACCCCGGGTTTCGCGTGGCGGACATACCTTGACGAGGCCGCGTCAACACCAAGATTTGCGCCCTCCTAGCTCCGATCAGTTGTCTCCTGATCGGGAAGGCGCGTAGATAGGAAAAGAAATAACGCGTGCAGGAAGCTTTGATGACGTTGCAGAAGCGAAGGGGCACGGATGTTGCAGATGGATGGTGGGAGTTGGAAACAAAGCAAATAGTATATTGCGAGATATATAAGGGATGTTTCTATAGTACTGCGAGGTGTGCAGTAGGTGATCGTGCCGAATCCTCTAGGATGAATCGCCATCCTGAGTCCATTGCAACGGAAGGCATTTCCAGACGAGATCAGACTCTTTAAGCGCCATCATATAGGTATAATCTTCCCTCCGACCATTTCAACGCCCTCATCCTCAACACTGACTCGTGCACCTTCGACGAATATTCGGTTTGTCCTCATAGCTTCCCCACTTTGACATCGATACTACCACTCACGGTGCCGAACACCATCTGGCTGTTGCCCTGGCCCTTCTTCGCCTCAATCCGGCTACCTCCGGATACATCTTGATCTTGGTGGATGAGCTCGAGGTCTTTGCCTTGCAGGTGCAGTGACCCATTCAACGTGCTGCCCTCCAGATGGCCCTCCCATTCTTGTGGGTATGTGAGATCGATGGCGCCCGAGACAGTCTTATGCAAGCTCGTCATCTTCGCCACCGCCCCATCAGCCTTCTTGTACGGGCTGCGGATCTTGAGTTTAGTCTGTCCTGAGCTCGTCTTGGTCTCCATCGTGCTCTCCTTCGATCCGGAAAGGTATGGCACGAAGTCCGCTGTGATGAAACCTGCGACCGACGTGATGTTGGTTTTTGAACCGTGGATGAATGTGCCGTCCACACTGCCGACTGTGGTGTCGATGCTGACCTGGTAGTCGCGTTCAGGAATCTTCTTGCGCTCGAAATCTGCGCGAATGCTTCCTGAGAGCGTGTGCGCCAGGAATATGGCAGATTCAGACCCGTCTTTGGCCTTCTCTTTGGGTTCAATGTTGACATTGACGCTGCCGGACTTCGTCACGATACTCAGAACATCCATCAAGGCGTACTTTCCACTGATGCTGCCAGAGATGGTCTCGAGATACACTTCGCGCGAATTGAAGGGCGGCGCATCGAGTGTACCAGTCGTGAGAGAGATCCGTGTGCTGTTGGTCACAGAGAAGGAAACACCTTCATGAACTTGCATACCTAGGTGAACACTCTTGACGTTCAAGTTCTCGATCTTCGCACCTGCTGCAAGGTATACGACGACTGAAATACCCAGGCAAGCACTACCTGGTTGTACACCATCGAAACCATCTGGCCTCGCAGGGTCGCCTATCGTGAGACCAGATCCTGATGAGGAGTACTTGATCGAACTGACATCGACTGAAGGAGATACTGCGTACGCCAACTTGGCAGCGATGGTGCCGGCCGCCTGAGAGTCGGGTGCTTTGACAAAGTGGACCCATCCTGACACTCGCTTGTAAGGGCCGTCAAGTTGGTGAACACCTTCTTGAATCTGTAATTCGGATGGCGTGCCCCAGTTGAAGTCTTCAGTCTTAACATTGTAGTCCTTCCCGCATCTTGATGGCCAACGAATCGGGTACTCCTTCTGCGGTGCTGACGACTGCGCTGGCTGGGCTGGTAGAGGTATCGTTGAAACAGTAAGCTTTAGATTATTAGTACTTCTTTCTTAGAGCCACGAACAACAAGTTGCACATACCTCTCGCTTCTTGTGTGTTGCTGCCGCGATGATCGCAGCGAGTAATAGGATGAGGAGTAAGGCTCCAATCCACTTCAGTAACCTCCTCCTTGTGCAATGTTCCCTCAATCTCTTTCTCCTGTGCGCCATCCCTTTGTACATGCCATCCTCATCAGCTGGTCCGGGACTTGTCCTTCCATCAAAACTTAGTAATCGCACGCCCTCGTCACCACTTGGCCGCACACTGAACTCATTGTTCCAAGGTCCTGGTGTTGTGGCTTCTAGATAACTGGGTGGAGGCCGCTCTTGCCCTAGAAATGATTCTACAAGTGGTGTTGATTCTCTTTCGTATTGTGGTTTTGGGCTTTTCGATGTTTCTTCGATATGGATGGCGGGGAGCTTCGATCTCGAATTGGCAGCTTCGGTATCAATGAACATCTTGTCCTCAGGCGCAGTTGCGCGACTCTTCGAACGAGATCTCAGGGCGAGTGTAGCCGACTGGTTTGGAGTCGAATAGAATAGTTGTAGGGCAGATCTTCAAGAGCTCTGGAATCTGAGGACGATAAAGGCACCACTCCGTAGCTGACCATCATATAAGAATGTTTGGGGAGGCTGGGCAATGGGAAGGGATGCTACAATTGTTTCGGGGATGGAAACGGAGAGTGTTTGATGTCGTTCTTGGCCCGCCACAGCGGATATTCCCATCTTCTCAAGACACCCATTGCTGTCTTGTGTTGAGCTCTGCGGACTAGATCTGCAGAGCGAGTTTTGGCAATGCACGCATAGGCATCCTCTTAATTCAATGGGGTGATTGGACGGTTTGTACACAGGTGTAGGCGATGCGGCGGCGGAGTGATGAGAGACTGCCCAGGGTGCCAAGAATGGGAGATGCCTCAGATGCCTTGGGACGTATGGCGCTACCCTCAGTCAGGAAGGATTCTCTCACTAGCGCCGTGTCTATCAGGCGGAGAACGTTACTGTATGATTTGGCCCGATGCCACAACGTTGCGGCAAGTGAAGCCATCCAAAGGAGATCTCTTCGTTCTTGCCTCTCGCCAATTGAAAGATAACGCGTTGTTCCCCAAGTATCCCTCGCCACTTGCCGCGGCTACCTAGCTAGGCTCAGCCACAATCACCAACCTTTGACATCGACGCGTCGCATCCTAAGAGGTATATGCATAGAATTGAACACAAGCCAATTTAGATTTCGGCATATAAACATAGCCAATTGTCATCTCTAAAAAGGATGTCTGAATCCGAGTGTCGGGTCGCATGCCCAACCTGCAACGATCTCAACTGGGTCTTTGAGTTCGAGTTCTACGAAGCATGGCATCATTTGATGCCGTGGGATAGTTTGTGCTCAACGGCTGGGGCAGGTTGCTCGACTTGTGCAATCATTCAAGATGCAGTTCTTCAGTTAGTAGGTCGCTTTGTGGGAGTCACAAGTGTATCAGGAACACTGCGGACACAGCCAACGAGCGACCAAGCGGGCCCAGTGGTCCTGACAGTAGAATACGAGGAGGGATCCGCAACTTTCGAGCGAAAAGTTGAAGTCTACACCTTGAGAGGTGAGCCATTTACCTCTCAATATCTACACTCCTTCGTTTCATATGCACAGAGGTCGCTGTTACCGAGTCATGCGATCGTCAAAGATGTTTGAACACTAATGCCCAATTCAGATGAGATTAACTGTAGTAAGATCGGAGTTGCGCGGAATGTCTCACTTACGCCATCGTCCAACTCTGCATTCGAATTCGTCCAAGACATGCTCCGTACCTGCATTTCCAAACACCATCATTGCTCAAGTTCTACTGCCAACATCCTTCCAAGTCACATTATAGATGTTGGATCCCACGATGAGAATGCTCCTATTCGCCTACTCGAGACACAAGGCGGACGTCAAGACGACTTTGCGCTCAGCCATCGCTGGGGCAATTCAAGGGCTTTTACGACTACCAAAGCAACTCTGAGTGCTCGAAAGAGAGGTGTCAGTTTCAAAGAACTCCCAAAAACGTTCCAGGACGCTGTCTTTGTCACACGCCGACTGGGCGTACGCTTTCTCTGGATTGACTCTGTCTGTATCATTCAAGATTCTCAATCTGATTGGAAGAGAGAGTCCGCAGCCATGGCAAACATATTTGGAAATGCCATGATGGTCATTTCGGCCGACCGCTCGACTGACGATGAAAGCGGTTTCTTGAACAATTTGGATCCGTCGGCGAATGGTTCTCTTAAACTGGGCCGTGAGGAGGCCTATGATAATAACCAGGCTATCTTCGTCCGACCTTATCGCCGTTGGCATTTCAAAACGATCGGTCACCGATCGCTTTCAGGGTCTAAACAAGATCCACTGGCAGACCGCGGTTGGGCTCTACAAGAACGTTTACTTGCACGACGAATCATACATTACACCGAGGCGGAGATGGTCTGGGAATGCAGCTCACACGTTAACTGCGAATGCCGGATCGAAGAGCATTCTTTCAGAGCTACAGACGTCTGGAGTTTATCCTTGTTCCGACGCAATCATTCTTCGACTTCTGACTCTGGATCCATGCCAGGGCCGTATGAGGCCCAATGGACGCCGAAGTACAACGAGCTTCCCTTATCGCTAGAACTACCTCCATGTTACGCCGGACCCACGTCATTCTACTGTCAGTGGGACCGAGTGGTGGTTGAGATCACGCGACGTAAATTTACGTATGCAACTGACTTGCTTCCTGCGCTTATGGGTGTTTCGACTATTATGAAACAATCTACGGGAGATGGATACCACTTCGGACTATGGTACGGGGACTTCGCCCTTGGTTTACTGTGGATGCCCACAAAGTGGATCGGTAGCAAGCGCATGACGGGTTCTGCACCTTCATGGTCGTGGGCGTCCCTTCAGTCACCCATCGATTACTACATGAGAAGACATATCTCGATACTTCCAAGCTTCAAAGTGCGCCAGATATCAACAACCACACGAATTGTTTCGGTCACAGGATTATTGGTGCCGCTTAATCCACAGTCTAAGCACACCAATGGTATGGTCATTGTGGTTCAGGGAGCAGAGGAATGGAAATGGCGAAGGAACAAGAAGCAACAGATTGACCCTGGATTGCCGGGCACATGGCCGATAGGGCGGGCGTATCCAGACTCTGACGCTGACAGGTATCGTATACTACAAGATGGCGAACTATTCTCTCTACTTGTTGCGAATAACAGGCACTGCATAGAGGATCGTGATCGCTTTCATGTGGGTTACACTTTAAATGGTCTACTAGTTCAGAAGATGTCTAATAGTCCTTGCAACTTATTCCGGCGGGTTGGATATTTCGTCGCTCGTGAAGCGAGTCCCTGGCTAGGAACGTGTCATCCAGAAGAGATCAGCATAGCCTAAGGAGGTAGTCCGTCGTTGATTGCGCATGGCCGGCGAGCTGTAGCAATTCTTTCTAGGAAAAATCCTCGTGTAATTGTCAAGATATTTCTACATGGTTCAAGGTGGCTTTGTACACGTTCAAATAATTGACTCAAAGACAAGCATTCTGACGGCAGGATTGCTGGAGAATGAATGTACCGTTTGCTCATGCAGCCGGAGAGAGGTAACGGATAGCAGTTGTAAAGCTGCTTACAAGGACTTCGATCCTCAAGCATCGTTAGGTAAGACTTCGCTAAACAACTCAAAGCACTCCTACATAGCTAAATCAAATTCTAAATATCGATATCTGTACCTCTTCTCTGGAACTAGTCTATACAGTCCTATGATTCCTCTGACGCTTCCTTTATGGGCCCGGCCGATTTTTCGAAACCCATTCTGACCACCCGACCTGGGAGCACCAATGCTCCAAAGTGCATGTTCGTCATGATCTTCCGAAAGGAGAGAGTTCATCGACTCGTTATACAAGCTGCAATCTGGAAAGGGCGAAGTAGAAAGTTTACTTGCACAAGTATTGGAAAGCTGCAACTAGAGCTTGATGTACAGATGTTCAGACGCTAGCTGAAAGCACTAGGCTACATACTTCAAGCACTCGAGCCACGACTGCCAAACCTTTCAACACATATGAAGCCATCTTCTCTCGGCATACGTATCCTTCGCTTGCTCCTCATTTACTCAAAAGTTATGGAAGCTATATCATGACTATTTTGCAGAAACTATGTAGAAGCATAATCGAATAAACCTGAGCTATCTAGGATCATTTTAGTAACAATATATGAGACCAGAGAACGTTCGAAATCACGAGTTGTTTACCTAAAGAATAGTAATTAGAAATTGAGAACAAAGCGATCGAATATAGGATATGGGAAGTACAGAAAACATGCAGACCCATTTCGTCTTCCAACAAGCTCCAGGAATAAGACCACTGTCATTGAGGACTCGCGTCCCAAGATTAAGGATTTACGCTTTCCCCAAAGTATACACTTCATCTAGACTTTACTAGTGCAGACTTTACTAGTGCAGACTTTACTAGTGCAGACTTTACCAAGAACCTATAGCAATCTTCACCTTCGTCTACTGCAAGGGACACGAACAGCATATACCAAGATTTCACCTGCAAATGTCATGCTCTAGAAAAGTAGGAAGGAGAGCGTGATCATGTCCATGCGCATCTATAATCTACGTATAAATTAAAACTTAGTAACGATGGCTGTATGATATTTCCACATTGTGCACCGAAGAATGAATATGAACGGATGATCCTGGCGAATGATCCTGGCGAATGATCCTGGACTTTAGAACTTATGAGCGGAGGTTGACATGTTCTAAAATACTACTTAAAAATCAAAAGACTCTTCGAGAACTGGGATGCTTTTTAGAACAAAAAGCGAGGTCACATGCGGACAAGAGCTGTGATAAAAGATCAAAATCCTCAGAGACCCTTCTCCACAGATAATACGAAGGCCGAGTATGTTAAAGACCGGGGCCACTGCTAGGACTAGTACACCACGATCATGTTCCAAATCATCACTAAACTAGAAAGCTTTATACGACGAGACTACAGTGTCAAACAGCCCAACGCCAATACCCATGCAAGCAGGAACAGAAATAGAAGGATGCATACGATCATCATACACTCACCTTCTGTTGTATATGCGAGCGAGCAAGAACAAAAAAATCTTACCTGCTCAGAGTATGTCTAAAAGAAAGATTTTGTTTCTTATACCATTCATCGATTGAGAATGACCCAGCGAGATCGGCTATGCACCGAGTTCATTAAATAAATAAAGAGGAATGGCAAGATGTTAAAACTACTACAATACCAAGGTCCACATCGCTATGCGAGTAGAAACAAGGACCAAATAAGAAGAACTGAGCATCTGGGTCTATGCTCAAAAGAAGTTCTAAAGCATCACCGAAAGTTGTTCATGTATACAAACAGCCAAGATCAACTTATTCAAAGTATCGATCCGCCGAATCTATCAGTTAACATATCCAAATCCTCACACCTTTACCTTCAGCCACATTCAAGAAGCACTCCAGCATTTTGATGCGACAATCAAGAACGACTGGCCCAAAGAAATGATGTACCGAGGTCCTCAATCTACCAAGAACTTACGAAAAGTAAGATATATCAAAATCACTAGACCCAACACCTTGTGTGAACGAATGAGCAAGCGAGCAAAAAGAGACAACTAAAGTTCTTTCCTATAATAGAACGACATGCTAGCATTTCTCATACAACCGAACGACTTTACAATTAAAGCTTGCTTGACGAAGAAGATATGCTTCGAATCCCCTACTATATTGAAAGGTAGAAAAGAGTAGTATACTTCTAAAAGTCTAAATAGACAACGGCATGTGAGCGAGCGAGCGAGCGAAAGGAGATGTTAGGAGTCCTCAATTGTTTATTAAGCACAAGACCTCGGAATCCTTTGAGCTACACAAACAACCTCACTATTAAAAAGTCGCCAGAAATTAAATTATGTTGACTACCCTCCACGACGAAAACTGACATGAAAAACTTCGAATGCACACAAAACTTTCTAGCCTAAGAATCTATGCAAGCAAGCGCACGAGCGAAACGGAATACTGAAACACGCAATACACCTCTCTCTTGAACGTCACCAAGGATTCAGCTCACCATTATTTCTAACATTTCTCTCGCGTATGCAATGCAACAGCACGAGTCAGCTATTCAAAATCTCGAGCAGCAAGAGCTATGTTTGAATCCTTTGAAAGAATATCCCTTGTATAGCTACGTTATGCTTCTCAAAGATCGACGTTAAGAAGCATGAACGAGCGAGCAGGCGTCCAAAAGAACTTGGAAGGCTACAAATCTTTACAAAAACAAGAAAGAAAATGACGCACAATACAATGATATGTTGGAAATTGACCAAAAATCAAAAAGCCAGAAAAGTTCCAATGATGCTACAACTTCCTCCCTTGAATCACGGAGAATACCCGAACATGAGAATCCAAAACGCAGAGACAGAAGATATATGTAAGCGAGCGAGGACGCGAAAGACAAAAGATGGCAACGACTGTTGCTCTGATAATAAAGCTATATAGCTACCGACGCATGCAAAGCCCAGGTTTGAGGTGGACAAACTATCATCTCCGAAATTCACTCAGCGAGCGAGACGATGCAACTCGAGGGGTACAAAGAAAATGCTGAAGCGCATTTATGAAGATCAGAGTATTGAAAATTCAGATGTAGATCGGCTATGACATTTTCAAGACTTCGTATGGTGGATATGATACACCGGTCCAGGTTGAAAAACGGAAAGCACTCGACCCATGTGTCTCCCTAAATCGCGTCCGTCAAGCCCCTCGGTTGTTTTAGGATAAAAATATCAGAACGAGGGTGTAGATACCGCATCTTACTCGTGAGAAGCGCTGTAATCGGTCCGACGGGGCCCTGGCTAAGTGGTATTTGACCGGCGGAGCGCTCCTACAATGCAATCCAAATACAATGTCTGTTGTCTTAGTCCGGGAGCTCTTGGAGGCTGATGCTTGGAAGTAAATGCGTGGCGCTTTCATGTTGTCCCACAGCCTTAAAATTGAATGCTAGTATTGGAATCTTTCGACCGCAATAAGTTGATTTGTTGGAAACATCAGAACGAGTGGCTTAAATCTCAATGAATATCCATACGTTCCATCGGTGTCGGTTTCCTTGATGTCAATTAGAGCGAGGTGCTGGTACTGTGAGGGCGCTGAAACATCAGATCGCGTGCATCGAGAGTGTGCGTTGGTACAAGACAATGCTCGTAGATACAAGACAATCGAGATGTGCAGGCGCAGCCTCAACGGTCATGTCTCAGACAAGCCTCGACGCGTGTAAATCAAGCTGCTCCTTGCTGGCCGTCAGACAAGGTCGACCTTGTGGAATGTTGGCTACTTGGCGATTGGTCATACTGCCGACAGGCCCTTCAACGTGGTTCGCGTGGTAAACTACGAATGCTGAGGTCAATCATGAGACACAAGGAAATTGTGGACAAAACAGAAATCGAGACGAAAAGAGATTACTACACCATCTTACTTTCGAAGTCGGCGTTTTCTATACAAACGAAAATTCTGGCTGAAGGTCTGGTGACGGAGGAAGAAGTCAGGGCGTCAGACGTGTACCACCTTCCAGGATCAGGGAATCGATCCAAGCAGCGTGTCTCTGGCGCTGATCCTGCGCCGAGGCAACACTGAGTTTGCCAGTGAACTCAAAGGTACCGACAGCGCCCACCGGCTCAAAGGCTGCCTGCAGTACCGCGTGATGTACCTTCGCGGGGCTCAGTGCAAGGTGCAGAGCGACTGTGGAGCAAATTCTATTGTTTCTTAGCGCATCGGAGGCAGAGTAGCGTTCCCCAGGACTGTGCCGAGATTTTGCCAACATCTGGGGCGGGCGTGGCCAGCAACCGGGCATAGCGTGCGAGGTCGATTCCCGGATTCCACAAATCAGCTGCATGCGGGCAGCGAAATTGCATGGATCTGCAGCTCACCAACCGCCGGGCATCAGCAGCTTCGCATGACTGCTGGAAGAGGACGAGAGGCAACGTCTGCGTGCGACGCAACCCCGCATCTTGCCTTGGAGCAGCAAGCTGTCGTTGCACTGCCAACTGCCATCGTCGACGCCACAGGTGAGAAAAAGCTTCGTATTCCAAGCTTCAGTGCTGTGGGCGCGCGGTAGGCTGCGGAAGCGGCTTCGTCAAGTAGCTTATGTCCACGACCGGATTAGTCTTCTGGAAATGACGATGTGCCAGGAGGATGACTGCTGGGGCCAGGGACGTTGTGAGAGCCCGAGGGAGAACGCGCGAGAGGACGCGCGAGATGTTGTGGATATGCTTGACGTAAGGACTCTGCAGAAGAGTCTTGGTGGCCATGGCGACGGGGACGCTGGGTGAGATGGTGGTGCGCGAGGGTTGGTCGTCTCGTAAGAACGATGGCAGAGGGTCCACACTGGGGCGCCGTTCTCACGCTCTTCAACGCGTCTTCTGGGGCCTCGGAGCAGCCCCCCGGACAACTCGACGGGCTGGGGACCGGGGCGAGATCAGCAGGCACTTCGTTGACAGGCTCACCCCGCAACGGGACGCAGAGAGGCATTGCTCGGCCGTTAGCCAGGGCGCCGGTGGTGAGAGCTCCTTCCCTGTCATAGCTCCCCCGGACAGGAACCGCGAGGAATAAAAAGCTCAGTGGTCCCCTTGCAGGCCCGTTGCGCGTCTCTTCACGTCCTGCTCGCGTGTTAATCTCTAGCAAACATTTCATCTGTGGGTGAACATATCTGTTGCACCCATCGTTGCCGATAGCACGCATCCGAGCGCGGCTCTTCGACGTCATGCGGTGGCTTGCTCAAGCATTTTTGGCGATCGCCCTAGCGGAGGCTCAGTCCACTGTAAGTCGAACATACACCATCAACACCCCACAACAAGACCATTTTTTTTTCTACGAGACGCAAATCCACAAGTTGTATGAATGACTCGGGACTTCATGCGCTTCGTGTTCTCCATCTTTCCTTTCCTGCGCGCAGACTCCGTACAATCCCTTGTTTCCGCGTCTGTTTATCGCATGCTGACGGGTAAACAAGTATCCTAACACCACAACGCCGGGCGGCAATGGCACGACACCGATAGAATCGCAGTATGCGACGAGTCCGCCGTTCTATCCCAGCCCGTATGTTGAGTCTGAGGAATACAATTGGGTGTGGCGCTAACGTGGAGCAGATGGGGAGACGGCACGGGCGCCGGCTGGGCTGAAGCGTACTCGAAGGCTCAGGCATTCGTCAAGCAGTTGACGCTGCTCGAGAAAGTCAACCTGACCACTGGTGTAGGCTGGGAAGGCGAGGCTTGGTGAGTACCCCTGACGAATTGCTCAATTGAAGTTGTTGCTAACGTGCTGCAGCGTTGGCAATGTCGGTGCCATCCCACGACTAGGCTTTCCAGCACTCTGTATGCAGGACAGCCCTGTGGGTGTCCGATTTGGTATGCACTCTGAATATCAATCAAGAGCGTTTGCTGACAGCTTTAAGCCGACTACGTTTCCGCGTTCACATCGGGAGGCACGGTTGCTGCCTCGTGGGATCGCGGCGAGTGGTATCGCCGAGGTTACCAGATGGGAACAGAACATCGCAAGAAGGGCGTTGATGTCCAGCTTGGCCCCGTCGTTGGCCCGCTTGGTCGCAACCCGAAGGGTGGCCGTAACTGGGAAGGCTTCAGTCCTGACCCAGTGCTATCCGGCATTGCTGTTGCTGAGACTGTTCGCGGTATCCAAGATGCTGGTGTCATTGCTTGCACCAAGCATTACATCCTCAACGAGCAGGAGCACTTCCGCTCGCCGGGCGACTTCGAAGACTTCGGCTCTGTGGACGCCATTAGCTCCAACGTTGACGACAAGACCCTCCACGAGCTATATCTATGGCCATTCGCAGATGCCGTCCGCGCTGGGACTGGTTCGATTATGTGCTCATACAACAAGGCCAACAACTCGCAGGTCTGCCAGAACTCGCACCTCCAAAACTACCTCCTGAAGGGTGAACTCGGATTTCAAGGCTTCATCATGTCTGATTGGAGTGCCCAGCACTCAGGTGTGGCAAGCACATTTGCTGGACTCGATATGACCATGCCTGGTGACACTGCCTTCGACAGCGGCATGTCTTTCTGGGGACCCAATCTTACCCTCTCAGTCCTCAACGGCACCGTTCCTGAGTGGCGAGTCGACGACATGGCAGTTAGAATCATGGCTGCCTACTACTTCGTCGGCCGCGACACGGCTTCGGTCCCAACCAACTTCAACAGCTGGAATCTTGACACCTACGGCTATCAGCACCCATTCGCAGGTGTTGGCTATGGTTTGATCAACCAGCACATCGATGTCCGCGACGATCACTTCCGTTCCATCCGCATTGCCGCCGCGAAGTCCACTGTTCTCCTGAAGAACTCTGGCGTGCTTCCTCTGACTGGCCGCGAGAAGTTCACCGCAGTCTTCGGCGATGATAGCACTGAGAACCCATACGGACCCAACGGCTGCGCCGATCATGGATGCGACAACGGAACTCTTGCTATGGGCTGGGGTTCCGGAACCGCCTTCTACCCATACCTCGTCACTCCCCTGGAAGCCATCAAGCGCGAGATATCTGATGTCGGCGGCGTGATCCAGTCCGTTGTTGACAACTGGGCCTACAGCGAGATCGATGCTCTAGCCAAGCAGGCTAGCGTTGCTGTCGTCTTCGTTAATGCCGACTCCGGCGAAGGCTACATCACTGTTGACGGAAACATGGGTGATCGCAACAACCTCACACTCTGGCAGGACGGGGAGACGCTGATCAAGAACGTCTCGGGCCTCTGCAACAACACCATTGTTGTCATCCACTCCGTCGGACCAGTGCTTGTCGATTCCTGGTATGACAGCGAGAACATCACTGGTATTATTTGGGCCGGTCTTCCTGGAGAGCAGTCTGGTAACTCGATTGCTGATGTGCTCTACGGACGCGTCAACCCGGGTGGCAAGCTTCCCTTCACATTCGGTACCAATGAGTCCGAATACGGCCCAGATCTTATCTATGAGCCTACCAACGGCCACGACAGCCCTCAAGACGACTTCGAGGAGGGCGTATTCATTGACTACAGGGCTTTCGACAAGAACAACATCACCCCCATTTATGAGTTTGGCTTCGGTCTCAGCTACACAACATTTTCATACTCTAATCTCAACGTCACCAAGGTTCCAGCCGGTCCCTACACACCTACCACTGGAAACACTGGCCCAGCACCAGTCCTTGGAAACTACAGCACTAATCCTGCGGACTACCAGTGGCCAGCCAACCTGACGTACGTAGAGGCGTACATTTACCCCTACCTCAACTCCACAGATTTCGACACAGCGTCCAGCGACAACGACTATGGTCTCAACTACACCTGGCCCGATGGCGCGACCGATGGCTCACCACAGCCTCGCGTCGCCGCTGGTGGTGGTCCAGGCGGTAACCCACAACTGTACGACGTTCTGTTCAGCGTCACCGCTACTATTACGAACAACGGCACTGTTCCTGGCGACGAAGTTCCGCAGCT
The DNA here is from genome assembly GCA_010015825.1 of Lophiotrema nucula. NCBI lineage: Eukaryota > Fungi > Ascomycota > Dothideomycetes > Pleosporales > Lophiotremataceae > Lophiotrema > Lophiotrema nucula. The sequence continues at coordinate 637,724 of ML977325.1, read as the reverse complement.
CTACATCTCGCTCGGCGGCGCCGACGATCCCAAGGTCGCTCTCCGCAACTTTGAGCGCCTCAGCATCCAGGCAGGCCAGAGCGCGACCTTCACTGCCGACATTACGCGCCGTGATGTCTCGAACTGGGACACGGTCTCCCAGAACTGGGTCATCACCAACTCGACCAAGACGGTGTATGTTGGTAGCTCGTCAAGGACACTGCCTCTGAGCGCGACGCTATCATTCTAGACGCGATAGTAATATTTAGGTTATTGTTCGAGAGGGACTCGGCGTTGGAGGAAAACATTGGTTGAACAAACAGATAATGATGAATCTCTAATCGAATTGCTTCGATGCATTTTCGTGTACATATATAGGAGCAAAAGAACGGATTGAATAAAACTCTGCAATGGTACCGTGGTACCGTGGTGATGAAGAAGTTTGCGATCAGCGGTGTCATCCGCTTAGGCTTTCCTACTCGGCATAGCGGGCAGTTCTGCTGCGAACTTGTCGGTGACTTGCATTCCAGCGCGTCATGGTGCTTCGCTGACGAATCCGAAGCGCGTTAGCCCGGTATCGAGTACAGTACAGCAAGAATTTCGAGTGTTTGTTGCAATCTTCGCCAGCGGGAAGCCCGATCGCGGTGATGTGTACGTGAAGTATTATTGTTTACAACCGCTAGCTGTACCTGGGGACGTCACACTGGATACCGTGGCGTGCTCATGCAGAAATTTGACCCGAGTTCTCGCGCCAAGGGCAGGGTTCTCCAGTTGCAAGCCTCATCCCGTGACGGCGCCTTATGCGGATTAGTAGATCAATCAAGATTCAATTGCGTCTCCAACAGAGCCGCGCCTATCGATACAGCTGCACGCCGTGTTCGCGCCTCTGCTGTCTGCTGTCTGCTGCCCGCTGCCCGCATTGTGGATAGCTGCGCCTCGACTCGCCCGAAGCAAAGCAGAAGCAGAAGCAGGAGACGTCAACCGCTGTTTCGCGATCTTCGCGTGCGGTTGTGCTAAACAAACAACGCCCTGAAAGCCGCGGTCACCCACCCCATCGCACACCTCCTCCGCTGCCATTCTCGCCGTCCCGCCTTCCTCACCGTCACTCGCTCGCAGCTGCCCGGCCGCAAAGAATCTATTCAGAATTGGCTAGGAAACCAGCTTGGCCTGGCGTTGCTCCTGCTCGAGTCCGGCGGGGTGCCAGCTCAAAGAAGTCTTTCGTCACTTCTGCCACCCGAAATACACAGACGGCCAAACAAGCAGCCGTCCATTATTTCTCTCGCCCTCCACCGCTGCACACCGCCCATGCACTATGCCGCCGTCCTCGACTCGTAGAAGCGGCCTGCGCTCCCGCCGGGAGCCAGACCTGCAGCAGTCTGACGCTGATACACCCGAGTCGATAGCCACACCCACCCGCAAGCGGAGACGTGTAAGTTGGGCTCGCAGACAACACGCATAGAGATTGACTGACGCTGGCACAGCTGAACGGCAACGACCGCCCTGCGACTGCCACCCCCGCCGTCACAGAAGACGCACCTCCTCCGCGTCCTCGAGTCGCCGAGTCCGTCGCCAGCAACGACTCCAATGTGACGCTCCCCAACGGCGCGCCCGTCGAAGACACGGCAGACCCCATAGAGCGGCAGAATCTGGTCATCGGAGCGCTGCGCACGCCGGGCAACTACGCGCCCAATGCCTCCATCGACTACGCCAACGACCTGCAAGCCCGCCGGAACCAGGGCAACAACGTCGCAGCATTCGCCAAGATTGCAGCGCGCGACTGGTGCTTCTTCGTCCAGAAGACCATCCTCCTGATCGGCCGCGCCGACTCTGCCATCCGCCCCAACCCGCCGACCAGCTCGCAGGATACGGGCCCCCAGAGCGCAGACCCGGCCGCCGAGTGGGGGGTGGACATCGACCTGGGCCCGGAGCGCCAGGTCTCGCGCGTGCATGCCCAGATCGACTTCGACAGCACCCAGCAGAAGTGGTACATCTCCGTGAACAGCCGCAATGGCCTCAAGCTGGACGACGTGAGCCTCGGCAGGGGCCACCGTGCGCAGCTGCACTCTGGCATCTGCATCGGCATCATGGGCACGCAGATGCTCTTCCTGCTCGCGAACGAGGAGGATCAGTTCCACCCCATGCTGTGGCGCCAGCTCAAGAACGACCCGGAGGCAGAGGAGTCGGACAAGGAGGGAGGCGGCCCAGGTGGTTCCCGCTCGCTGCCTCATGCGCACCCGAGCGGACCAACACCAAAGCGTGAGGCTTACGACCCGTTCCCGCCTTCCTCACATCCTCGCCACAAGCAGTCGTCGCAGGCTTACAGCATGCAATTGACATCCACTCCAGGTCGTCCTCAGCCGGGCACGCCTCTCGCCTTCCGTTCGTCTGAAAGGGGCGCGCCATCTCAGGGCTCGCCGAGCAACTTCCCGCGTAGCATCTTCACGGATCCACAGGGAGAAGACATCGACTACAGCCAGGACGCTGCCAAGGACATCAAGCCCCCTCACAGTTATGCGCAGTTGATCGGACAAGCTATCCTGAGCAGTCCCGAAGAGATGCTCACGCTCGCCAACATATACCAGTTCATCAAGGACAGATACGCCTTCTTCAGGCATACGAACGGCGGCTGGCAGGTGAGTCTAGCCCTCTCTTTGCGAAATCGAAACCCTTACTGACATCGATCAGAACTCCATTCGCCACAATCTCTCCCTCAGCAAGGTGTTCGAGAAAGTTGCACGACGCACCGATGAGCCGGGCAAAGGCATGAAGTGGAAGATTGCGGACAACGAGCGCGACGACTTCCTCAGGAAGCAGCTGGTGCACCCACGCAAGGGGCCAGGTGGGGCGAGGATGGATTCCTCAGGGCCGAATTCCCCAGCCCTCCGAGATGGCATTCCGCATGCCACGCTTGTCGGTGCAATGGCCCACAACGATGTCTTTGCAAAACATGAACGAGGTATAACGCGCATCAAGACACCACCTCGCTCTGCGACACCCCCACTGATGGAGATCCCCTCAGCAAACGAAGCGTATACCCCTGACCGTGGCCCGCGACCCCCTAATTCGTTCTACAAGCAGTCGCCGGCTCAAGGCGAACACAGCTTGACGACACCGGCGAAGCGACTCTTCCAAGATCACAACCCTGGCGCTGCTGCCTTTCCAGAGGTAGTTGATCCCAAACCCGCGCAATCCGATTCTTCGCCCACAAGTGGCCCATCTAAGCCTAAAGTCGCTGGCATGCGGCATGTTGCTCATTCTCCACCTCCGTTGTATTCTGATACACCAGCGGCTAACGCGAATGGTGCTCAGGATGCTACTCGGATGAACAACGCCGGCCTAGTGACGCCGCTCGTCACGCGACATGCTCCCCGACTTGCACCTCCGAGTACGGCACAGGTTCCGAGCCAGTATATGAACTTCTCGAGTCCCGCGCCCTTCTGGAAGTACGTTGACCTGCCTAGCACACCTGCTCGCGCACCGAACCTCGACATTAGCCCGATCAAGATGAAGAAGGACGAGGACGTCGACGAGAAGGCCGACGACATATCTGCTCAACCTTCCTCGCCGCCCATCATCGACGAACCCAGCAACGATGGTGAAGATCAGGACATCAACGAAGACGAAGCCGGCAAGGGTGAAGACAACGACGATGAGGATCTCGCTCCCGAGAGTCCTAGTCGTACCGTCTCCCGACCTGTCAGTCGTCGCGATGTTCCTGGCTCACAGCGCAGCAGGTCGAACTCAGCGGCCGTCACAGCCGCCCATGTACATACCCAGGCCAACGGTTTCGGCGGCGTGGCGAGCACAGGTGGCGCAGATACTGGCGCGGCACCGATGGTGAGGGGTGCGAGTCTGGGGAGTGTTGATGAGGAGGAGGAAGAGGGGTTTGATCTCGCAAAGTGAGTAGCACTAGCGGGACCGAAGAGGGATGGTGCTAATCGTGCGTTAGGGGCTTCCAACCGATCGGCTCTTTCCACAAGAGCATCCAGGCGCAAGGCCACAGCGTCATAGGCCGACCGTATCAACCCAGCGATGCGCGAACAGGTGTTCCGACGAATACTTAAGACCATGCAACACCGCCGTTCCCTTCTAGTGCCCTCCCCACTCTCGAAGACTTTACCGTAATCGTCACATCATCATCTACCTGTACGTCCAACAAAATGCGAGCATCGCTAAGATAACCTTATCTCGGAACGCGATAGACGATCTTTGCATACTCGGAGCGTTGTCGACGCAAGGTGGATTGGCTTACATGTGTTTCTCGAGTACGTTGTATACGCTCTCCATTCCAATTCCTTCTTTTCCCAAATCCAACAGCTCCCCGGCGAGAACAGGTGGATGGACTGTCTGTTTGTTTAATGCCTTTGTTTGTTTATCTGGGTGCGGTACGGTGCGGTGCGGTGCGATGCATTCAAAAGGGGTTATACTAGGATGGCGTTTAATAGGTACTTGGGTTGGGGGTTTTATGACATTATGAGTAGAAAATCACTCTCCTCACACGAGAGGGCTTTCTCATCACCTTCTGTTGGGTTTTCCTGTGGCGGCGTGGTGTGGTGTGGTGGTTAGCTGGATTGGTTTGTGCGAGTATACGGGTGTTTGTTTTAGCCTCTTCGGAAGAGGGGGGTATGGATGTATCGGAAATATGAATTGTCATCACTTAATCGTTGCTGTTATTTCGTGCAATCCTGGAGGGGCGGCGCAGATTCTCGGGAGCACTTCGAAGGCTGGTTATCGGGGAAGGTGGGACCTTAGTTGCTTGGCTTGTTGAAGCGGCTCCCTACGTTGACGAAAATGAAGTAGGATATCTGTACGCTTTCTCCGGGACTCGGTGATATGCATATGCAAGATTTCACGTTGTAGAATCCTGAATCTTTGAATTGTGAACTGTTTCATTCAGCTAGCCGTCTGTCTCTCCTGCCTTTTCCAGTCCCCTCTCCTCTCATCTTTTGGTATACATACACTCCACTCGCTCGCTCGCCCCTCTCATTCCCCCTTCCAGACAAAGATGCCCGTCTAGTTGATCTCCTTGTGCGGCAGCCACTTGCTCGCCTTCAGATTCTTCTCCTCGAGCGGCGCATCCAGGATGCCCATCCTCCGTATATCGCCCGCGCTGGGCGCGTCGTCGCGCTTGATCTGTGCTTGCTGTTTCCGGTATGCGGCTTGGAGGGCGAGGGTGCGTGCGGCCTGGAAATCATAATGTTAGCGACGAGCACGGGATATGGGTAATAGTGCATTTGGAGCAGTCGGGGAAGGATGGCGGGGTGGAGGGGTGAAAGGAAAGGGAAGGGAAGGGAAGGACAGGGAAGGGATGTACAGGGTAAACGTACTTCTTTCTTATGGTGCAGACACTCGTAGTAGTCCTCGAGGACGGGGACGCATTTCGCTTTCCCGGAGTCGTCTTCGGCGCTGGTGTTTGTGACGTAGCAGGCGAGGACTTCTTGCCAGAAGGGGAAGCAGCGAGAGGGTCCTAAATCCTCGATTAGTATGGATGGAGTAGAAGGGTCGGCATGGCCGGGAGTTGGAGGGGAGGAGTTGAGGCGTAGAGGAGGAGACTTGAAGCGCGTGGTGGAGAGGTGGGCGGGCGGCGATCGTGGAGCGTGGAGGTTGATCGGTCTCCTTTTTGGAGATCCAGAGTATCTTCTGGTGCCGTGTGTGTCCAGCCGTATCACTCGCCTCGTAGTCGTCGCGGTAGTTGTTCGAGCTTTCGGTCGGTAGTCGAGATCGTGCCATTGCGCCTACGCCGCCTCCTCTCCACCTTCCAAAGCCCCTCCATTTGTGTATCTTGCAATTGAATAATACGTACCACCGGCTAATCCGTACCCAGAAGCCATTGTCGCGGTGTAGATGTGGGGTTTTGAAGTTGGAGGTACGAGCTTCGAGCTGTGAGGTCGAGCTAGTGCTGCTTATGTAATGGCGTCCGGATAGCTGTCGATTGGCTTAGCGATGGTTTTGGTCCTTCACCACTGAACTGGACGATGCAGGCTGGAGGGCTTCAGCAGGCCTTGCAGCGACGCTTTGAAAGATATTTCAAGATATGAAGTAGGGACAGGGAGTACACTCTACTCGCGTTAGACTTTGAGGGCTGAAGGGCTCCAGCAGGCTTTAGAGTAACGTATTGAAGAGCATATTGGATAGAAGTAGGATAAGAGAGTATACTACACTCCCATTTGATGTTGTAGGCAGAAGGGCTTCGTAACACATTACAGTAATTCGATAAAAAAGCGGTTCAGGATACGAAGTGCTTCAGATAGAACAAAACCTGGGTAGAAGATTTACAGGCTGTAGGCCTTCGGAGAGCTTTGGATCAACGCGTTGAAAGTAGATAAGGATATGAAGTGCTACAGAAAGTATATGAAACTTGATTTAGATGTCACAGGCTGGAGGGCTTCAAAGGGCTTTGAATCGACGCGATAAAGGAATATTAGGATGCGAAGTGCTTAGCAAGTACACGATACTCGTATTGGATGTCACAGGCTGGAGGCCTTCAAAGAGCTTTAGATCGATGCGTTGAGAGTAGATCAGGATACAAAGTGGCTTCGGGGACGGCAAGTAAGATGGGTTCTCACCTAATAATTAATGATTTGATTGAAACATGACACTAATCTCAAGGTATTACAGAGGGCTAATATCATCTCAGAAGTTACTCGTCCTCAGCAGCCTTTGCTTCCTCCTCGCTGAACAACGAGAACATCGCGGACAGTCGGCTATCTGGCCGAGCCAGTTCCAGACGAGTCTCCTCATCCATCTCAGAACTGCTGAGATTGATGTCTGCAGCTGAGAGCTGCTGGCTCTCTGTTGTTTCCTCCGAAGTCGACTCGGGAAGATGAACCTCGTCGGCGGGCTCATCATCTTCAGCCTCGTCTATCTCCGACTTCAAGTAGTCGTCTATATTGCTCACGATCACCGCATCGTTCATCTCAGAGTCGTCCGATTCGACTCCAGATCCATGCTGCTCGACAGCGCCGTATTCCCCACATGCAGTGTTGTCCTGACTCTCGTGGCCAGTCTTGAGACGTTTGCTCTCAGTCGCCTCATTCTCTGTGTCTGTTTCGGCTTTGCTACTTCGAAAAGAGAATTCGCTTGAATTGCGAGATGGAGAAGCATCCTGAGCGAGTGCGGTGTACTCCGGGATCTTGCCGACTAGGACACCATGTGGAAGATCGTTCAGCGCCAAGCCGTCGTGGTCCTTGATCGCCTTATCGCGGACTTGTTGAAGCTTCATGCTCCAGACAGCCTCGTCGACCTTTTCACGTGAATGTGCAGAGTCGAGGCGGAAATAGCACATGATATCATCCTCGCAGCAGATCAGAGAGTCCTGAGTTTGGCCTTCCTGTTGGCGAAACAGAATGACGCGCACGAAAAGTTCCGCCAGTTGGAAGACAAAGGGGCCACATGCTCCTGCGTCGAAGCAACGGTTGGTAGTGCTCTGATTTGGCGTTCTATTGTCAGCCCAGAATTTGTACTTCTCTCTCAGTATGCTGCCGAGACCAGTGGCGACGGAGTTGGCGACCCATTGATACTCGGGCTTGTACCAGTAGAAGCTGTCGAAGTAGCTGGCTATGCCTTGCTTGCGGTCTACGAGAATGAACGCCCAGTGGATTCCGCCGGACGACTGCTCGAATTCGTCACTATAGAAGCCGTCGTTCACTGGGAGGAAGATCCACCGTTTGTCCTTGAATTGATCGACGTAGTCCTTGAAGTGGGAGATCTCATTTTGATCGTCGACGTAGCCATGCATTCCGAGGCGGAAGAGAATTGAGGCAACCATGGAGTTGCCAATGGCTATGCCATGTGCCTTGCACTCGTAGCTCATCTCGATGAGTTCCAGTGCAACATTTAGGGTATTGTCTTGCCACCAGCTGTCTACTCCACCGCGAGCTGTGATGTAATGGACATCCTCGTTAGTCAGGGAGGATCCCTCCAATTCCAGGAAGGTGCGACCGTCCTTCGGTGGTGCACCCAGCTTCAGCGTCTCTGGATACCGGCTCGGATCGGGAAATGGTAGCTTTGGCTCCCGCGGCACGAGGGGCTCGTTCTCGTTGAGAAGCTCATGGGTGCAGAATCCCTCTACTTCTACACATTTGCGCCTGAATGGGTCCGCTTGAGCCTTTGCCTTCTTCGGAAGCCGGCGTTTACTTAGGAGAAAAGGGTACTCTTCTCTCCTAGTCCGGAACCAGCCATTGACGTCCACATCGATGCTGTAGCGGCGCTGGCGAAGGCGAGGTGTGGTCTGTCGCGTTGGAGCTGGCTCGCGTTCGAAGCCGCGCGATGCTGAGATGAACGACTTTCTCGTAGCCCGGGACATGATCTGCTGCGTTAGAGGGTAGGCACGCGCCCGCCTGAACTTGCCTTCGTCCGTGATCTTTGCGAACTTCTTGTCGAAATCCCTCTCCAACTCTCTCATCGCCGCCTTCTCAGACTCCTCGAGCTCCTTCCTGATCTGCTTCTCGATCTCCTCCTGAGCCTCCTTCTCGGGCTCCTTCTCGGGCTCCTTCTCGGGCTCCTTCTCAGTCTCCTTCTCAGCTTCCTTCTCAGCTTCCTTCTCGGTCGCCATCTCAGCTACCTTCTCGTACTGCTCAGAATACTTCCCAAACACCCCCTCAAGCACCTCATCCGACATAGCCAGCGGCACCAGGTTCGCCATAAAAGCAAAGTGTGATAGTGTGAAGCACGGAAGAGAGAACGTGAAGATTGTTTACCTTTCAGGAAAAGCTTACGCTTATTCAAACGTCGACCAAAACTTTCCGGAGCGAATGTACGCAGCGCACGAAGCCGGCGGGTTTTTATGTCGTCGTTCGTTGAAAGAAGGTGGTGGAGAAGTGCGCGACGATGTGCAAAAACAATGTGGTTGTGTGCGCGAACGTTGTTGTAGCTTCGGCGGTGACAGAAGGAGGGGAGCTTTAAGAGAGGTCGAGGTGGTGACTCTGCGGCTATCACCCGCGCAGGTGAAGGTCGAGCGAGGCAAGTCTTCGCGCGATTTTTCGATCTTTCACTCCTTAGCACTAAGATAAGCGGGGGCTGATCACCTGTAGCAGGCGGGCTCCCTTGTGATAACACGCTCGCGCGCCTGACTTTATTTCGATTCATTACATTATTTAGGTAAGGTGCTGGTAGTATACTAAATCGTGTTAAGGTTCGCCAGGTAACGTTTTAGTGTGACTGTACCAGAGTATTGTGCAAACACGTCCTGTCACGGTGAAGGAACGGAAAATTTCCGCATTCGCATTCGGGCGACAGTTTAGAGTAATCTAGTTCTCATGTGACGGTGAGCGAAGAGGATGTAGCTGATATGGCGAACCCCGATCCCCGTCGAATCACGCGACGGGGGTATCTCTGGACCGGAAAGGTGAATAAGGTTCTGTCCGGGGACAGTCTTACCGTCAGGAATCGTAGATATATTCGCAGATCGAGAATCTATTGACCTATAAGTTGGTCAATCAATAAGGTCTATCAACGATAAAGATACTTAAATACTTACAGCTGGCTTGCTACACATGAGTTGTGTAGAGCACCTGACGATGAGGTGTGACGAGGGTCAAACAATCTTGGAATATCGAGGATAACGCTCATGGCGCATTGTTTTAAGATTGCAGGGTCTTCCTGATCCAGGCTCACTGCTCAGCTTGGTCGCCCACTCTCATGCCTTCCTGATAGCTTGGACGACGTGTCACTTGAGATTCAGGGATGGTGGGGAAGAAATATTCGGTTCGTAATCTTCGCCGTGGTCGCTGGAGCCTTCGGGTATCATGTAGCCTGTTGACGGCTAGCATTGTGTATGCCTTTTACCTTGTTGGCATACTAAGCCCCGTCAAGGTGATCTTCGTCGAATGAGAGTACAGCTTCGCTTTCAGACCCAGAGAGGAGGTACAGACACCGACATTCGATTAGTCTGTAGGAGTACTTCAACATGTAAGCAACACAGATGGGGTTTACTCTGTGGTCCTACCTGCTGGATCCAAAGCGTGACATCTTAGCCCATCTCTGGGTGGGGTGACCGAGCTCAAACTTTAGAGCTAGCCTACAACTTTGACATGTCAGGCGAAATCAAGAACCCTCCGTGACGGAACAGGCGCATGATACTCCATGCTTTCCAGGCGACGATATTTTCGAAGCAGACAGCCACCTCTTGCCTCTATTTTGAAGATGATTTGGTCCTGCGTAGCCGGTTGTGTGTGACATATACATATCTGTGAGGAGGGTCTTCATCCACATATTTGCCGCTGTTTGATCGACACCATCGAGTGACTTCAGGATTTCATGAATGACATCGGATACTGTAGTGTCCGGCGAGCTTAGATCCGTAGAGTATACACTCTGACATATGCAGCTGATGGGGAAAGCCACCGCCATGACCTCGGATAGACCGGTACCTGGCTGGAAAAAATGCTTGACGCTCCGGGCTATGCACCGCGTGTACTTCACTAGGTCCATTCTCGAGATAGTAGAGAAGTCGACCTCGTCTTCCGTTGAGGACTGGAAAAGCCGATGGAGGGCGGGCATCAATCCATATAGAATCAAGCATGCTGGCCAATACAACGTCATCCCATATAGAGTTCCCAAGCCATAATGAGCTAGTATGTCGGACAAATCTTCTGGTGGTGCACCCCCTACGCTCAATGAGATGTACGCGAAATGTGCCGGGTCGATATAGCCCTTTACCGCGATTGCTTGGGATCGATACCAGCCCTGAAGTTGAGCGTCTAGTAGCCAACATCGATCCTTGAGCTTCTCTGCGCGGCGCTTGGACTCCGAATTCAATGGCGCAATAGTGATGCTGTCGAACTCTTCCAAAATTCCGGGCAGATGGAGGACGATATCACAGAGAACATTGACCGCGCCTTTAAGCTGGCCTTTGAATGGCTTCTCAATCCACGCAGGCTCGGCAAGCCATGTCGCTTTACGTGCAGCTAGTGCAGCAATGGTCTGCATTTAGTTTAGTCTTGGTACCGACGATGCACAGGTGGACTGACCGCGTTGAGCCTCACGTCAAGGAAGAGCTCATGCAACCCATCTGACGCAAAAGTTTCAGGGGGGTGTAAGCGAACTAGCTCAATCATACCATTGACATGCCCCTGCCAATTTCCGGTTGATGATTCGGCGGAACTGAGTGTCTGGGGTCCGTTAGCCCATGATACGCAACTCATAAGCAGGCCTCGTACCTCATATAATGCCAGTAACCTGCACGTGGCGATCATCTCTAGCGTATTGGTATTCTTTGGGTTCTTTAAGGCAGCGGCCATCTGCGCAAGGCTCTTCCCGTAGAGCTCCATACCACGTCTTGTCATGATTGGGTCATTCTTCCACCAAGCGATGTTTGTCGCGCTCACTGCCAGCATTGCGTTCTTCAAAGTCCTGCTCTGCGTACTCTTGGTTTGGGTCCACGTTGCCCAGCGATACATGACGCGATCGGGATCTGAGTAACAAGCGAATAGTTCTTTCCTCCCAGATCGCGGCAGGTAGGTATCCCAGAAGGCATCAGAGCATTCAATCTCGAAAGCACTCTGGTTCAGAATTTTGAGTCTTGTATCAAGAGGAGTAATGACGGGTATAGTTGTCATCTGCGAGGTTTCAAACTTGTGCGTCCTGTATGATCCTTGTTTCCCCTCAGGACCGACTTGCACAACGATCAAGTCTCGCTGATAGCCGCCACAGACGAACTTTCCTTTTGTACAGTTGCCACATATCGGCTCCTGCAAGTCACACTGCATCGATGTGTTAGATTCTACCAACAGCAGATCGGAGTGCTTCTACTTGCCTTCTTCTTGCGCCTGCGGCATGTGGCACAACCCTTCGAACGCCCAGGGACTCCAACCATTGTTTCGATAAGGAAGGTCGTGCCACTCACAGCTCAGTTCGGCCTCGATTGTATTTAGGCAGCGCAATTTGTATCCAAAACGAGCATATGGTCGAGGTGGGAGCTCGTTAAAGCAACGCGGATGTGGAATATAAGCGTCTCATGCGGCTGGGAGAAGCTAGGCTGAAAGAGGCAGCATTCTGCGCGCTCCAGACATTATAAGCGGTTTATTTAGATACACCCTCTAAGCTCGCAGTAAAACCTACGGATCCATAGGACACTCCATCGTCTAGTCTTGACAATCTTAGAGCATCTTAGGAACGATAAATGCCCGGTAAGAAGGCCGCACATTGTACTCCACGTAGCCTCGATCTGCCCAAGTCCGCGAACGAACGCCTTCGAGTCTCCCGAGCAATGTCGAGATCGGGACGTTTCTAAGATAGATTGAAACAGGCCATCATTTATTTGTAGGGGTGGCAGTGTTGATATTGAAGCCTATGAACTGTTCCATAAAGGCTGCGGTGTCGCTAGGCCTGTTCGTTTGACATGACGTCATGCACAAACCCCAACAAACGATTTGCTTCCATTTTCCAAGCAAACCTTGTGCCGGTGCCTCACTAATGGCAAACCCTCGCTAGTCAACTATACGGCGATCCTCCTCGCTCGTATACCTGGCCTCGCGTGCATCCTTCACGCGACGACAGCTCTGCAAGCCAATCTAGCCCCACAGGTGTCTCGTGTACCAGCGCTCTGGATCACGCGTTGCGGCGCTTCCATATTGCAATCCGAACGACATTATATGGTCAAGATGGCAGCGCAATCGACCCTAGAGACGCTCCCGGACGAGCTGCTCCTGAACATCACGAGCTCGCTGCCCACGCCTGGACTCAAGGAATTCTGTCTCGTCAGCGGGAAGGTGCGACCCATTGTACAGGATGTGCTCTACCGCGACATCAACGTCCGTGGATTTGGTCACTACCACCCTGGCGTCAACCGCATGATGAGCCTGCTCGGGACTCTGTTATCCCGCCCAGATCTGGCTCTGAAGGTCGACAGCCTGTGCTTTCGAACAGTACGCAAGAACTTTCGCAAGCAATACGAGGACCATGCTTTCGACTTCGCTGGCCTACAAGAGATGTGTTTGGGTAGGCTAAAGGAGCTGGGCCATGGCGAGGGCGACCCCTGGCATACAATGTTCAAGGCTTCCATAGAATCTGCATTCGCCGGGCTGCTGCTTGCGCTAGTCCCTAATCTTGCGACGCTGGACCTAGCCATCTTTGACAACCATCATGGTCTCTTTGCATACGAGCCGCTGGTCGCGCTGTTTGGAACCCCGATGCCAGCGAAAGCTGCGCTGCCTACTTTCAGGCACCTGAGGCACCTCAGCATCCCTAGTGTACACCTACCTCTGCTCGCGCTAGACCTACAAAATCTCACCAAGCTAGAGATGGACAAGGTACGCAGGTCTGCCCAATTACCTTCTATCATGTTCATGGCCCCTGCTTGTCCCTAGGCGACGCGGGGGCGTTCTTGCTGCTCAATTCGAGCATGACGAATTATTTTCACAAAGCAATGCTGACTGGAGCTCAACAGATGACGACAATTCAGATGTCTCGATTGAACGGGCCCAACAGTCTAGCCGGTGCCTCAAAATTAAAGAAACTTAAGCTCGAAGCTGTCGTTCAACTCATGGAGGTCGACCACATCGAAGCATGTTACATCACATTCGCTGACCTATTGGCCGCATTGGTACGTAGTGTCCTGGTATACCTACTATTGAAAGTACACAGAAGGAATCCACCATGTTCAATCCAGAGCTCAAACCGCTATTACACGATTGGCAAGATCGATTTGCTGATACTGTTTTTTTCCTAGGGAAATCCGGCTCTAACTAGCCTTGATGTCCACTTCTTCAGCGAGGCTTGCCCGCACGGTTCCGCAAAGCTTGATATGAGTAAGTCATCTTGACGCATCGAAGCACTTCAGCCTGTCCTTTCAATTGAAGAACTAACCTGGCGTAGGTCGCTTCATGCAAGAATTGGAGAGTGTCTCGACATCTCTAGAAGAGCTCAAGTTCTGGCTACGTTATGATTGCATGCACGGCGACTGCGAATGGATCCTCGATAACGTCAGAGCGCCTGCAACTTCACTCAAACATTTCACCGCCCTGAAAACTCTCACCTTACCTGACAATTTTCTCTTTGCCCGCAGTATTGAGTGCGAATCGATCGCCGAAATAATTCCACCAAATCTTGAGGCGCTCGAAATCATATATCCAAGTGCAGCGAGCATGGATCTCCTCAAACATCTTGCAGACGAACGCCAATCAGGTAAATTCGCGGCCCTAGATAAGGTTTCTCTGGTCTGTTGCGATCAATACAATCTACCGGCGGAGTACTTCTGGAACCATGATGTTCCTAACGCCCGGGAGGCTAGCTTTAGTGTGATAGCGTACTGTCAAGAACAGGACCTATATGCACCTCTTGGATGTGGAGAGGACGATGCGAGCTCGGATGATGACGACGACGACGACGACGACGACGATCTGGATGAGCTCCCGGACCTGGAAGAACTGGATGGTGTGGAGACAGTCAGACATCATAGTATTGAGGATATCGAGGTGGCAGAAATGGACTAAGAATTCCAAGGCTGTGACTGCTTGTGGACAACCTGCTTGATGATCATAGGAGACTGCGGACTGTTTCCGGAACGGATGTACAGATATCGCATTACGGTTTTGAAGCGCTGTAACTGTTCGAACGAGGTCCCACCTAAGTAGTGTTTAATGGATGAAGTGCTCCTACAGGGTAATCCAACTACAATATTTGTACCCCTACAGCTACTGTAAATTTCTTGCGCTTTCACTTGCAGGCTACACCGCTGAGCCACCCCAGCTCTGCCTTCCATTGGGTTCTGTGCGTGAAAATAAGGTCGCGACTTCCGCTTTCCCGCTTCTTCGACGACAACACCTCTCTCATCAACAACAACAACACCACCACCATCCCACTTCTTGGCTCTCTTGCCCTAACTCGACCGATATCCGAAGCGCTCTCAACCCACTATCGATCATGGCACCTGTCCTGTCTAGATTGGAGCTGCTGCCTGACGAGCTGCTGCTACAGGTCGCACGTCAACTCGAAGATGGCGACCTTGCCACGTGTTCGCGTGTCAGTCGGAAGGTGCGATCGATCGCGCAAGACATCCTATACCGCGATATTGAACTTGAGGGGCATTGCTTCATGTCTGGCGCGGGCAAAGTGGCGCTCTTCTTGCGAACGCTGATCGAGCGACCGGACCTGGCGCAGAAGGTCGATACGCTTCAATTTTTGACTTCGCGCAGGAATGTTACCGGGGAGCTCAAAGATCATGGCGTCGAATTTGGAGAGATTCGGCAGCTTGCTCTCAACAAGGTAGATGAGCTGGGCTATGGCAAGGTACGTACTGTGCGTTGAAAGCACTTCAGCACCCCATAGGAGCATCCACCAGGCCTCATGTTTCCTGCTGTGTTGCTTCCATTTCCCGATCCAACACAAACAGGTTGCTAATTGGGACGCTGTAGGACCACCCGTGGTGTAGAATGATGGGCGTCTCGATCAACTCAGCTTTCGGTGGGCTCCTGCTCGTGCTAGTGCCACACCTGAGAGGTCTCACTTTTGGGGTCTACGATAACCACCACGGGCTTGTCTCGAGTGAGCCGTTCTTCGCGATGTACGGTACACCAGCTATCATCGAACCCGCTGTTCCTATGTTCAGGAACCTCAACAGCCTCGGTATATCGGCTGATCATTTACCGATTCTCTATTTGGATATGCCTCACCTCACCGCTTTGACTATGGATAAAGTGACGACCGTTCAAATGTGCCGACTGAACGGACCCGGCTCACTGAAGGGCGGTTTCAACCTCAAGGAGCTCAAGCTTGAGCTCGTTGCGCAGGTCGCGGACGCCGATCTCATGGATGCCCTACAGATGTCGATCGCCGACCTGCTTGATGCTATGGGCAATCCTGCGCTGACGTCGTTCAATACACATATCTGGAGTGAATCCTTCACACATGGTACGTCTTTCGAATGTGTCGCGGGGCTCTAAGTGAGCTTCACCAAGACATTTTGGCAAATGCAGGAGGTGCTGAGATACTGACGTTCTTCCCAGGCCATCCATCGTTCGATGCGAACTTCTTCATCGTCAAAGGCCTGGAGAAAGTAGCACCATCCATACAGAATATCGAGATATGGATCCGACATAACTGCGCCCATGGCGATGGAGAGTGGATCCTCGATCATACCAAGGTTCCTATCACGAATCTCAAGAACTTCACCTCACTGAAGCGTCTCAGCCTACCTTATCGCTTCTTGGCTTTGCCGTCGAACGAAGACTCACCGGATGCTGAAAACATCGACGTAGCTGGTCTGTTTCCCGCATCACTGAGGACAATCGAGCTCATCTACCCGTATGATACTGCTGTACAGTTCCTGCGAGAGATCGTAAAGAAGCGAGATGCGCTGCCGCTACTGAAGAAAATCGGGTTTGTCTGCTCTGTGGACATCGCTGAGCCTGCTGAGCTATTTTGGTCCACGGACATGCCGGAGGTCAAGGATGCTGGAATCTGTTGCGACGCCGTCGACCATGATACGGAAGAAGTTCATTTCTTGGGCCACTACGTGGGCATCGATTCAGACGACGACGAGGAAGAGGAAGACGACGATGACCTGCCAGAGCTGGAGGAGCTGCCCGAGGTCGAAGAGATGGACTAACGGAGCCACTACAGGGGACGTGGAGTGTCGCTGAGCCGGATGTAGCTGATGCAAGGCGAGGCGAATTTTGATATGGGTTTTACACCCTACGTGAGTTTCTGCCCTGGTACCTGCCTAGCAAATGGGGCATACTGGAGATACTAGACACTCACCAAATGACCTCGTCACAACAATGATTTCCATCTTCTGCCCCTCAGCCATCAACAGTCTGCTTTGTGAGCCTGTGCGGTATGGGTATCGTAAAGATGTGGAATTTTATGCAAAACTTTCATTCGGTCGGATTCTTATCACCCTTAAACCACCGCAGCCCGCGTCCACATGCCGTACAGCGCCGGTCAAAACTCCATACGTTTCTCCCCTGATTTCTTTTTCCGCTAGCTCAACGTTCGTGTAGCAGCCTTGGACCCTGAATGGCCATCGCACTGCCAAGTGCAACGGAATCTTGCGCGCGCGACGATCACTAGATCTAGGCCGCTACCCCAAATGACGTATGCCTGCAGCACATCGGTCGTCACCAGCCACACGCACATCCTGTTGTTGGGACGTGATCTGGGATGTGATCGCGGATGAGATCACTGCCTGATGTGGTATATAAAGTAGGCGGGTCGTTTTGGGGAGCTAACTTGATTTACTTTCATCGTACGATTTTTGCAGCCATACCTCTATCGAAATCTATACCTTTTCTACGCCTTGAAGCTATCCCAGACTGAGATCTTGAACAAGATGGCCGACAAGAATAACAGCAATCAGAAGACCTACAAGCAGGCAGCCGGCGAGTACTACAACTCAAAGTACGAGACGTGGATGCCATGGATCGAGGACAAGTACCTCAGCTGGTTCACCAAAGACAACAAGACCTCATATGCCACCAAACGTATGTCTCTTCTGCCTTCACCATACCTTTCTCCCAGCTCCATGAGATCAAAGCTAACCGTCACGCACAGAACAATTAGACAAAAGCAAAATTACCGGCATCGAACAAGTCGACACGCTCCAAGACGGCGTGAACAACCTCGTCGGCGGCCAAGTCGGCAAAGGCGGTCTCGCCCAACCCATCGGCGACATGGCCTCCAAGGAGGGCGTCAACCGCGCTGAGCGAGGCGGCAAGGATGAACAGGGCCGTTCGATCGAGTCACAGGGACCGCTTGGTGGGTATGGACAGGGTGCTGTTGATGGGTTGAAGGGTGGTGCGGGGAGTGCGGCTGGGGGAGCGAAGAGTGCTGGTGGGTATTTGGGAGGATGGGTGGGCGGGGGCAAGAAGAGTGATGAGCCTGCGAACAAGAAATAGATGAGAGACGGTGCTTGGAGGACGGGAGGGGTGTAATGGATAACAATGATACCACGGCTTGCGAGGACTGAAAGACATCGGGGAAGTACTGGAAATTATGACTCCTCGGCTTAGATTGTTCGAGATACCTGCTTGGAGTTGGCATTGCTTCTACTTCCACGTCTTATTATAGTGGATTTAATATCAATAAAATTATTGAAAGCAGCTCTCTGTTGGACAATACGTCATAACCCACCTGAACAACTCGCATCAGGGTGACAGCGAGAACACTCACATCAAGCATCTCATCTACTGTACGCAGCAAAGCTCACTATATGATTGCGATCATGTGTATTGTCCGCAATCAGAGTTGCTGCGACTGAAGGCCTCTTTCGATCTCGTTGGCGCTGATTGGCTGGAAGCAATTCGGACCTCAGGCCACGACCATCGGGTGGTGCACAACCGACAACAAGTCCCGCCAACGCGCCCACCACCACCTCCACGGATCCGAGGCGCAAGCCCCGCCGAAGAGCAGCCATGGAGACGGTCAGCTGTTTCAGGCGCCCTCATATCTCAGAAGACTTGCTAGACTACAAAGGCCTTGTTGATTATCTTGCTTATCCTCTCTAGCAGCTTACTTTCCGCTACAGCACATTCAACCAGCTTCAAGAGCTATACAGCTATAGTATTGAATTAAGATGGCTACCAATGGTGCAGTCAATGGAAAGCAGGCAGCACACAAGTTCAACCCACACTTCACACAAGCTGTCATCAATGCCACAGGCCCAAAGGCCTCGCCGCGCGTGAGGCAGGTCACAACGAGCCTTATTCAGCATCTACACGACTTCGCAAGGGAGAATGAGATCACAGTCGATGAATGGATGGCTGGGCTAGAGCTAGTACGTACCAAACTCTCGATCACAATGCCGTTGGGTAACTAACTGGTTGTAGTTGAACGAAGCAGGTCGCATGTCCGACGACAAGCGCAACGAAGGCCAACTCCTCTGTGACATCTTCGGCTTCGAGTCCCTCGTCGATGAGATTACATACAAGCTCGCCGCAGACGCAGCCGACGAACCCACCGCGACAGCAATCTTAGGTCCCTTCTGGCGACACGACGCTCCCCAGAAGAAGATGGGCGATACCATTGTCTCAGGCATCGAGTCCAAGGATAGGACATACATGCATGGCATAGTCACGGACTTCAAGACTGGCAAGCCAGTCGAGGGCGCGGTACTGGATGTCTGGCATACGGCCCCAAACGGGTTGTATGAACAGCAGGACCCCAATCAGCCTGAGATGAATCTGCGAGGAAGATTTACAACAGGGAAGGACGGGAAGTACGACTTCTACTGCTTGAAGCCCGTGCCGTATCCGATACCATATGATGGCCCAGCAGGAAAGATCTTGCAGGCAATGGACAGACATCCGTACCGGCCGGCGCATATACATTTCATTGTGGGTGACAATGGGCAATATTAGGGAGGAGAGGATGCTGACAAGTTGTTTAGCTTACAGCCCCCGGATACAAACCCATCGTAACGCAAATCTTCGACCGCAACAGCAAATACATTGAAGACGACTCCGTGTTTGCAGTCAAAGATAGCTTGATTGTAGACTTCAAACCATACCAGGGCGATCCAAATGCAGATTTCGAATTGCCTTATGACTTCAAATTGGCGACTTACGAGGATGCGAAAAAGCACTCTGTAGCAGGCACGACAGAGGAGAGTGGGACGGCCGTTGCAGCAAGGATCTGAAGGAAGGATGATGGGGCCTTATGGGTTTCAAGCGTCTGACTCAGATTCGGAGATAAAGTAATCATCGAAGAAGTGATGACGTTTTGCAAGAAAGATGAGCAGAGGGAGGAAGTCGCAGGCAATTAACACAGCGCAAGACTCAAAGGACGTCGAACGAATGCAGTCACTCTCAGCGCTCAGCGTATAGATGTTGTTTTATTCTCAAGTCACCGACGTCGCGCGTCACTAACCAAAGGTGATAAAATGCGTGTTCCTGGTACGGGTAGAGCTAGTATTCCCCCGCATCAAATGTTTCCGCCTACAACCGACGGGTGACGAACCAGGCATTCTACCGAGGACGCGCCCGCGCCTCATCCATACCTTCTGTTGCTCAACACGCCCTTTGCGCTTGGCCACGGCAACATCCTAAGCATTTCGGTAACAATTTACCAGTAGGGTCTCATTTTCAACAGCAGAAATCCACTTTTTGCTGGTAACCCATACTCAATTGGCACGTTCGTACGAGACGCACCATTCGCTGACATGAGTAGAGCACTAGCCAGCCTATCATATCGGAGCTTCTAACACCGCATCTGCGAGAAGTACTTAGCTCTAACGTCGCCTGTGCCGCAACCAGGTCTCGATTGCGTTTCTGCGTTTCTGCGTTTCTGCTTTCCTGAGGCACTCCATCGCTAGAGGGTTTGACGACTTCAACGTCTGCACCTGTTGAACGTGTGAAAGCGTTGGCTAAACTATTCAACATGTCGGGCAAGATTACGCTAGGAAGGTATATGTGGGAGAGGTAGAAACTCATATCTCAGTCCAATTCAGCAAGGCTAATCAGGTATTGGTCTAGGTTACATCAAGTCGGCGTTGATACGATCTTTGTAATGTCTTCACCATACTTCCTTCCAGTGCGGTCTGCTGATGCACAATCTAGGGAGTGCCTGGCGACTTCAATCTCCAATTCTTAGATTCCATATACGAAGTGAAAGACCTGAAATGGATCGGCAACCAGAACGAACTCAATGCAGCCTATGCGGCAGACGGCTATGCTAGGATCAAGGGTGTACCTGGAGTCATAGTCACCACGCATGGTGTAGGAGAACTTAGTGCTCTCAACGGCGTCGCGGGAGCCATGTCCGAGAACGTGAAGTTAATCCACATCGTCGGTCAGACCACGAGAGCCATGCAAGAGAAGCATATGATGATTCACCATTCCATTGGATCCAAACCGGACCACCAAATGTACAACAAAGCAGCCACTGGTTTACGTTTTGCCGCAGCAGAGCTCTGGGATGTCAAGACTGCACCAAAAGAGATTGATAGGGTGATTAAGGAATGCTTTCTGCAGTCTGGACCGGTGAATGTTTACCTGCCGTTGGATCTTTCTGCCGAGGAGGTCGACGCAGATCTCCTGAAAACACCAATCGACATATCACCCAAGGTGGACACAGCCGCAGAACAGAAAGCTGTCAAGGCGATCACGGACGCTTTGTCATCCGCAAAACATCCAGCTGTCCTCATTGATGCACTAGCACATCGCTTTAACGCTACATCAGAGACGCGGGAGCTCTTCAAAAAGCTCAATGTTCCGTTCTTCTCGACGAACATGAGCAAAGGCCTTGTTGATGAGACGGAAGAGATGTATATTGGACTCTGGAACGGTGAGGTCGGGACGCCGGGTGTTAAAGAGGCGGGAATGGCGAGCGATTTGGTGCTTGTCCTGGGCTATCTGCCTGCAGACACAAATTCGGGCGGCTTCAGTCGAAAACTGGACGACAGTAAAACAATCTACGTCAACCCCTTCGAAGTTATCGTAAGCACCTCCTCCATCACACCCCCATCGTACCAAACTAACACCAACCACAGGTAAAAGGCACCTCTTACCCAAACACACATCTCAAATCCGTGCTAGCAACCCTCAACAACTCCCTCCCCCAAACCCCAACTCATAAGGCATCAAAACCGCAACTTCCAGCCCCACGAGTACCAAACGATCTCGACGCCAAACACATCACCCAGTCCTGGCTCTGGCCCCGCCTCATGTCCTACATCCGCCCCGGCGACGTCCTCATCAGCGAAACAGGAACAACCTCTTTCGGTCTCTGCGACAACATATTCCCGTCCAACGTCCGCTTCCAAGGGCAGAACTACTACGGCAGTATCGGGTGGGCAACGCCCGCCACCCTGGGCGCAGAAGTCGCTAGACTCGAAGTCGACCAGGCGAGGAAAGAAGAGGAGAAGGAAGAGCAGGGTACGGGACAGGGCAGGACGGTGTTGGTGACGGGTGATGGCAGTCTGGCGATGACAATACAGGAGATTGGTACGATGATCAAGGCGGGGTTGAAAATTGTGATTTTCATTGTTAATAATGATGGGTATACGGTTGAGAGGATGATCTGGGGCGCGAAGCAGGCGTATAACGACATCGTGCCTACGAACTACGCGCACTTACTACCGCTTTTCCATCACCCGGATCCAGAGCGGAGTTTCCATAAAGCGGCGACGAAAGAGGAGTTGGAGAAGATTTTGGAAAAGGAGGAGGTGAAGAATCCGGAGAATTTGCAGATTGTGGAGTTGGTGGTTCCGAAATTGGATACGGCGTGGAGGTTGGGAGGACAACTTGCTGTTAGGGGCGAGGCGGCGAGGAAGTATCTCAAGGAGGAGGGGTTTGTGGATGCGCTTGGTAATTGGGGGTTGGATGAGGGAGGGGGTGTGGGGGGTGTGAAGTGGGCGTGAATTGAATAGAGAACGAACGATGCAAAAGCTCGAATCCTCTTGTACTACAATGAGATAGTATGTTATACTTGGGATTTTCGCTGTAATCGGTAGCTCGATGCTGGCACGAGGTGGTGTGAAAGTGAGGTCATGCAGATGCGTTTGAAAATAGGAAACTAAAGAGTACTAAGATTCACGCAGAGATCAACGTAAACCTTGCTCTAAATGTTAGAGTAAGGTTAGGGCAGCGAAGCGAAGTAAGTAGCAGGTTGAGGGGATGCAGAGTCATGTAGAGTCTGAATATTTGGGGTAAAGAAGGCTCATGCAATAGGCATAAACGTCGGAATCTTACCCTGAGCTCTAGGGTAAAGAAGGATAGGCTTCACTCAACTGAACTTCAACTACAGCCTTCCTACCGCATTGAAACCTAAAAGTCTAACTTTGATCTTCACCGGGGAATTGGTTGTTCCTCTAGAGCTTCCCATTGGCACATATCATTGTAGTATAGTATTAGCGTACTCCAACCAGAGCCATCTTGGCCATAAGAGAAAATGACTTCACCGTAACGTTCAGACCGCATTTCCTTCAAGGTCTTGATATCTTTCTTGGCGATTACTGAGAATTTCTCTCCTGACCTGGTCCTCGACGTCTCCCTGCGAGGGCTCATCGACACAAGACATCAAATAGGCCACGCGATATGCTGCAAACGACAAGGATTGCCACCAACTTCGCCCCCGCCTGAAGTCGGTTGCAGGTCTTTCGACCTCGTCTATGATATTAATCTCTCTTCGATAGAAGAGACCTGACCAGTACTGCCAATTTGGGCGCCAACCTAGTACCAGTGTTATCGCTGATTGAGTTCGTGGAACGACACTGGATTCCCAATGACGTGCAACGAAGTGTTTTCTGCGCTTTGAAATGAGATCAAGAAGCGGGATATGTAATGATTTTGGGAAGGCTTTCTGCACGACATCTCCCGGCGAGAGGTGTATTCCGTTAACTTCTACCGTGGTTTCAACTGACGCGCCTGCGAGGATGAAATGCTTAGCAGCATCAGCTAGCATCCTTCGTTCGGTGCTTGAATAATGGTCGCTGTGTGTAGCAAGTGAATAGAGAAAGCTCGACCAAATCGTTGACCTTCGACTCTTTCTTATCCGTCCTGCTGGCATGTCCACAATTTCCTCATCATTGAAACTCTTATTAGGATTCCCGCCGTATTGAATGATTACTCTGAGAATCTTCATCAAGTCGGTGCCTCGATGAACTAGACAGTGGGGCTGACATATGCCTACAGCAAGGTGACCCCACACTGTAGTAGTCCTAGTACTATTCAGGCCTTGTTCATAGCTAGGGAAGAAATCTGCGAGCTGATTGTGGGCCTGTGTGAATCGTGCGTTCGGATCAGCTCCATGTTCGAGGAGGAGCACGAACAGACTAAACTGTTGTCGGAAAATTTCGCCGCTCTGCGCAAGATGTATGACCCCTTCCGAGTCCTTATTGATCAGCTTATGGAGGAATTCGCCAAACACCGTAGATGACATAAATAGTTGGTCTGGATCAGCGCCATTATCTAGCAAATACTCGGCCATGCCTTGCACATGGAAAGATTCGATCCGGTTGCTGCTCACGTCAAAAAGCCTGCGGAGTACGAGGTGGAGAAGCGGGCGACTATAAGCACGGGCAAAGTAAGGTTGCCTCCCCACCTTGGTCTGGACGTAAAGCTGGAGGCAAGACCGCACAGCAAACTCGAAGAACGTCCTACACCGTTCATTGACCGACCTCGTGGTGCCTTTGCGCTCCCATACAATTCGTTCTACGTCGTGCGTTTGCGAGATGCAGGTGACGGTATACTCTAATTCATCCAGGAGCTCAATCGGACTTTGCGAAGTCTTGAGCTCCATTTGTCGCGCATGATACATGAATTCGCCGAGCATGTCTTGGAAGCTTCCTGGACTCCGCAAGTCCTTTTCCTCGATTGGCATTCTTTTGAAAGTCACTAACAGCATCTCACATGTAGCGAGGTGAGCATCGAACCCGCGTGGTAGGCGATCTCCAAGATATCTCTGTACATCGTTCAGCCGCATGAAATCATGCACTGTTCGATGGAAAAAGTCCACTCGGAATCCAAAGAAATCAATGGCGGAGGGATCGGGAGTGATGTATAGCATGTTCTTGTACCTCCCGTTTATACGAGTCCTCATTTTGCGATGGCGGTCGAAGATCTCGTACTTATCCATGATCTTTACAGGTTGATCGAGTGCGTAATCAGCACGCCTTTGTTCGATGAATGATAGTGACATTAGTGTTAGGGGTTCCGACACTTGTAAGATGAGCTGAAACGTAAGGGCCATCTTCTCCTTGTAAACAGCTTCCACGCTGTTGAGAATGACGCGGAAATAGTTTTCTAGGTCATCTGGAATCTCGCTGAGTCTGACTCTCAAGCCGTCAACGTCATCGCCGGCGGTCAATCCTTCTTGTAAAGATCGCATAGCGAAGTATACCCATAAGAATACGCCCTTTGCTCGATCAACGATCTCCTCGGCTAGATCGTCGAAGTCGTCACCACCTAAGGAAAGTAGAGCTCCTTGGCTTGGTTCTTCTAGTTCACTTCGAACATATAATTTGATGTCCTCGCGGGTTAAGTCTTCGAGGTATAGCTTGTTGGCAGCGTTCGCCCCATAAGCGTCTTCAAAGACTTGCCAAGAACGACTTGACACGCAAATCTTAATCGACTCCGACTTAACGAGTGTGTTGAGGACAGCAACGATATCTGCGTGATGACCTTCGTACTCATCTAGACCATCGATGAAAAATACGAAACGCCTTTTCCGGTCCTCGTGCTGAACGATCCTGGAGATAGTTTGCTTGAGCTCACTCAAGGTCCATACCTCGCCGGTCTCCCCATATTCGTCACTATTCCACAAGTAAGGGCAGGTTTTTGAAATGATCTCGGGGCATTGTTTGAGAATCGCAAGAATCAAGGAACGTAGCAATCCTTCTTGAGACTTCTGCATGAGGGTCCCAATGCTCCAAAAGAAGAAGTTGGCGACGACAAGCTCCATTTCGCCTGCCCACTTGCGCAATCCGTCGAGGGCCTTTGGGTGCTGAAAGAGATACTTCATTAGAGTAGACTTCCCCGAGCCAGGCTTGCCCGCAACCCAGAATATGCCGCGTCCACGATGTAACCAGTCAACGAACCCGATATCAGAATCTACGTCGAAAATCCAGTCAAACGTTTCTCTATATGCTTCTGCGATATTGGAATTCCGTGTAGTCATATAGCTGTAGCACAAGCTGGACAGTATACGGTGGTGCTTAGTCACTGTGGCACCTTGAATTGCAACATGTTGTACTTTCACTAATAGCTCTTGCAGATCCACGTCGACAGCACTTGTTGACACCTGATTCCGTAAGGGCTCGATCGCTAGTTGTAGGGATTTCACATCCTCTTTCAATTCATCGAGTTTCTGAGTTTGATCCAGGTCCATGCGAGTGTTTTCAATCTGAAAGTTGTGAATTTGGGCATGGATCTGTGCATGTCCATCCCTTATACCAGTTGTTAATATTGGCATTAAATAACAATCGACTTCTCACCACCTGAGTGTTTCACGTACCCGATCGATAACACTAAGTGAAGTGTAAGTTGCTTGCGGAAGCTATCCAATCTTGCCTCGAGGTCCTCAATTCGGGACTGTTTCCAAACACTTTTGAGAGCCTGGCGGAAGCTTTTCCATTTTCGATGTTGGGCTTGAGGGTCTACTTTGAGACTTCTTACTGTGTTGAGCAGATCCTGGGCAACGTCTTGGCATGCCTTCGCAAGCTGTTGGAGATGAATATCCTGGGCCGATATCGTATGTTGGGGGCCTAGAGCGTTCGCGACATTGCACAAGTCCTCGTGTATCACCTCAATTTCCAGGCTCACAGCCGAAGCGCCTTCACCAGAAGTGTATATCTCTTTGCCTTTTGAAATCAATTTGCAGCTAAAGTCCAGAAACTGAATGATATTCCCGGCAACGCCGAGGGCGGTAAAAGGATCCACAGGCATCCTCTCTCTTACGGCCGTGATTCTCGCATTGGGGAAGGAGGTCTCTTATAGCGTTGATTGAGGGACTTTTCAGCCGCACGGTCCGCCTGACTCCGAATTCAGCCTTGTGGGCGTTGCCTAACAAACTTCTCTCCGCACTCTGTGCTGCGCGCGCATGCCAGAGTCTAGCGCTCTACTTGTTGAATCTTAGGTATTGAGATACTTTTGTAGGCTAAAGGATCTTGCGTAGGTGTAGAGTTCATAAAGGTCGCATGTGTGTGGTGAATCAGCTCAGGATGTCTGCTGAAAGATCGACATGGGTACAGGAGTCGTGGGGCAAGCCGTTGGCCAATCATCGCCGAGTTATTCGCAGATCTTCCACACTAGAACGATTGCTATATATTTGAACCTCTTTCTATTGAAAGCGCAGTCGACATACAAGCATCCGACTTGACCTTTCCCACTTTGGATGACGAATTCGATTTGTCTTCATCATCTTAAGCTTCTCTTTCGCCCTTGAAAAAGTCCTTCAGTCTAGACTATGAACAAGATGACGACGATGTAAGCAGGAGCTTCCATTCGACTGACTGCTCATGCTGAGTCTTCAAAGTCTTTGATCTCAAGTCCAAGAGCGAACCAGAGATCTAAAGGCTCACGAAACAAAGCACATGACGGAAAACTCCAGCCGCCAGCCAACTCAACTACAACTTGCTCTCCATGCGAGAAATGTTCTGGACGCAAAGCGGAGAAGGACAGGCACGATAACGAGCAGCACCATTGTCCACTTTCCACATGTCAGAAAAAGTGGTATACGGTTGACGATCTCCGAGCGCACAAAGTTGTTCACCACAGGACGAACGGCCCATTCAACTGTGGATCTTGCGAATCATCTTTCAAAAGAGATCTAATAAGTTGCAAAACCATCTCGAATCGAAACATAGCGCACAATATCCTTTTACTAGATATCAATGCTGGGAATCACCATGCTAGAAGGAGAAGATGAAAGCATGCCTTTATTTTGCTTCCGAGTTCGATCTCCACCAACATGAACTCAATGATCATGGCATTGACCCAGCAGCACTCCCATCAAAGAGGCTATCAGAGGATTTACCGGGATCAAAACTCACCCAAAGACATCCTCAATCAGCCACAGTATCTTGCAAGTAACATCAACACGTTCCAGCTCTCTTAGATTCAAGGTACGATTGTGGGCGTACAAGGTACCGGAGATGCGTCTTGAATCTTACGTGACCATTTGGACATGTCAATACTAGTACTTAAGAGACTGTATCTACCTTTCAGGAACTACAGAGATCAATAAATTACTTAGCTATACACAGAACAGCTCCTCTCATAGATGTTACGATTTAGAGAAGGAACAGAGTAGGAGGCAATGTTACGCGTCGAAATATTGACAAAGGTTTTCGACGTCACGAAGTTGCGATCAAGACAAGACAAAAGGTTGTAGATCGGGTTCGATTTCGTGTATTGTTCTACGAGAATCGAGGCTACCAAATAAGGTCTGTAAATATACTAGAATAAGGAAAGGTATTGCTAACGAAAGACCGCACTTTTCGGATTCGAACTGCTGAACACAAAGTACCTAAGTGATACTGCTTAACGATGCGGGATGTGTATGATAAGCAAAGTGCAAAAAGAGTACGTAAGAAGGAGCAGGCGAGGGCAGTGCACTATAAAGTGAAGATGACATACAGGTTAATGAAAAGCCAAGATGCAAAACAAAGGAGAGAGCCCCAGAAAGATAACGTATAATGATTTACCGCCTCCTATCTTCAGCACGTTTCGATGGGCTGCCGTAGGCTGACGGAGGTGAAGTCCGAGTCGTTCAGAGGTTCACTCTTTTTGAGACGTACATCAATATCCATTGGCCAGGTGATCGCTTTGATCGTCATGGCCATAGGCCCCAAAGGCAGTGTCGCATGCTTGGACAATACAGAAGGCCCAGGTGGATCTGGCGACGGCGGTATGGATGACTCTGGAGATGAGCACTCGTATGCTATTAGGCTTGGTATTGGCGAGACTGATCGAGTGGGCCCAACGCTTCCACGAACAGGATGTTGTGCATCCTCAGCCATGGACATGTCAGGCATTGCTTTCGGTGGTTCAATTGTGAAGAATGGAGTTCTCGCTGGTGTCTGTAGTCTCAAACTTAACTCGGCAGGCATGTTGTGTTTGCGGTTGAGATATTGAATACCTGACTCGTCAGGAGGAAGCGTAATGGGTATATGGCGCCATTGTTCCGCGCACTCGTGTATATCTGCGATGATGTCGTCCAGCGGCGTAAAGTTGAGCAAGCCGTTATTCCATGACCATAGCATTCCGATCGCATGCTCGTTTGAATCGAGAATCCATGTACCAGAATCACCTTCAAATTCTGTGTTGTCAGGCGCGCCTCCGTCTACAACCATAGCCCACTCTAGTGTAAAGCTTCCATCTGTTTTTCCCTGAATTTGAGGTACTGGGTTGATGTAGCCTTCTCGAAGACCGCTCGTCGGGCCGACGTAGTATACAGCCTCACCCCCTCTGAAATCTCCGATCATTTCGCAAGGCCTTCCCACTCCCAAAGGGTTAGCATCCTCATGGCTCAAATCGTCCAATGTGAGTTTTGTGCATTTCCTATGCCTGTGCCGATTCTTCCCCATTCTTTCTCTTTTCACTTGGATCAAGCACCAGTCCATTTGGTGCTCGACAGGCAATTCGCAGGTATATCGACTGCTACTGGACACTCGAGTCGAACTGCCGGATCTCTCTACATCACCAAGCTCGAACGCTTGGTTGGGTTTATTCAGCGCCCAGCCGAATGACTCATACATCTTCAGCTCCTTTTTGTCCGAGCCATGGAAAAGGCTTTCGTCGAGGGTGTCAGAACCGTCCAAAGGGATAGAGTCTGGAGCAGAAGCCTTCATCTTCAGTCGCAGTTCTTCAACTCTCATCCTCACCAACTCCCTAAGATCGGAAATGTCACCGAGTGATGGTGCACTGACCTTCAAGTCCTGAGTATCGTCTGGACAGGTACAATCTGGTCTTGGATACCGCATATGGTTGACTGATAGCATGAACTTGACCCCACCTATGGCTAGGTACCCGCCCGATGAAGCCGAGACGTGGATGCAATTGCTCATACCCATCGATACACCCATTCCTAGTTTGTGCCAAGGCCGCCGACCATGTGGAAATGGCTTTTGATCGTTTGAACGGCTATCTGAGCTCCGACCACCAACAAGGCGATGAGCAGTACCCTCCGAGAAATGAACATCGAGAACATCGCGACCCCCTCGTCGACAGATTGAGGCAATCATGTCCCGGATCATCGTCCTCGTGATATCAGCTTGTCCTTTGGAGCTGCAAAAACGGATAATTGGAAAAGGTGCGTCATTCCCCTCGATATGGCAGACAAGCACAGCAGAATAGGTAGGCCCGAGAACGCGGTGGAATTGCTTCATCATGTTCGGTAGTCGTGGCAAGACGAACCTCGTCCAAGTCTCAATCGCATCCCGATCGCGTTTAGGATCTACTATCGCAATGCGAACGCCCGATTTTTCATGAGCTCTTTGCTGAATTGAGCCCTTGCGGAAGGAGGATACAGGACACTCTTGTTGGTAGTACTGCCAAGGATCTGCAGGCGGGATCCTGCGAATGATTTTCTCCACCATCGCTCGCCCCTTCTTTAGGTTCTCTTCAGAGCATGGGCCTCCAAGTTGAAGCTTGTCTTTGCGTGGATAGAACGACGCATATATTTGCCGCTCGCGAAGCCAATCAATTACGTCGGGAAAATCTAGACCGCCTATCAGGTACCGCAAAAAGGCTTTTACAAGCTGATATGTCACGTACCGAATTGCTGGTTCAAGCCCGAAATCTCGAACATTGAGATCTCTATGCTTGTGGACTGCCAACCGACATCAGAAGCCGACGTCAGGCTGTCATAGAGATAGTCGTTCATAGTATGATCCTGGAGCGGAGTGTCATTTCTCAGTAGATCGGATGCGCTTTCGTCAATTTCCGCCAAGCCTAGAGGACGAAAAAAAGGCGGTCAGTACAGAAAGCATAAGATATAACGGAGAAAACTGATGCCATACCAGAGCTACTCCGTTCTGACCTAGACCTCTTGGCGAGTGATTCCAAAATCGGCGGCTCAAGGCCATGTTTGCTGACGTTGCCAGAATTGAGGTTCTGCACGAGCAACTGTACCCTCCCAGTATTGACTAGACAACGTCAGAAGAAGTCTTTCCGTATAGATTATAGGGCACTTGCAATGGGTTTGATGATGGTGTTTGTCTGCCAGAGGATCAACAGTTAGATGGTGATACCGCCGGTGCTCCACGAGATCGTTCATTGATGCAAAGTACAGACCTCCCGAAAGTCTTTCATCGTAACAAGGCGAATCTCTGCATTGAAAATGGTCGAGAGAGAATCGATCTGTGGTCTTGTGAATGGATTTGAAGTGCTTCTTCAACTTGTCCTTTCTGGTTTTCATGACGTTATTGCGAAGCTGACATGTTCCGCAATTGAATAGTCCCGGATACATGCCGCCATGGCACTGGACCATGTGTGTGTGTCGCTCTTCGGCAGACAGAAATCCTCGTCCCCCGCAATCAGGATGATTGCAGCCGTGTTTTGCGCGATCATGCCTGTCCTTTTCCGGTTGACGACTGAAGGTTGGCATATCCGAACACTCTGTACAGACTATCAAGGGTCCATCGCTTGGTACCGATCGAGGCGCTCTCTGTACAGGGCTTGTACTCAGACCATTGAGATCAGTAGAACTCCCCAATCTTGTTTCATGAGGAGTTTCGCTGAAAAAGCTTGGTGTGAGGTCGAGGTTTGCAAGTGAAAACGGGGGTATCGGTGGTCGCTATGGTTTATCAGTCCAGTGTGATAGGGCGAAATGGTGCAGACTCTTACCTCTCCTTGTGGCTCGAAAATGGTGCTTGTTGGATCCTCCCAAGTCAAAGAAGATGTTCTTGATGATGGAGTATATCCACTAGACTCGCTCTCAAGGAAACGTTCTGAGTTATTCTGTGGCATGAAAGAGGCCGAATTGAAGGTAAATCCGGTAGACTCGGCCGTCGATACACTCTCAAAGGTGTAATTCCCCGGAGGTCCGAGAGAATAATAATCATTCCGCCTCATACTCGCATCCGGCGATTGCTCGTTTAGATGGCCTTGATGTGAGTCCATCGCTGAGCTGGAGTCGACCTGAGATACAGGAAGGGTCGAAGACTGATCTGCGTTTTCAACTACATGAGGACGCCCCTAAGTCTTACGCCCACACTGTGCCCTTCTGAGGAGCTGAGGAAGCTATGGTCACGATGACAATGACAAGATGATGGAAGGCAGAAAGGCTCCAGACGTGGTCGAGAGTGACGATGTGGATGAACTAGGAAGGCTGAGCGATTGCCTGATTGGCGAAGAGGGCGTGTCGCCCTTATGATGGTGTCGAGTCTACGATCCACTCCGATACGGCATACCAGGAATGGCTGCATGCCTACTGACAGCAAAGGTTGCGCCCGAAATTGGTCACCGCTCATCATACACAAGCCAGGCTCTATGAGGCGTCTCAGAATTGGTCGCAACGACAATTGCTATCAAGCCCCACGATGCATTGGGCTAGGCGGAGTACTCGAGGCTTTGTGGCATTGGTTGCCCCCTTTGCCCTCCGAAAGCCCCGCCAACGCGGAAAAAAGTGCTAGTTGGACGCTGCCTTGCATCATGCGCAATTAATCTAGTAAAGATCAGCTCATTCAAAGCTCGAGATCATAAGCCGGTAGCCCTTTGCGCCAGCCGGAGCCCCTCGAGTCAGAAAGCGTGCCCCTTCGAAATCAGCATTGTCGTCCGAGTTGGCACCGCGTATCGTCCTGGTGGATTCCATCGAGTCCGGTTTCAACGGGCGGTCAGGCAGGGTGGGCTTGGTTTGGCGCAGCCTTGCTGAGGTGGCAGCGGATGGTGTGGTGGTAGAAGATGTGATTGCTTGAACACAAGCGAGATCAGATTGACCGGTGGCATCACGTGAGCAAACGCTTAACCATTATTGGCCTAGTTTAATTCCAATAAAAGAGAGGAAGGCAGTGTTTTTGCTACTACCTACATGGTGTATAAGTGGTTATCTGACCAAGAGACGTTGTATGTAACCAAGACTAAGGACGAGAATTTATTCTGACTCGATTTATATCTCTTCCGAAGGAACCCCGAGGCTAACAGCCTGGGTATTGGACGCAAGGCCGGCTTGCGAGAGAACAAGACTTTCCGATCAAGTATTCAGTACCGGTCAGTCATGCGAACGGCTGTTGATCGTGCTACAATCACTTGCATTACCCAACGGAACGGCTCAAGGTATGCCGACGAGGAACGGGTACAGGGAAAGGACAGAACGGTGGAGTCCGTGTCAGGTAACTAGCGCAACGCCCTATGCCAATGTGTGGGGCAACATAGTTTGATATATTTACGAGAGAGTCCGATAAGCAAGTAGTTTGTTGAGCTCGTAAGCGCCGCTTCAAAGTGGTATCCTGTGCCGTCCCTACACCGTGCCCGGAGATCAGACTGATGCAACATGTATTTATCATCTCTAAGCCTCACTTCCAGGTATATGTGGAATTGGTTTATGGACACTTCGGCCCCATCCAGAACTGACGTGTCATGCTACATCTCCATTGTCTCATGATGCACTGCTTACTTTGGCACCTTCTTGAGAAACACAATCCTGTCCCATCAAGCTTGTAAGTGCTGCACAATATGTGGAGCATCCCTATGCCTTCAGTTAAGCTATACGCGTATCCTGTTTACTCTATGACTGCTCCATAAGACCTTATGCGTTTCTGCGCCCTTGTCTGATTTGTACTTACGACGCACCACAGGGCTCCTAATACGCAACCTCCACCAAGGGGCGCAGCGCTATCGTATCTTTCTTCTCAGACACATGATCACATTTTGAGGCCTCATAGTACGTGGTTCGATTCTACCAAAGGTGCAGGGCAACAATATGTCAGGCTAAGGTGGCCCGTTGTTATTCCATGCCGTCATCACATTCCACGTAGATCAGAATACCAGGACACTGCTTCCACACTACATGCTAGAAACGCGCGTCTTCCATATGGGACCAAGAGGGATCCATGTATGTATTACAGATGAAGACCATTGTTTGATCACACCATGCGAAAGATGGGGTACGCTTATAGCGATTGTTTCCATGTCCTTGAGTTTTCACTTCAGCGACCGTCCGACCGCTAAGGAATGCGTCGATGTAAGCATTCCATGTAGCCGTGTGAATGCATCCAGCACGCAGAAAATTACTCTAGCAGGAATCATCTCATTCGGTGACTTCATGAAATGCGTGATGAACCATCGTCTTAGCCCAGAAGTTCAGACCCATCTTTGTAGAGCATAATTATCCTTATCGTCATGAGAACACAACGACGAGGAGACTACTCTTTAGCAGGATGAAGGCCATGACATCAGCACCGAGGCAGAGGAACAGCTCATTCGATTATCTTATGACATTACGTATATCTAAAGTGAGCAATAGGGGTATCAAGCGCCCACCATGCCATATCCAAGAACTCCATAACATGCCTCATCGAGCATTACAATTGCCGTCACCACAACAACTCCATCAAATGAGCTACTGGAAGCTCAACTCATCATCACTATCGCCCACCTCTATTTTGCCGCGCCAGGAAGTCCTCGCAGGCCTGCCTCCCTTCTTGACAACACCTCCTCTCTTCTCCCAGACCTTCTTTGCCGACTTCAACAGCACGTCGTCATCATCATCGTCATCACTGCTCTCTACTCGAGCTTCTTGATAGTCCTTGCGCACTGAGTCTCGCGACCTCATAGAACACGGACTCGTATTGCTAGGCTTCATCTCTTTCAACGGTTGGCGCCTACTTCGTGGTCTGCATGCCACAGGCTGAGCCTCAGAAGCCGAAGAATTTTGAGCATCATCGTCTTCGTCTTGGTTTTCGTCCTCGTCCCGGGAATCTTCTTCTTCTTGGTCGTCTTCGTCCTCGTCGCTGCTCTCAATCTGGACCTCGCGGTAGTCCCTCCTCATTGCATGACGAGACCGCATTGTGCGAAGATTGGTAGCCCTAGGCTTTGCCTCCTTCCGCGGACGGCCACTTCTGCGAGGTCCTTTGACTTTGAGCCTGGGCTCTGCTGTTGAGGAATCTTCGGCATCCGATCTTGAGAAGTATTCGAACGAAGCACAACGGTGTCGTTTGGGTGGGACCATGACCATTGGTGATGAAGATCGCTTCCGTTTCGGAGAGTCTCGTGGGGCTGGGGCCTTCTTGATGGGCGAAGATTGGGGCTCTTGCTCATCGTAGAAGGTCGTGTCTTGGCTCAACAAGTGTTCCCGTTCAGCCTCATCTTCCGAGAAGATTTGATCGATGTCCGTGTCTGTCACTGAACTGCCAGCATGGCTGGATTTGGACGATATAGGAGCCTCTAACAGTTCTAAAGCGCGTAGTGGCTTCTTTGGGGTGCGCTTGATGTTTTGCTTTACGAACGGAGTGCAAGCTACCCACTCCCCAATGCCTTCCTCCCATCTGAAGCCACCAGCCGTTGAAGGTGACTCGTTGGATGAATGAGTCAATGAAACGCGTCCTTTGCGGCTTAGAGACTTCTCAATCTGACGTGCGAATGCTCTATGCTCCGGCTCGTTCGTGATCTGAGCGAATTCACGGGATGACTCCAAAGCCAAGAATTTGATGTTCCAAAGTTTATGTGGTAGGCGTGTGTCTTGAACGCTGAGCATTGCGTCGATGAAGCTCTGAAGCTGTTCAAACCCATTTTCTCGAAGTGGTCGACCAGAGCAGCGTGCAGCGCTAGACACAAAGGGCGGAAGGGTGCTGAGCGCCGCCGAGACGTCGAGATCTTCCCATGCATACTGCGTTGCAGCCCAGCTCAAGGCCTGCGTCAGATCTGAGCAAGTGAGAGTCATCATGCCTGAATCAAGCTTGCAGCCGCCTAAGCGAGTAGTAAGAGACGCCATCATTATCCACATTGCACGCTGAAGGAAGACTTGCACATTCTCTACTGGAGGGTTGAGAAGGTCCAGGTCTGTGCGAATGCCTTTGCGTTGGAGGAGTCCGACAACGAGGGAGTCCAGTACCCACGACACCCTCGCAGCCGTAATTCTGGCAGTGTTCTCTTCCTGGCAGTGAGACGCAATGGCAATCCCAGATAACATGGTGAGTAGACTGGAGAAGGTTCTATCCAATGCCTCGCGAAGTTCTCTCCTGGCTGAGGGCTTGATTTGCTTTGAGATGATGTCGAATTCGCCATCTGCCATCACACCTTCATCTGGAAGGCCAATACCAGCACTTATGGTCGTTTCGATGAGTCGCAGGGCGTTTTCGCATAGCCGAGGGTTCCCATCGGACAAGACTTGTATAGCTCTGAACCATTCCTGACGCAACGATTCTGTTGCAAGCCACTCGAGAGGTAGCAGCTCTTGGGCGATCATGTATTCTAGGATGTCGTAGAGGAGGTGTGTCCGTCCAGAGTGGTCGACGAATGCCTTGACCATAGCCATGTAAACTGATGTGTCCCGGCTGAACATGTCTGCCTGAAGGTTGCTGGGAGTGGACAGTGGTTTTAGTGTTGACAGATAGGTCCACAGAATCTGCTCAGCCTCGTCCAGTGCGCCCAGCTCAACACAGCGAGGGACGACAGCAACAAATGTTTCCACCCCAACCAGCTCCTCAGCAAACGCATCGCACAACAAGGCCGTCCCGTGCGCTCTTACGACAGCCCTAAAGGAGTGCCATCCTTCGCCAGGCATTGCCTCGAAAGTCTGCTCCAGGTGTGTGTAGATTTCCTGCGACAAATCCCTATCCTCATTGTCGTCCTGTTTGTCCTCTTCAGCGAAGTGCTCCTCAAGCTCAATATACTGAGGCATTTTCCGTAGACAAGCTGCTGCGAGAGATCTTGCACCTTGCCTCCTCTTGACCTCGCTGTCCTTTGTCGCAAGAAGCAACTTCGCGTATGCATCCAACAACCCCTCGACGACCTTTGCGAGGCCAGCGGGCATCTGCTTCTTAAACGTCTGCACTTGCTTCAGCCTCGCTTTCATCGGCATCTTGCTCCATGCGCGTCTCGACGGCGAACCTTGTTGTGGAGTGTCTTGCAACCGATTGCCCGTTCGCGCGATGAGGGGTGTAAAAGCGATCTCGCCAGGTCGTCCCTGAGGTTCAACCTGCGCATCTTGAGACTGCGATTGTGAAATCACCGGCTTCTTTACAAGCCGTCCGCCGTACGTTCGTTTGCTGGGAGCTTTTGGCTTCGCGCCCGGCATCCAATCCGGGTCAGCCGCTTTCTCAAAGCCTCGAGGCTTGCGCGCTTTCACCGGGTGCGAGAAGCTGCTCCTCCGGGGTGATATCTTCTTCGCGACTGCATTGGAGCCATTGCGGGTGTCTGCGATCGTCCTGCGCTCTATTTCAAGCTCCTTTCGTAGGGTGGTGATGCGCGAGGATATGGAACGGAGAAGCCGATTGCAGCGGCTGGTTGTCCATGGCAGGTCGTCGTCCGCCGGCATAATATAATAGGTAAGTATACAGTCCGGATGAATTGGAGTATTATGTTGCCGGAGCTAGAATACACTGTAGGGCGTGGTAATAGATTGTCGTATATCGATTCGCAAGAATGCACATGTTGACAAACAATCGGCGGGCGTTGGCGCCGCAACACGCTAAGCAGCTTTCGTCGCTAGCGCGGTTCCTTGAAAACGCGACTTCGAGACGCGACGGACTTGTCATCCAACAAAGCGCTTTGGGAGTCTATCAGGGACTTCGTTTCTGAGGTACTCCAGCGTCCTACAGAACTCTCTATCTACTGCCTTACATTTTTGGCAGAGCAAGTTGTCTGAGAAAGTTCGGGGATGTAGACATTGTAGGTGATGCATCGACTCGTCCAACCTTAGCACCGTTCTACCTAGGGTATTCTATATCGGCGCCATGCACTAGCAGAAATCATTTGGTTAGTAGAGACTAAGGGCCCTCAATAGTTCCATACCGACGAAAAAGAGTCAGAAAGCAGCGCTAGTAGATGAGGTGATGCGGTAGGCCACGGTTCCTTGTACCAAGAAGATGCTACGATGCATCAACCACAATCTTAGACCATCTCTTGAACCTCCTCTACAGCTAAATCGACGTGTAAATAAACTCACAAACTAGCAACCCAAACTTTGTTCGGACAATTCCTCGCAACATAAAGCGTTCATCGCGCGGTGTTGGAGTTCGACGATCTAATCTCTCTTCTTCGTAGCGAATGCGCCACGGCTAATCTTATTCGCGCGCGAGAAAACACGGATGTTAAATTATGATCGGACATTTGCCCAGAACACCCCGCTGTATATTTAGAAGTTGAAATTTGATGATGAAAAAGATGAGGTCAACATGCATGTCGGTGATTGGGATCGGGCAACTACGATGACAGGTGAGCTACGCATCGTGATCGCGAATGGAGAAGGATAGCAATCCTAAAAGCAGAAGTCAAAAGCTGTGGGCAAGACACCAAGACCATCCGTCGCTACACCCGTCGACGGCGACCAGGCGCTTGGAAACGGAGCGTGAAACCTGAGGCCCGCCTGCCATCATGCCACCCTATCTCTTTATCGACAACGATAACATCCAAGTGTCGAAATGATGTGGCTTCGGTGGTTAATCCTCTGTTTCGCTACGCCGCCGGAAAGTCGCTGGGCGTAACGCAAGCTTCTCATTTGTTTGAAACGGACCCGCGTCATCCTGTCATCGAAGTTCGAGCCTCACGTTCCCTCAACAGACATGTCTCGGATGACTTTTCCTGCTCGCCTTTTCTTTCCTTTTCATATGTTGCTCCGAGCAAAAGAATGATGTAGAGGGCGGGACACATCCACTGCTGTCCACATCAGATTGATGAGCTGCTTGCTGCCCCTCCGTGCTCATATTGGAAAACGTTGCACGAGAGGCAGCCACAAGGGAAATTCTACCCCAGATCTCGTCGGTTAAGCCTGCTTTATCTGCAGTGCGATGTCGTTAAAATGCGCACGGCTAATCTCAACGCCTCGCACATCTTCAAGTTGCAGGACTAGGGTATCAACCTGGTAAAATTGCGAAGCTCCAGTCTGGATGAGTCGTACCACGTCGGAAGTACACGCAGTGGAACGGATAATTAAATTTGCGGTGGCGGTAGAGAGATGAATGCGCTATCACGAGGAAAATACTGGGTGGATAGGCCGCGATAGTAGAGGCTATATTGGAGGTGCTATTGCGACAACTGCAGGCGTATGTTTGTATGTCTGCCACATAGGTTGTAGTAGCTATCGGAACCCCACAACAGCTACCCGAAGATATCCAGCAGTAGTTATGGCATCATATGGCGAGCTGTGAGCTGGTTTGACAAACTCTGTCTCAACAAAAATGGAGATGGTGGTGTGGTGTAACATCGCAGGGCTCGTAGACTGGCGCAACTCGCCGGGCCTCGACGCCCATTGGAGTTTGTTTGCTGGAAGCGGGTGATACAGGTCGAAGCAGATAACGACGACGGTCTTCCCATTCGTCGACTGACAGAGCATTCCATATCAAACCTGCATACCTAGTACGGCGAAATGGTAGTACACGATGAGCCAAATATCACCAATCGCCTGACGTGGACGTACTCAATCCGAGGGTGTCCGAGCGCAGAAACTGGTTTGAGCAAGACAGTTCTCGAAGGTCTCGAGGCTTCGCACGTCCTCCCGTGATGGTGGATCCTCTGTCTCGAAGCAGCGGCCTCTGCGTCGACGACAGAGTACGGTACCGCAAACAAAGCCACCTGACAGCTGTATGCTCACGGAAACCACGGATCGGGAGAAACACAGCTCGCTTCAGAGTTCGTGCGTTACGCAAGACTTGCTCGAAAAGGAACGTATGGAATGAGAACATCGGTGTCACAGAAGGAGCAGAAAGCATGAACATGATCGGTGGGAGTTGACAGCGCGGCGCCGAGAATGGGTGAGTGGAGAGGTCGTTGTACGGTATCTGGACCTTGTATGAGAGATAGACGAGGCTAGGCGTACGCATGAAAGAGAAAGTCGTAACGACCAAACGATGCCTATCTACACGTGGGAAAAGCTTCGTTGCATAACCCAAGCGTGTCACTGCCCGTTTCAAGTCCATGCTCAGCACAAGGCGTCGTCACGACATGGGCACCGGGAGATGTAGCGGCAGATAGATGTCTACAACTCACGATAGCTGATACCTGCTACCTGCGCTGGGGGATGCGCGGGATGCTCCTGCCTTCGGAGTCGGGTGTGGAGGGTGCAGATGCGTTGTCGCTATCGGGCCGGCAATGGCCCAGGCTGAGAGCTTCCGCAGGTGCAGAGGCGCACTGCAGGTCCCAAGATCAGGTCGACAGAAGTGGCATTGGGTTCGCATGCCGGATGCGAAGGATGGCGTGGTGTTGAGGCAGCGCCGCTGGAGATGGATGGATGATGCCGGAGGAGCAATGCCAGTCGGCGCGCATTGGAAGCGCCCGAACGCGTAGCAAGAAGAGTGGACTGCGGACCGTTGTTTGGGATGCGGCCAGCCCTGGGGACAAACAGCCTCTTCAGATGGCCAGAACTAAGCCGCCGTCGTCGTCATGGGGGAGCGACGCGTGCGATAACGAGCGAAAATGAGGGCAGCGATGAAGGACTGCTGATGAAACGGCGGCCAGGGCATCGGTGGCTTCGCGCCTTGGGAGTGGCTGCCGCGGTGCGTCTCAGCGCCCGTCGTCGCTTCCCCCCTCCGCGAATGGCAGGCGCTCCTGAGGCACCGGCCCCTGCCTCGAGAAGCCGCCCAGGATGTCCCCAGCTCTGGCCGTGCCCGCAAATGCTGCCTCCCGCCTGTGACAATCAAGCTCACCAGTATCCCTTTCTTCGTCCCATAACCCACCTTTCCTCCTCTCTTAACACCTGTTGCTCGCCCAAGTCGCTCTTTTGCCGCCTATATTCACTTCGTGTCCCCGCCGCCGCCTGCGAGACCTTTCCTTCCCCGCCGGCTCGTCAATTTCTACCCTGGTGGAGGAACTTCTTGCAGAGCCTATCGAATCGCTCCCTTTCTCCAGCCTTTTTGTCAACAACCCCAGGTCACCTGCGCCAGCGTCCTTCCCCTTGCGTCCACCATAGATTAACGCGCCCATTCTGGCCATCGTGGAGCTGTCAATAATCCTGTATACTCAGGCTTGAGCGATCGCTGCGCTTGCTGGCCCTCCTGGTCGCCCAAATCTGGATCCCCGTCGCGCCCACGATCCGATTTGCCAAAGTAGGAGCTGGTCACGAAGCATCCACAAGCATCATCAACATACCCGAACTGCACGCCCTGGTCCCACGCCATCCCCGCCTATTCTCAATTTTCGCCAGTTGGCGGCTCTCGCCGTTCCCAGATCTGTTTTTGCTGGTCAAGGCAGATACCACTCGCTACATATTTGTCAATCCCTCACCTGGTCTAGCGCTGCGTCTCCCACCCTTGATCCATAAAGAGGATCTTCTCGTCCACTTCACCCGCAGTTCGACAGCAGAGTGCATCTAGTCTCCTTTTCGGAAACATGATGACC
Source organism: Lophiotrema nucula (assembly GCA_010015825.1). Classification (NCBI taxonomy): domain Eukaryota; kingdom Fungi; phylum Ascomycota; class Dothideomycetes; order Pleosporales; family Lophiotremataceae; genus Lophiotrema; species Lophiotrema nucula. Next base: position 596,880 of record ML977325.1, on the reverse strand, counting down.
AACGCGCTTCTTCTCTCTCTTCTTTCCTCGGCCACCATGGTCTTTGCCCAGGACTCGGCCCATGGTGCAGGAGCAAGCGCCGCGAAGTCTGCAGGAGGAGCAGTATCAACCGCAGCAGCAGGAGGTGGAGGTGGAGGCCATGCCGAAGGACCAACTTCCGCCGACTTCGAGAATGTAGACGTCCAGCACTTCTTTGGATACATCTGGGTGGCCTTCCTCTTCTGCTTCATCACGTACCAGGCCATCTTCCACTTTGTCCGCTACGTACGAACAGTAGCATGCCTCAACAACGAAACTCAGAGATATTTCGCCACGCCTCATGCTCTGTATGCCTGGTTCAAGAGGAATTGCCTGGATGCGCCCCTCTTCAAGACTCGCCATCACCGCGAGTTCAAGCTCTCCACTGCTATCAATATCGGCACTCTGCCCAGCCGTCTTCAGATGTTCCTCCTTGTTGGCTACTTTGCGACCAACGTCGGATTCTGCGTCTGGAGCATTGACTTTAGCCAGTCCTACTCCTCTGTCGCCGGCGAAGTTCGCAATCGAAGTGGTGTATTGGCAGTCATGAACATGATTCCCTTGTTCCTTTTGGCTGGACGCAACAACCCGTTCATCACCTTGACTGGTATCTCGTTCGACACAATGAACTTGATCCACCGATGGTTTGGACGTATTGTAGTGCTTGAGGCACTCACTCACACGCTTGCCTACTTCACCAACAAGGTTCACACCAAAGGCTGGCCTGCTCTTGGTGAAAGCATCACTGGAAGTGCATTCATCATGTGGGGCTTCATCGTAAGTTTCGAACATCATTGGAGACTTGAATGAGGTCCAGCCTAACGATATCTTAGGGCACCGTCTGCTTTTTCTTCATCCTGATTCAGTCGCCCTCGCCTGTCAGGCATGCATTCTACGAGACGTTCTTGCACCTGCACATCTGCGCAGCTGCCCTCGCACTTGCTGCGGTCTGGATCCATCTCAATGGCAGGCCGCAGCAGCAATTGCTCTACGGCGTAGTCGCATTGTGGGCCATCGAGGTAAGTTTCAATGCACCAAAACACGGTTCCAAGCTCATCGTGCCATAGCGAACCGTCCGCCTCGTCCGCCTTTTCATGCGAAATGTCGGAAACGGTGGCACAAAGGCCGATGTCGAAGTTCTGCCAGGTGATGCACTTCGCGTCACAGTCCGCATGGCACGCCCCTGGAGATTCCGCCCAGGCCAGCATGCATATCTGTATATGCCCTCTGTCGGCCTCTGGACCAATCATCCATTCTCCCTCGCTTGGAGTGACGAAGAGGAGGACCTCAATATCTCTTCGATGGTAACAGATGAGAAGGGGCTTCCCATGAACCGCCAAGACATCCTCGAGAAGCACAAGACGAGCATGTCCTTCATCGTTCGTCGTCGAACAGGTTTCACTGAGAAGCTTTACAAGAAAGCTGATCTCTCAGCGGCCGGCAAATTCACGACTACGGCATTTGTTGAGGGCCCCTATGGTAAGTGCCGACGCTTATGTACCCCAGACTCTGCACTTTATCGATTCCCCAGATTCGCAATATATCGATATATTAAGCAGGTCAGAACAACAAGACACCCCATGCTAACGTCATATCTCAGGTGGCGAAGATCTATCCTCCTATGGCACAGTCATGCTATGGGCAGCTGGCATTGGTATCACGCACCAGGTTCCTCACGTGCGCGACATCGTCACTGCCTACGCCAATGGCACAACTGCCACCCGCCGTGTAACACTTGTCTGGATCATCCAATCACCAGAGCACCTTGAATGGATCAGGACATGGATGACCCAAATCCTGTCGATGCCTCGCCGTCGCGAGATTCTCAAGATTCTCCTCTTCGTAACACGACCACGAAGTACGAAGGAGATTCATTCACCAAGCTCAAGCGTGCAAATGTTCCCTGGCAAGCCCAACGTTCAAGCCCTCGTCGACCAAGAGATGCAAGAGGGTATTGGCGCTGCTTGCGTCAGTGTTTGCGGAACAGGCGGCCTCGCAGACGACTTGCGTCGCGCAGTGCGTAACCGGGAAAGGCAATGGAATGTTGATTTCCGCGAGGAATCCTTCTCGTGGTAAAGTCGCCCCATCTTGCTTCTCACCGCTGTTCCTCACTAGCATCAACATCCTCGCATACCGTCACGACCATCTCACGACAGCCTTTTCGATCTGTTTGTGAATTTCAACGTGTATCGCCATCTGGATTGATCTGATGATGACAAGATCTGTGTTTCCATCTTATCTTGACGGGATTTAATGGCTGAAGAACTTCTCTTACATTTGTGCCTTCTTGTAGATTCTTACCTTCCTTCGATACTCTTATCTCGTTGTCTCGCTATCCGCGAAGGCAACAAAAGGGCAACATTGGCTCGCGACGTAGATAGACGTGGCTCATCCCAATTATGTCCTTCAAATCTATCTCCATCTCTCTCTCCATCTTGGGCGCAGGCATAATATCGCTTGGATTTGTATATAACTATCATATCAGTATGGTATTAGAAGAGCGGGGGATCAACTGTTGTGGAGGCTGAAGCCAGCGAACCACGCTACAAAATCAACGTATGATCGTCATTGCGACCCCAAGCCTTCATTTGGTGGTAGACGAGGGATCAACGGTGAAACTTTCGCGTGGCGTGCGCCACTAAACTTGCGCGTCCCCACAATGATGCGCGTTCCTGCGCCAGCGTCCACCATCTATCGCAGCCTCTCAACCACTCGTCGCTATCGTACAACGATGGCTTGTCGCCAGACTACGCGTGCGTGCTTCAGTTGCACTTGTACGATGTAGCAGCTCTGCTTTGTGATGGATTGCTCAGCGACGTGATAACGTATACCTTGGTTCGAGGCTAGCTCTATGGTGAGGGCTCTCGCGTTACAGATGTCACCAGATATTTCCAAGAGTTGAGGCGCTGAGGCAGAGAGGCTAACGGCTTTACTTTTCGGAGCCTCACGAGTGCCTGATCTGCGTGTCGACTTCGTCTACGACTGCCCAACCTGACCTGGCCTGCGCAGCGCAAAGCGCAAAGCGCATCGGTATGCCTTGGAGGTTTGCGATAAGGCCTAGGGGCGCATACTTTCACGACTAAGAATGTTACTTCCTTGGCAGGGAGAGTAGTCGCAGTCGCGCGAAGAACGGGATTGTCCGTAGGATGCGATGCCAATACATCGGTTGTCGGTGGCTATGGCGACCGATTGCTGTGCCATTGTTGGTTATGCGACGAGCTATGACGTGGGATCTGCTCTGCATTGATGTTCCTGGCCGTTGTTTTGGATCCTGTTGTTGGGCGGCGTGGTGTTGTTTCGTTGCCGTGAGGAGATCCGGATACGAAGGCGGATTCCCCGGGAGGTGATCTTGGAGCTGTGCAGAAGTTGGAAGTTACTGCTTTGGACTTGAAAAGTCGGAAGGCTGTTTACAGGATGGAAGAATTAGTGTGGCTTGCATGAGAAGCATTGATGTTGCTTGTCTGCTCTGTAGGTTACCCAGCAGATGTACGGCTTCCTCCATCTTCACAAGGACTACCTAACTGTAATTCTGTCGCCGTGGGGCAGGATTGTGCCAGCATCTTGTCGAAGGAGGCCTGTCAAACCTGCTTCCGCAAGTTGTCGCTCAGCTAGGATGGGCACGTATTGTTAGGTGGCAACAGAGTCCCGCATTCCACGAAGTGACCGCACCGGCAGATGCATCAACATTATTGATTCCCAAACTTGATATGGCAAGGAGAAAGCAGTCAACCTGGAGCGCGACTAACCGAAGCTTTCAAAGCCAAGTAGATTGAAGGATATTCAATATCGCTTGTGTACTGCGATGAAGCTTGGTGTTCTTGTTCAGCTATACCTATGGTTACACCTCGTATTCTTCACCTCAAGTCCAGACCGTCAATAGCAGGCGTGCTATCGTACAGGATCGAAGCGAGAATGCGGGATGCGGCAGTGATCCCAGAAACGGTCTTGCATTGAACAACAAGGTCGAAGTATATTCAATTATCTTCTTCTCTGCCCATCGTATTGGTGCGGGTAATGGCGGATGATGCTCCACGGCATGCCTTCTAGACGCAGATGCATGTCTTGCGGAGGAGGTCCTGAAGACCTTGTGTGACAAGGAAGTCTTTCTACCACCGGTTAGATGGTGCTTCCCTCAGCTTCGAGCATGGTTTCCATCTCGGACTCTGAAGCTGGTTGGTGATCGCTGCGAACCATCCAGATACCGCATGTGCTTCCTGACAGAGATGCATGTGCACGAAGCTTGGCTGGCGATTTTGAGATCATCCATGGAAGCGGAAGACAGCTCCGAGAATCATCTTTCAGCTTCCATTTGATGATAGAACTCCGAATTTATCATGCGAGCCGCTGAGTAGTTGGGAGGTGGCCATGAAGGTTGTACTGCATGCTTTGACAGCTCTATGCGACTATGCATCTCGCATGCCGGGTGCGCTCGCGCGAGATGCGATGTACCCAAATCGGTCCTTCCGTTGATGCCTAGCGAATTTTGTTATCGGCGACATGCGAGCTTCGAGATGGTGTCGCGATATCGGTCAAGGTCACTATAGGAAGGTTTGTTGCTCCCACGCATGTAGCGACTCTCGAACGTTGGGTCACTGTTTACCTAATTTGTAAGGTCAGTACATGGCCAAGTACTCGCACAGACCACAAGGAACGATAACAGTACATACATCTGCAGTCTAATCTCTTCACCGCTACCACCTCTTCACATGAAGATCGCTTCAGAGCCTCCAGCATGATCCTTCGATCGGAGAATTACTCTTGAATTTGTCAACGGTCGCACATCGTCATACCAATTTTTCGCAATCGTTCGCGATACGTTGAGTAATAAGACACAGGATCATGGGGGCTGCTGGGGGCTCGTAGTGCTTTTAACCAGTTCTGCCGCAATGGCTTGATGCTTCGGCTTTTCTAAGCCTCCCGCATTCGTTCGGTAGTTTGATGCAGCTATTGCTGTGGAACAATGACAGATACCTGGATGACTTCATTCGAGTGACTGGTAACGAGAGCAACTTACTTTGGTGGGGCCAATATGTAGATATGAAATTTGTGGGGTGCGATATTAAATGCTGGCACGTGTGCGGGAGAAGAAGGAAGGTAGCGAGACATGGGGTTGCGTGGCACGTGCGTACATAAATAGATTGATGCAATCGACTAAGAACAGGAATTGGAAGCTGATGGACTGGTCTTGATTGGGAAATCGACGATGAAGGTGGGATCGCTGGAAATGTTCATCTCGCAGCGTTGTGCAAGAGCTACCAGATCGTTGTGGTTGGGGCGGGCGAGAGGGAGCGACGGATTCTTAGCTGGCAGGCCAATCCTTGCGTAGGAAGGACCGTGTGTAGGGCCTTGAAGCGCTTCCGATACCAGAAAACCAGTTCAGAGGAGCGAAGAGTGGGGAAAATTAACGCGCGATCTCGCCACGCATTTGCGAAACGGACGGGAAATAGAATGTGGTTGAGAGTATTTGAATTGTGAGCCAAATGCTGCGTTCACCATTGAGACTGCGCTGCCAGCTTGATTGGGCCGCTCAGCAGCTTGATCGCTTGCCTAGGGGTTTCGCGACTCTAGGCAACGCATCGAGCGGTGAAAGCACATCTGTTGGTAGCTTGTGCAGTAACAGATCGTTGGATCGGGTCCTGATGTGCTTCCAAGTGAAGATATAGTTTGATCTCACATTAAGCTCTTCTGGTAGAATTTAACCAATTTGAAGACGGTCCTGTGAGATCACGTAGGAATTGTCGTACATTCGTCCTCATTGAACCGTTGGGGCGCTGAGAAGACGTTCGCTCTCTTCGAACTCATAATCATCTACGTCTAGTAGCGAAGTGCCTTGCCAAAGAGCCGTCGCAATCGAGACTTCTTGATGCCTTCCTCCTTTTTCACATCCTTCTGTTCCAAGCCTTCGTCTTCACCTTCCAACGCCTGAGCCTTTGGTTGTCAGGCCATCTCGTCCGGCGATGTAGACAACGGTTCAGTGTGGTCTTCCATTGCCAATCGCTCTTGTATGGCCTTCCATCCTCTTGACACCACATCGGCCATAACACCGTTCCTACCCAGCTTGGCGATGGCCTCATGTACCGGCACCAAGTAAGATTCGTAGGTTTGCTCTTCCTCATCAACACCAGTGCCCTCGTGGTGTACCGGCTCGTAATCCTTCGGTTCCAGTTTCACCCGGTCGCGAAGTGTTAAGTTGTGCGGATACGCTGGAGGGGGCTTGTAGGTGGCTCCTGCCTCTGTTTCCAGCTCTTTCTCAAGATCTGGCGGCAATGTCTCGGCGATATACCAGAAAAGGATATATTGCTTGGAGCGATATCCCACTGGCATGAGCTGCATCCAGACTGGTTCGGCGGTCAGTGGAGGATTCGAGACGCGTGGGTGTGCTTGAGGCTGTAGATTCTTTATGGGTAACGGGAGGAGACGGTTGCGGTAACCAGACTGAGCAACGACTTGTTAGTATAGGTGAGCTGCTGTAGTATCTGATCTCGAGGATCCTTGACATACTTCTTCGTAACCCTCCCTCTCAGCGCCTCGCCCACTTTCTTCCCCAGCATCTCGTCGACCCTTCGGTAAGAAGTAGTACTTCCTGTCGTAGCGGTCTTTGGCACTGCATATTACGACACGTCCAGAAGCAATGTGGAAGATCGCAACACCTGCTCCTAACACAAGGTCTTCGGATGCGAAGTTGGCGACGAGGGCAGGAAAGGTCGAGCTGGGCGCGTCCTGGGTGGACATTATATGGATGCCGAGACGGACTTCGGACTTGATTCTTCGGCGATTGCTAATCAACCACGTATAGTAGCATATAACGACCAAGGGAGGAATAACTTATGAAGCAACAGGTTCGTGTGCGGGAATGACTCCATGGTAAGACTTGCAGATGTTGCTGCCTACGTCGTTGAAGTTCAAGGCTGGCAGTGATTCATTGCGGTTCGCTAAGCGCCGCGTTCTCGGCTTCCCGCATTCGGTGGCTCAGTTCGCTTGCAGTCAGGACCTGCACCGTTCGAGCCAGTTTCTAAAAAGATGTATATTTACATCGTAATCCAAAATTTGCAATAATCCTCTTCGAAGGCCATGTGGCCCGTAAGTTAAAACCTTGCTCCTTGTTCGAACTAGTGCTAAGTAATCATAGAATGGCAAGGCGCTTGACTACGATATCAGTGTAATCAAGAGATTCCAGGTTCGACCCCTGGCATGGTCAAAGATTTCTTTTTGGAGACAAAGCAACCCCGCTTAGGCTGCTCTATCTTTTTTGACGTCTCATAGCATGATTACAATTACAATTGCCATTTTTTTTTTTAACGAGATTCACAACTATAAGACGAGGAAGAGGACTTTTTACATATACGAGTACGAACTATGAAGTTATTTCGACAGATATACAGGCTATATCGATCAGTTTCCTTTTATTATAGTAGCAGACTAAGAAAAAAAAACTGGAAAAAAAACTTTAAGTAACAATATTGGATTTTGAACGACTATCTAACAGTACATTGAATTTCGATGACTAAATAGGTAGGATAACCCCTACTTCAAGCGTTGAAGATATTGGATATTAATTATCTTCTGAATAAGACCTGTCTCTTTATACATAGACGCTGAATACTCAGCTCCAGAACGCACTGTCCGCGTGATCATGCGTTAGTCAAGTACTGTCATTATAGCGACATCAGTGAGTGCGCTCTTCTGACTAGACTCACAATGCAGGAGTCATACAAGGTATATAAAAAAGCTTCCACTTCCTCTTTCTTCCTTTCAACAACATCTATCAAATACAACGGATACCTAGACTACACTGATCAGTCAAGCATATATTTTCTACGAACTCTCTACAGAACACAAGGACGAGCAAGATCATAGCAAGATGCCTACTGCCAACAAATCGGAATCTACTACCAGCGACATTACCAGTCAAGAAGCACAGCCTAGTACCCCCAATGCCCCTCAGCAGAACCAGGTCAAGAAGTCTACCCTTACTGACGAAACGAGACAGAAGGCGATAACAAGCATTTGGCGGGAAGTTGAGAATCGGAAGGAGGAGGATGCGAAGAAGAAATAGGGCAAAAACAGACAGAAGGGAGCGTAGGGAACCCAGAAAAGGATTCAAGCTGACTGGTTTCTTGAACAGCCATGATCGCCACAGTATATGTGCCGTGACAGGCTGCAGATAGTTTAATTTGAATTCACTTGGTATAGTACCTCAGATCATTCACCGATATCTCGCCTAGCATACTGTACTCCGAACCTACTACTCTATGATTATGCAAAACTCGCAGGAGAAGCCTTGAAAGAGCTCCGCCGTGGAATTTCTCAAAGCTTGCTAGCGAGCTATAGCCACCCGGAGCGGAGCCTTGCTGAGATGAGAAAGGGTGGAGGTGTTCTTCGTCATGGAAGGTCGAGTAGCTGCCTAGGCCCAGCCAAACACAAGTGTTGGTGCTCGAATGCATTGACTATCAATCTCAAAACTAATCACATAGCCCTCCTCTGCCTTGCGTTCATTGCGCGTAAGCTGTCATCGTGAAAGTAACCAATTTAGAGGGAGACGAGCGAGATTCGAGGAAGAAGAGCATAAGACAAAGGTCCTGTCAGAGCCAGAAGGCATCGAAAACATGGATGAAGGGAAAGTAGATTGGGACGGTGTCGATGAGTGGCTCAGAGCTGACAAAAAAAAGATCGATAATAAGTGGGGCAGGTAGAATACTGTCAGTAGATACTCTATCAAACATTTTATATTGTGTTGCGCTTCAAGAATTGGATTTGGTGCGTGACTTCAATGTTCCAGTGGTGAATGTCCGCGTTTGCATTGATGGAGTAGGTGAAAGCCTATAACCGCACTTGGGATCGCGACGACATGAACCTGAGCAACGAAGCAACCACTGACCCGCAATTTGAGACCTACGACATACTAGAAAACCTGCGATACACGACCCTGCGAGGAGATCTGACATATCTACACCAGGGTGCAGGACTTTCCCTTGGAACGAGGGTTATACGAAACCACTCAAGACATTACACCAACACATGGTTCTCTGAATTCCCGCTAGCAATGTCGAATCCAAAGACCCTTGACGGCCGAGCTAGGCAAGATGGCCAGCCGGCGTACCCTACAGAGCCGGCCATGGTCGCACAACCCCAGGCTGCCACAACTGTCGACCAGGAGAAGCACAGGCACTCTTCGGAAGGCGACAAGAAGTACAAGATAAAGAAATACAAGTATCCTAAGGACACTAAGAACAGCACGGAGACTTGCTGCTGCTGCTGCTGTGGCGATTGTGACTGTGACTGTGACTGCGGCGGATGTACAGTCATGTGAACGCCAAGGAGGTCGGTAGAGTCAAAGCGTAGTTGCCTGGGCTTTCATGCATATTCTGCGAGGTCACTATTTGTTGTTCCACAACAGAAGAGATAGGACTAGGTTGAACTAAGTTGTCAGGGATAGAAGATTCATTCGCTCAAGGTTACGGTCTTTCACATAATAGTCAGCTCAGTCATGTACTCTTAGGGCATCGCCTACATAAAATTTAATATCATTGACGTGATTTACATGTTGGTGGTTGATGAAGTTAATGGACGTCTTTGCCTTACAATTCGTATCGTGCCTTCTCTTTCAGTTCGAGTCAATGGTAATTACCCACCGACCACTGATATCGATGATGATGTCATGCTTTCTGCTGTTGAGTCTTCTGACATTTGACGTGCACATACCGATCAAAGCACTGATGGATGGGCTATGTCACAGATCGATTGCTGCCAGAACCGCGACATTGCCCCTCACCTCGCAAAAAAGCACCGGAATGGGCTAGAGTCAGTGGATGTGAACAATTCAGTGTCAACTCCTGGTATCAGTGACCGGTGACAGAATCTAGGTATAGGTCTGGTCAATTGTAAGGGAATGTTCGCGTCGAGGTCGAAGAGCTGAAGGCTAAGCCACATCTGTGGTGCAACGCCTTGCCGTTTGCGAGCTAGGCAGAACAGGATATCAACGACAGACCGCTTCTTCGACAAGCGTTAACCGTAGAACAAACGCATCGACGCGCGCAATCACGCGCAAACAAGCGGTTTGAGAAATCTTGTAGGCAGCAATATGACCAGCGCACAGCCCAGAGGAGAGAGGATAAGTAGACTCGCCATGGCATGATTTCCTTCCCAAACCTTCACTTTCAAATCTCACGATCACCTCACACTGCCAACTACTTCAGCGAACTCTAGATTCCTTTCGAACGTCGTGAGTTGTATGGTCCCCTTGCTATTCCCAAAGCTAATTAATCGTCTAGCAGCACAACAAACTCAGCCCGCAATGCCTCCCTCACCAACCAGCGCATTCCTCTCGCTTCAGCCACTGGAACCCGTCCTCGTCTTCCAAAGCTCCCAAGAAGCTGCTCTTTTCCAATCCCGATGCACACAAGGGCGTATACTCCCGAATCAGCGCCATTCATACGTCTTCCTGCCTATGCCTGAGGGACTCATGCGCGTCAGGACCAGCCGCAACGGAGATGTGGGTTTCGACTTCGAGAGACATAGCCAGGCCTCTGCATTCAACAGCAGCTTGAAGGGCATTGGAAGGATCTTCCCGAACACCAGGGACAGGCCGATATGGGATCGGAGCGTGTATCTGGGCAAGCAGTTGAAGTAGCTTGATGGATGAGTGGTGATACCTGCTTTAGCTGCTGATATCAGGGCTCGATGGACATTTTTATACTTTGTGGTTGGCTTCAGCAATACTAATGGAATCTCTTTGAACACTCTTTGTAATACCCACCCTGAAGGGCTTCTATTCCCAGTCCTCGCTCTGTACTACTAAAGTGGCTTCAGGGCTAATAGTAGAATATCTTACCCCTTTGTATTTCCTGCCCTAAAGGGTTTCTATTTCAGGTCATGGCTTCGTACCAACCTTGTACTCTATCCTGAGGTGGCTTTAGTACATTGATAGACATTTCTCCAGGTACTCCTCGTAATACCCACTCTGGAGGGCTCTTGCTCCATGTCCACGCTCCGTAACGATCTGAGATTACCTTTTAAAGCGGCTTCAGGTTAAGTTCGGATGGCAACGAGCAGCGATGAGTCACTGGGCGATAGCATGGTATCGGTGCCTTCCAGATTGGTCTCGCCAGTGCTGGGTCAAGCGTTCACCGTCACCGACACCAAATTTCTCTCACTCCACTTCACCAGAACAACGCGTTCGTTGTTACGCGACAACGAGGCGGCCATGGCAACGCGCGCAAGAATTCATCTGTTATTCTTCGTGAGTCTCATCTGTTTTTCTCCCTGCTTTCCCCACGTCTTGCCAACTCCCACAGCTCGCCTGCATCGCCCTGCGGATTGAGGTCTTTTGCTAATGCCATCACAGACAGCACAATTATATTCAAATCTCATAGCTCAATAGCAACCAGCAAGCAACATGGTAAAGCTCACGGGCCCCTTCAGCCTGCACTCAGTGCTCGACAAGACCCCCTACGATGATACCGAGACCGAGAAGTCGCGCGATTTCATCGCCGTACAGCTGAAGATTCTCTCCTGGCTCGACAAGAACGCTGCCGTCGACCTCAGGCCCGCGACTGCTCGGAAGTGGACCGAGCTACTCATCCCAAACCATCAGACAGCGACTCCACAGCAAGCGCTGCAACTATGCTACTACATGCGCAAAATAGGCTTCAACACGTTCGCGCGATTGGACGACAACGAGCTTTCCCTGTACATTGCCGAGTGGCACGAGTACGAGCGCAACAGCCAGTGGGACGTCGCGTACTGGCAGCAAGATATCAAGACCGGTGCCGTCAAGGAGGCTCTACAGGGACGGACACAACCTGGAAACCGTCGACGAGGCGCGATCAGCGGACCAACTGCGCGTGTCATGGTACGTTCAGAGAGCTACAATACCTCTGTATGACACCTCAGGAGCGCTCCTATATCTAACAACTGCTTGGGTAGACCCCTGTTCCACCTGCTGCGTCGCTTCTGCCCCCATGTTTCAACATAGACTTTTGCTAACGGAATGCCTAGATCAACCGTGGCCGCACCGAACCTGGTGCCAGCATTGGCGTCTCTGACAACCGCACGGCAGCTCCGATCTTTGGCGCCGAGAACACCGCACCACTTCCGCAAGTTCATAGGGCTGAGCCGTACGATCCAGAGAATCCACTTATTGGCATGGGCGACCGCGACGCAGTTGATATATTTGGACCGGTCGTGTGGGAGACTGACGACGAGAACGAGTGAGGAGGCGGATTGCGCACACACACATGACGGATACGATACTTTCGAGTGAGGAGGCTGGACGGCGAGTAAAGAGGCGGAACATACACGCACGCAAACACGACGACGAATATGATACATGCCGAATAAGGATACATGCCGAACAAGGATGCTGGAGGATTTCAATGGCGTTATGGTTGGGAGCATAGCACGGTCATAGTAGCAGGGAAGACCTTAGGAGATGAGGCATTGCGGCGTAATAGCTGACTGGTCGGAGATTCACACATGATACCCTTTTCCTAGTAATGAAACGAGAGCGTTCTGCTCCATATTTTACATTCCACTCATACAAGCCTTTCGCACCTATCCGTAAGCGCAGATCAACGCGTAACATCTGCCCTCTACCATCACCCACTGTATGACATGCTGCAGCGCTTTTGTTCCACAATACAAATCTAGTGACATAGAACTCTTACGGCGTATAGAACACAATTCAAGCTTGCCAGCTCAGCCTCACGCCCAATCGCACCGACGAACGCGTCGTCAGCAAGGCACAGCCTCGCGAACGATTTGTCTTGCGCTCGGCGTACACTGACACAGTTGATTCGTCGATGGCGGTATTAACCTGCATGTCTTCCTGCCCGTACAAGCTAGCGCACCGGCAAAAGCACGACCCGCGGGTTCTCCCCACACTCTCCCAGTTCGCGACACCATCAACACAACACTATCTACAACTGCCATTGTACGGCTGGAACACGTCAGCCATCTCTAGCACTGCCTTACTTTCGATCACGCGAGCAGGAACGTAAGAGACGTGTAGATATTTAAAGCTTCCAGCAATCATGGTTTCCACACGCCACCATCCACGCGACTTCCCACCTCCAGACCTCTCGCCCACGAAGACCTCACCGCGCAAATCCTCGCGCCAATCGACATCCTCGCCTGCGCCCGGAAGCCCTACTTCGAACGGCTCCTCCTCCTCCATCTCCCTAGCCAAACGCGCAGTCTCCAACTCCGTCTCGACCACCTCCCCAATGCCCTCATCATCGTCACCGCAGGGATGGTCGCACACAGCCTCCAACCTCACAATCCTCTGGGTCGCCGTCTCCATCCCTCTCGTGATATGGGACTCTCTCTACCTCCTCCTGCGTCCACACACCATGGCCGGCGGAGCCATCCAACGGCCGATCTGGAAACCGTACGAGATCTACGCGGCCATTGACCACGTGTACGGCGCGCCGGGATGGGAGAATAAAGATGGGTTTGGCGGTGCGCAGGGAGCGCTTAATGTGATTGAGGTTGTGATGTATGGGCTGTATTTCCTGATTGTGTACCATCATGGTGTGCCGAGTGCTGGGGGACGAGGACTGCAGGTTGGGAGTGGGGTTCGGGGTTGGATTGCTGGGGGAAGGAGAGTGGAAGGGTGGAGGGGGAATAGGGCTGTGCTGATTGGGTTTGCGGCGAGTGTCATGACGTTGAGTAAGACGGTGTTGTACTGTGAGTATCTGGATGCGTGCACAGTTTGCGAAGAGATGTGGTTGAATACTAATTCGGACAGACTTCAATGAGTACTTCTCCGACTTCCAAAATGTCCGCCATAACGACTGGTTGACGCTGTTTCTCTTCTACGGCGTCATGAAGTAAGTCTCCTGTCCATTACCAATTCTGCGCCATATTCCCAACCATCGAGTCGTAATCCAACAATCGCGCCATCCCCAATGCGCATCCAACGTAACAGAGCGATAGCTAATAAGCAATTGCAGTGGTCTGTGGGTCATCTTCCCAGCGTACATGACTGTCGTATTCGGGACCGATATTATGGAAGCTCTCGACATTGCCAGCGAGTCGTCAGATGCCGCATCGAAGAAGAAATACTAGACAACAATGTCAGCTTTAGCCTCTCCAAAGGATCACAGGCGTACGAGTGGATTGATTCCAATATTCCGACCGAGGTGCCGTGCGCCTTTCTTCTTCTCGACATTGCCAGCGAGTCGTCAGATGCCGCGGCGACGAAGAAATACTAGACAACAATGTCAGCTCTACCCTCTTGTAAGGATCACAGGCGTACGAGTGAATCGAGTCCAAGGTTTTGACTCTCCTGGAGATGCCGTGCGCCTGTCTTCTTGCTTCTTGGACGGCCACATGCGCTTCAGGTCTCCCATCATGCGCCCGAAACGCGATTGTATATTCTGACGAGCCTTTACGACCGCTGTCGGTCTGGCGCCTCTCAAGTCTTTCTTCATGTGCTCGAATCGCGGTCGGATGATCTGACGATATTTTGATATGGCTGTCATTTGGGAGCCCCCCATCTTCATGCGCTCGAATCGCGATCGTATATTCTGACGAGCCTTTGGGATTGTTGTGGTTTTGGCATCTCTCCGGTCTCCTTTCATGTGCTCGAATCGCGGTCCGATTTTCTGGCGATACTTCGATATCTTTGTCGTTCTGGCGCTCTCTGTCTTCATGCGCTCGAGCCGTGATCGTATGTTCTGACGATATTTTGATATCGATGTCATTCTGGCACCCTTGGTCTTCATGCGCTCGAGCTGCGATTGCACACCTTTACGATATTTTGACATCGCTGTCGTTTTCGCACCCTCCGTCTCTGACGTCGTTGTGGCAATAAGCGGTTCCAGATCCTCCTCTCGCCGGGTCAGAAATCGCGTCCAGACCCCATCGTCATCTTTCCTCTCGCTGTCCAGACCGTAGAACTCTTCTTCCCCAGTCTCGTCGTTCACCACTGTAATCTCATCCTCATCTCCTTTCGGGCGCGGCTCTGGCAGTGTACTCTTCTCCTCCGAATGCATGACCGGCTGCTCCCTCTCTGCAAGCGTCCTTGCATCATCACCACCGTCATCGTCCTCCCAGTCTCCACTTCCACCTCGCCTCTTCTTGCCAATCTCCTGGGCCACAGCCAAAAGCGCGCTCCCATGCCACTTCGACACGCGATCCTCCCACCTCAACAGCGCTGAACTCGGGCTCAAATCCGACTCATCATCACTACTGTCATCCTCAGCATCACTGCCGCCATTCTCAGCAAGTAACATAGCCAAGTGCTGACAATTGCCCTCCAAATCATGGAGCATGAAAGGCTTCGGGAACGGCTTCTCTCGCGGGTCCGAACTTTGATATCTTGCGCGAGAAGTGAGGGGTTTGGCGCCTGCTATGCGGGAAAGCTTGCCTTTGCCCTTGACTCGGTCGCTGTGGTGTCGTATCATTTCGCGGACGAGTGGGTGGAGGCATTGGTCTTCGTGGATTGACTTGCTGGAGCAGGAGCTGGCGCCGGAGGAGAACATGCTGGAGAACAGGCTGTCGGCCATCTTGTTAGCTCTGCGATGCTTTGTGATGTTAGCGATCAGGTTAGAAGACAATGTTTTCAGTGATAACGATGCATGGGGAGAGATGATGGGGGGAGGGGGGAAAGAAGGGTTGGTGGTGGTGGTGTTGGAAGAGTAGATTGTGTTTTTTTTTTGAGGTAGGCAAGGTGTTGTAGAGCGTTTGTTGTGGTTTCTCTGCCTAGATTCTAGATTAGGAAGGAACGCGTAGGAGAGAGGGTCGGTTGCTGTAGGGAGAACTCGGGGAGGTAATTTGCAATTTTCGCATCGTTCATTCCATGTCAGTCTATTTACTTCAACCTTTTTCATAACTCTACTTTTCGCACAATCAACCGCGTTTGGTCTGACCAGCAACAGCCTGAAGCAAACCGTCAACCTCTCCTGGATATCCTACATTGCAATTTCATCAAATATTGCCTCTACCACCCATTATCATCCCCTTCTTCACACCCACTCCAACACCTCTACCGCAACCAACCCTCACATCACATCACAACACACCCACACAACCCCTGCTTCTCCTTTTCTTTCCCCTTCTTCCCACCATCCTCGACAGCCGCATAAGGCCAGCCCTTCCTCTCCCTCTCCTCCTTCTCCCTCTTCTCGTTCTCGTCCCTCATCCTCCTCTCCTCCTGATCAAGATGGCCCCTCGGCCGATGCAGATGCGGCGACATCACATCAGCAGCTTCTCGCTCTGGGTCCGGCGGGAACTGGAAGCCTGAGACGTTAGGATGGTTGTCCATCAAGGCAACGGAGGAGCGGGATTTGAGGTAGCGGGAGATGCGGTCTTGCTTCTTCTTGGGGTCCTGGGGCGCTTGTTGCTCGATGTTCTTGGTGACTCGCTGCTCCATGTCTTTGATGCGGGGTTGGGGTTGCTGTTGTGGTTGGTGGGAGAGACGTTCCTGAGCTTTGGGATTCTTGACGGGCTGCTGTTGGATCTGCGAGTGTCGTTTCTTATTCTTGTCCTCGGGCGTGAATGTGAAGTTACTAACCCATTCCGCGCCACTGCTCTTAGGCCTTGCTTTCCCAGCAGTTGCGCGCGGACTCTCATCGCTCTTCACCTTCCGCAAGTTTTTGACGTGCTCGCGGCGCTCGCGCTCGACTTCCATCTCGCCCAGCGGCGCGTAGAGAGAGTTGCGCTGCTCGGACGTGATAGGAGATGGTGTCTCGGGTCTCTTCACCATAGTGACGCGGGACTGGCGTTTTGCAATTTGGCGACGCTGGGCTGGCGGGAGGTCTGCAATCTGCTGGTGGGAGCCATTGCCGACGAGAGATTCTTTGATGGGCGCCATGGAGTGTGTTGCTAGCGGGATATGGCTGAGGGGGCGCTTTGGTGGTGAGGCACGGCCGCTGCGCTTGAAGCCTGAGCGGGCTGGTGAGTGCTCGGGAGAGGGATGGAGAGATGGTGTTAGCGCGAATTGGGTATGTGTTTGGTGGGTGGAGTGGGAGCTTGGTGGTCGTGAGGTGGTGGCTTTATCGTCTTCTTCCTTCTTCTCTTCGTGTTCGAGGTCGAGTGGTATGTCTAATTGTTATTTAGTAATCTGGTTCCCCCCAGCTTTGGGAGTAAATCGAGTGCTTACCGGACGATAGACCTAGAGGTGTTAGCTGAGGTACTGGCGGCGTGCTCGTCACCGCGAAATTGCGCTCCAATGCCTCAGACAGCGATTCCGGGGACGGCGTGACCTGCCTTATTGTAGAGCGCGTGCTGTATGAGGTTTCGGGTCTTACAGGGCTCGATGCCTCGACTCTGGGACGAATAGAGGTCGACCGTGCTAGCATTCTGTAGCGATAAGTCGAAAGACTCGGGTGGGTAAGAACACAAAAACGCGGGAGAAGGAATGAGCAGGTAAGAAGGTTGCCTAAGGAACGAGTTTGTCTAGTTCGATTGCAATGATTGCTGGCATGCTTGTGGTGCGCGTGTTCGCCAGCGTTCCGTTTGGTGAATGAGAAGGGTGTGCGTTTGCAGCCGTTGCTATGGTGCTCCCGAAGTCCATATGCGCAGGATGCCCAAAATCTTGGACTTTACGCTCAAATGCCACATTCTGATTTTGCGCGCTCTATTCTACTGAAGATAGACATCGCTCTCCGATAGAGAGCTCAGGTATAACGCTTGCAAGAACAATGAAACAAACATATCTATACACCGCATGATAGCTTCTTCCACCATTCGGCTATCTTGAACGCATTAGGACATGGAAATTTTCGTCAAACTTATTATAGATATAGTGAAATCCTCTGCAAAAGGCTTGGAATTTGGTCAGTAATGCTAGTGATCAACTAATTAGGATAGAGGGGCCTACGAACCAACGACAGCATTCCCTTTCCTTAGTTGTTCTCCTTACGAGACTTATAACACGAGAAAAAACGCAATATTGAAGTACATGTCGCCTTGCTCTACACTTTGGTCAGCAACACAGTCAGCTAATTAACTGAGACGAAAGAACGTACAATGTAACCGTAGGTCTTGTCATCTTTTCCTCCCTTCTCCTCCTTAGATTCCCCCTGGCTGTTCTCAGAATTCGATGTGCTATTCTGGTTTTGCGGCTGCGGCAGCTCCCTCATGGGCCCAGAGCGCCGATACTGTGGCTCATCTATGCCGCTCTTCACCTCTATATCCACATCTTCAAGGCTGGATCTAGAAATTTGAGCCGCTTCAGCTCCATGCGTAGTTGCTCCAGATTTGTCTCCATGCTTCGCGTTATATTCATTTTCCCATTCTGAGACCGGCACGTCGTGCTCGGTGAATCGTCTGGGTCCGCCTACTACTTCTTGGTTCACAATATGACCATGTGCAGGGCTTGGAGGTATGTTTGAGGGCGCGTCTTCTACGATAGCCGGACCTTGGTCTTTTGATGTATCGTGGGGAGTGTTCGGTTGTGGACCGAAGAGTCTTTCTCGATTTTGGGCTTGGATTTGCCTGTATCTCGGGTTTCTGTGTTCAGTCTCTTCAACATAGGAAGATTCTACGTTAGCCATTATTTATAAGCTTATTCGTTGTTTCTCGTAGTTTGAATAGTGCGCGTGCTGATGATGTTCGATAAGATTTAGGAGTTACAAAGTATTGGCTTACTTGATGTATAATGTACAGTATTCAAACGCTGGTATTAGAGAAAGGTAGTCCATCAATCTAGTAAGAATACTTCGGGAGTCAATACCGATGTTGTCACTGTGTCGCCTGCTCATGGCTGATGCGTCAATGTGACTCCCGAGCAGCCTTCCAAGGACCTGACGCATAGGCTGTGTCTAGTAACGAAATGCACATCTGAGGTCATAGCGAGGGCTTCCGAAGCTTTTGATCTGTATGATTGACTGGACAGTGTGGTTATTGACGTGGCTGCACAGGGCGTCAACTGAGGCGGTACCGAATTAGCCAGGCGACGATCCCGCACTTTGCTTCTTCCACCAACACGACGACTTTTCGTACTCCCAGCTTTATCGAAATCAATGACTTCACCTCTTCCTGCGACCATAAATTGAAGATGGCACGATATTTCTCAGATTTGCATTAATTGGATTCTGCCCTATCGCTGAATTATACTTCCCCTCCGGGTCAGTACGCACAAAGCTGAAGTTCAGCTTGGACAATGTGCTCATCGGCGGAACTCCAACCCTACATATTATGAGCCGCTGCGGCGTAGAATATCCGTCCGGGTCCTTGTTTTACGCTCAAATCGCGGTCACGATGCAGCGCTCGAGGCGGACATCGTCCAGGTAGACCGCGAAGAGCTTCTTCATGGTCAAAGCATTTTGCCGTTCTACGAAGCGGTTTCATATGTCTGGGGCGATCCGATAAGATCCAAGTCTATCCGCGTGGGCGAAAGGTTTACCCTTTCCATTACTACGAATGTTGATGTTATGCTTCGACATCTGCGAGCGCCGAACAAGATACGTTACCTCTGGGTAGACGCCATTTGCATCAATCAAGACGACGCCAAAGAGAAGTCTGCGCAAGTCAAAGAAATGGGAGCAATATACAGACAAGCAAAGAAAGTGCGAATATGGTTAGGCGACGTTGTTAATGAAGACCATGTGTTTGAGGTGCTCATTGCTTTGAAAGCAGTAGCAAGTCTGTTCTGGAACTCCGGAATCAACGGTCCTGAAGGAAGAGAAAGCACTCTACACCGCACTTTGCAACGGATTTGTGGTGAAGCCTATCGTGCGCACCTCAACCGCTTTTTCTCGAGACCCTGGTTTGGGAGACGATGGGTCATCCAAGAAGCCATACTCAGCGTCGACACCACCATTCACTGTGGTAATTTCCAACTACCTTGGAAGTGCATAGTTGAAGCGGCTAAATACCTTCACGTAGCGTTTTCACAAGACAATGGCTTCGATGTAGATCTGTTTGCGGCGCTTCAAACAGTACACTCGATGTCTACATGTACTGACAGCACATTGCTCACCCTGTTGTGGGACTTTCACACGTCATTATGCTCAATGCCGGAAGACAGAATATTTGCACTCTTCGGGCTAGCAGGAGACTCGACAATGGTTTCACATTGGGATTATACACTGTTTTGGGTGGATCTTTTCACAGAGGTAGCTGGGACATACTTGCTCCGAGACGACACGCACATTTGGGACCATCTCATACATTTTGGATCCCTGTCGGACCACGAAACCCTGGGGTGCGAATATCCCTCGTGGTTACCGAATTGGACTGGTCCTAGACAAACCACACACGCACCACGGAACGTTGGGGATTGGCTTGTGTCTAATCAACTTCGACACAGCTTCGACCCTAAAGACCGAAGTATCACAGTTCGCGGCTTCTACGCAGGAATGATTCAGTATATCACAGACTTAACACCGAGTTCCTTGCTCAAAGCAGACAACGCCGGCTCCTCAAACTCATTGACAATTGATGAACTGACCGCTCTTGGTCGAATCATTGACATCATTATTGACGGTTATCCTCCATTCCAAGAACAAATCACAAACTCAGAGGGGCTTGAATATGGGAAGCAGGGTTCTGAACAAATTAGAAACCAGATCAATCATCTATTAGGGATAGGACAACGGGATTTCCGGATATCAGTAGAGCATCCCTTTCAACGAAGAGTCTTCGATTGTGTGGAATTGATACTGAGTGAATACGTCGTCCTCAATACTTGGAGAGCGGTTCCTGCTGGCACTTCTGGATCAAATCCAATAGCTCAAAGTCTGAGTAGCGTGGTTGGCATAGGACCGCGAAGCACTCGAGTAGGAGATATTTTGTTCTTCCCGCAGCATAAGAACGCGTACGAGCCGCGAGGGCGATTTAATCGAGGTGATCATATCAAGTTTGGTCTCGTACTCAGACTCACGGACTCGGATTTGCTAGCATCTTGCGACTTTAGATTCCTGAAAATTGACGCATTGGCTCGTAGGTGTCGCTATGTTGGACACTGTTTCTTCTTCACGGGCGGACTTCTTACTGAAACAGATGTCATACTCGTCTAAAGAAGAAATCAGTCTTCACTTGTTCCTCTTCGCTTCCCGGTAGTACATCTAGACGGTAGCGCTAACTTACGACGACTGTAAAACAGAGTGAATTTGCAAGGCCTGTGACTCGGTCTTCTAGGAACTCGAGTTGTATGTACAAATCGTAAATGTGTTCGTCTAGATCTTAGAAACCCTTCTCTTATTTAAACCCGGGCTGGATACAGAAATAACGATTCGAATAACCTATCAGGAGCGCTTCGTTCTTATGCCACTATCTAGCTAGCGTCTCTCTTCATTTACCGTGCCTTTTTTAAACATGGTTGACACACCCTTTTCCGAGCAAAGAGACTCATGATCTAGTTTGTTCCTTCCGCAGCCCTTTTTGAGCTATTTCCTTTGAAACCAACAAAATTCATATTCTCGTGAGATACAGACAATGCCTTCTTTTGAGTGTTAGGGGTGGCTTGAAATGTACGCGATACGACTTCGTCGAGGCTTTGGAAGCGTTCTTCTGGGAATTCGCACCTCCCAGTATCAATATCTCGCGCCTCTGGAAACCGGGCCATCATATGGACCTCTTTCATTTTTCGCTTGAATATCGGCCTGGAAACCAAATTCCCCATATTGATCCCCTTTTGTACCTTGCGCCCAATCTGGTTTTGTAGGTTCAAAGCTCAGATTTTAGCCTAAGAACAATGTCAGCTTCAAGATATATCATTGGTAGGTTCTAAAATACATGGAATCTTTCTAGCGACGGTATTCTTGCATTACTCAAGGTCATTGGGTGACTACTCTCTAGTGACTGTTCAACCCTTTAGCACACACCCATGGCGCCTATGGTGACTAGCCCTCATAATTTCGAAACCACTTACGGTACCGTGACACGAAACAGACTTATGATCTATACTTTCGGGTAGAAAGAACGATTGCTAATGTGATTCCTATACCCATCAAGGTAAAGCCAATCATGGCCAGAATGATGGCTACACAGTCCACCTTTTCCTTCCTATATAGCATCATCAGTCAAATCGAGCTGGTAGTTAGCTACGAGAGAGGTTCTCACCTTGCTTTACGTCGAGTCGCTCGCTTTGTAATAATTGATCTCGGAATTCTTCTGCAAACATCGAGCGATCGCAGATACCACGGACTGCTTTCTACTACCTCCTCTACAACACCTTTGCTTTCAGGCACGGCCACAGAAGGGATATATTGATATTCTTCTTCAGACTTTTCCGTGAACTCAGGATTACAGTTCGCTTTATAAGAGCTCGTAGTATTCGCAACTTGCTCTTCGCTTTTCTCGGGTAGTTTATCGAGTTCCGCTCTAGGAAAGGAAGGCGGAGATTCTGGGACGTGATTTTCGGGTGTTGGGACTGGTGATAGATCACAATTTGAAGACATTGAGGATATACTTAATTTTATTTTTGCTTTGCAATATTACGCTGTCTCGTTTCCTGATTTGCTCTGTTCTTACTTGATGTTCTTGTTGCTTTAGCCGCAGGGGAAATGTTGTTAAGCGATGTAATGATATGCCCGAATAGTAGTATATTAACTCTTCGAGAATTTCGTGTGTAGATTGTATAGTCTTTATATTATCTTTGATATTTGTAATACACACTCAGAATCAGAAACGTGAGTCATGAAACTGAATTCTCTTAGCTCATATCTGCAGTCACTACTTCAGTCAGAAGCTAGTCAGCACACATCAGACGTAGAGTGGGTCGTACCGTATCTGTGACTGAAGTTCGAAACGAGTCATTCAGTCTGATCAGCACATAACTCTACGCCAACTTAGATTTCCCTACGCTATCTATCTTCATGTTATGTTCCAATAAACCATAGAAGAATTCTGCTTCCAGTACGTAGTAACGGATTCGATATAATGGGCTAGAGATCTTTGATAGAAAAAACACACTATTTTTGCAAAGACAGATACTCCCTCAATGCCATCACCAATCCGTATGGTTTCCCAGTCAATAGCAATTATCACAATATAACACAGCCACAACCCTTCCTGTCCATAGAATCGTTTTCTTCACCCAGTGCGGGTTTTTCATGTATCACAGGTTCGCTTGCCTTCTGTGCACTATAGTCGCCTCCAGCACGTTTTCCACCTGGATTGTCCCATTCTGAACCTTCTACGGCGGCGCTCCTGATTGGATTGTGCTTCTCGTCCATGAGGGTCCAGGGCCTCGTCAAATTCCACTTCTGGTCTTGGGGGTTGCCTCCTGTTTGTTGTACGATTGAGCTGTTAGTATCGCTCTGAGCGGTCTTGGTTTTGTTTGACTCTCTGTTACTGTTTTCAATTGAGGATTTTGGAAGGAGGCTATAGTCTCGCATGATGTTTTCCGCATATAGCGTACTGCCGATGGGTAGAGGTTTGTCGAGTATAGGGTCAAAAGGGCGGCGAGACATTTCTGAAAATATCTTACAGGGCCGTGAGATGGCGGAGATGATAAGGGTGATGCTGCAGCGCCAAAGTAGTTGCTACAGGGTGATCTGTATACCTCTCGCTGCGGTGGAAGCCGTGATTGAAAGGCACCTTTACAATGGATATATAATCTATCTGTATGGTTATAGCACTGTGATGGAATGATTTTGACACTCAAGAAGATAGGTTACGGCAAGACGGAGACATGACTTCGCAGCCTCTTGATTCATTGTTAGGAGTCTTACATGATGCACACTTTGTGGGCGTGTTCATACTGAGCATGAGTCAACGCGGTGCGCAATATGAGTTTTTTTTGGAGAAAAATTTACCGAGGAGACTAACACTGACTCAATGAGATTGACGAAAGAAGAGTGACTAGAGCGGCTCCGGCGCTCTTGCAATCTTGTGCATACTGGGAGTTCTTGGATGTCGCGTACCTCATCTCAACACATCGAATTGATACATAATCATTCTGATATGTTTCCAGCTCTTCTGCATAAGAAATATATAATATGCAATTTAATGAAGTGTATAATTAACAACAGCCTAAACTCTAAACTAACTATATAAACCATAAAACCCCTACGCATCTAAAAAATGCCTACATTCTACTCACTACAGCCAGTCAAAGGCAGCTCTCGGCGCTCCCTTGTTTTCTTAACACAGCCCCGTAAGTTTCAAAAGTCTAACAACAACAGTGGTTGTTCTTGTTGTTAGACTGCGGAGGACGACCAGAGACCTTGCCTTGTTGTCTTACTGCTTCCATCAGTCCACCACCAGCCTGTGGTTGTTGATCAACAGGGTCACTTTCCTCAATGCGATCAAATTCATGCAAAGGGTGTCCCACATTTGCACCAGTAGACCTGGATGACTCGCCAATTTTTTGCGGCCTCGACTCCTCTGCACGTAATTCTTCTTCTTTTGCTTTTCTATCTAGTTTTTCTTGCTTCTTTCTCTTCTTCTCTTTTTCTTTCTCTGTCATTGGCTTGATGTAGACTTCTGCTAGTCCTGGGTCAGATTCATTACGTTCCCTGAGAAAGTCGATAATCTTATTGGCGTTCTCCAGCTTGTCTGGTGTCGCTCTGAGGTGCGTTTCATTGTAGGCAAGCTCTTCTTCGTACGTCCTAAAGCCCTTAGCGATATCATCTAATATAGTGCAGGACAATTACATTTGCCTTCTTGATGCACTTCCACTCGGCTGTGCAGGTACTACTCCATGTCTGCCACCTTGGCTACTTCCCATACTCCCCTGGTATTCGGCGTTCTCTATTCCCAGACCGATCACGCCGGGAGACCCTGGGTGTTGCCCGGCCATCTTGAAAATCGCGGAGGAAGTCTGTCTCAACTGATATCGACGACAGAGTGGTGCAAGAGTTTCGAAATGAGTTTAAAGTAGTGAGTTAAAAGTTATACAATAAAGTTCTAGGCTCTGATTGTTGTAGTAAGAAGAGTGTTGGAGGTTGAAACCTGGAGTAAGGGGATGCAAGTGCAGATGACTCTATGTGAGCCACCATGGACATCTGTCAGGTCTTTGCTCGAGTCAACGACTCTGCTCCTCGTGTCATAGTTCCACATCATCGCGAACTTGTAAGCCTCTTCGTATGGAAACAATCTTTGTTCTTGATCACCTGTGTTCTCGTCAGCTCTATCAAAAGGCCCGGTCATGTTTGTAGGCGAAGCCTTAGCCTTCGCAAGTATAAGGTTGATAGCAATTTTATTTTAAAAAGTCAATGAGACATTGCCGACTACACGCATCTGAACTCCTGCAAACTCCACAAGAAACACCGTTCCGCCGCTGATTTCTCACTAAGGTCTAAATCTGAGCCACTTCACATCGTAGTGCAAATTGAACACTTAGACTTTTCGGCCTTAGTCTGATGAGAATGTCCTACTTGTCTATCCTCGACATTCAAGAGTTCTGTTGCCTGGCCAAGAGTAGGTGCAGATCTTCCCGTTCGAGTTACTGCTTGGCTACTACTTTCTGCATGTGGTTTTGGCTTCTGTTTCGCATCTCGTTTGCCCTTAGGCCTCGCCTTCGGGTATTCCAGAGGAGTCCTTGACTGATATTGCTGATGACGAGAGGATTCTGCTGGCTCTCTCTCTCTTTGAGTTCGCGGGGTTTGTGTCTCTGAGGTCTCCTCCCGACGTGCAACGTTTGATCGTGTATGACTTTCCTGAGTCTTAGTCCGTCTGTTATGCCGGGTAGGACTCTGAATATTAGGATCTGAGCCGTCTTCCTCGTCAAGCGCGGCTCGGACAGAATCACCCTGTCTAAATTGCTCTATTTCTTCATGTGTTGCGTAACCAGGTCCTCGCCTGTAGCTCTCCTGGGTATCATGCCCTCTTGGCTGCTGGGAATGACTCGGAATACTGGGATCTGTATTATATGCTTGAGCATCTGGGACGCGTATATGCGCACCCTGAGCGTGCCGCTGAATTTCTGTGGAGGTTGCTTTAATCGGTAATTGTAGAGAATTTTCCGGAGCGTCATCTGTGTATGTACGTTGGGTAGTCCGAGGACTAGTTGGAGAGGCTGGGTTACTTCTACGTGTATTCTTATCTCGGTGTGTCTTTCCCTTGGACGAAGAAATTCCACGCTCCCGTGTACCATCTAATTGACCTGCTCTCTCAGGGCGCTTCATTTCCTCCCTAGGCTGTTCTTTCCTGCCAGATTGACGAGTGAAACCAGTTGCAAGTGTGTACTCAGTCCCAGGAGACTTCGTAGGCGATTTGCGATAGAACACATCTGGGTCACTCTCTTGAATCGGGTCACCGCTGATTTTCGTAGCACCGCGGGTTCCACTTGGTCCTGCTTGGGTGCTACTTCTACCTTTCTTCTCTGGACTATTGCTACGAGAGCGAGTTTGAGCTGTATCTATAGGTCTCGGACCATGCAAATGGCTGGTAGGTGGATTCCGACGTGGAGGTCTATGCGTTGGAGTCTCAATGCGAAGGTCGTGTCTTTCTCTCTCTGGCCTCGCTTGCTCCTGGGGGGTCACTTCGGTGCCTTCCTGTCTCACGGAGCTATCAGGCGTTCCGACCACGCCTGCGTCAGAAGCCACCTGGGGACCAGGGTGGTCTCCTTGACCATATACATATCCCCATTGACGGTCCCTTGCTGACGAACCAGTGGGGTTGTACGAGACTGTGGCTACCTCGGACTCTGTTTTCTCTTTCTTGCTAGAGGACTTGTTCTTCGGAGGCATGTTTCAATTTGTGTGATTTGGATCCTATTAGTGTACTTAGATATTGTGATAATTTGTTTATTTTAGCAAAATAGTAATTAAAAGATGAGGGAAGAAAGAAGAAGATTAGAATGCGTCGACGTCGTAGAAGGTGTTGCCTCTGAGTCCTCCGTCTGACTAGAAGCAATGACTCTTGATCAATAGTAGACATAATGACTGGTGTCCAAGTTGCATCACTACTGTGGCAACTTCGAGGTGACTCAATCAATTTATCAAGGGTAAGAAGCCTGAGGTGCGTGTTCATAGAATCGAGTTCATAGGGTTCTACTTACCGCACTCCTTAGCATTCCAGCTTATCCTTTTAGGCGATTCCAACGATACCGAAGAAATCTTCAACGCCTCTCCTAACACCTTGCTCGAACTCCCAGACAAAGTTACCCTTGAACCCACTATCCCTTATTCTTTTCAAGACCCAAATCTCAAGGTTCCCAATCTTGTTCCCGCCATTGACACCGTCCTTTCCAGTGAAGAAAGCTTGCGCGTCATAGTATCCGACCTTCCAGCCATACTCGTACCGCCAGTGTTCACAAGGCGTGTTAGGAGTGAGGTGGTTCCAGTACGCAACATGCTGGTTGACGGCGTGGTACATGCGTTCGTCGCGGCGATGATCAGCTTTGCTTACAAGCGAAGGAATCAGTGAAGTCGGGATAGTTGAGTTTTGTGGCGGTATAAGCGCTTTGTTCGAAGTCTGTGCAGCGAAGCCCCATTCGCCGCCGGGGTACCAGTCCATCTTCCACGTCCAGAAGAAAGCGCCCCCAGCCCTCAACTGCCACCTCTTAGTCTGCGCATTGCCGAACTGCTTGACGAGGTCTTCTTTTTGTGCATCGCCTCGCTTCTCCCAACTGTCTTCGGAGAGAACGCAGCTGTATTCTCCCACAATCACTTGTACAGCGCCACGGTCGATCACGCTACCCTCCTTCGCGTCAAGCTCGCGAAGCTTCGTATCGACGTCTTTGACGACTTGTTGCGGCGATTTCGACTTGTCCTCGCCCGAGAAGGCCCAGTAGTAGTGTGTATCGATGATGACGGGGGCTGTAGGCTTGTCTGGATATGCATGGTTCTTCTTGAGGCTGTATTCGACCGCCTTGTTCAGGTTCCAGCCATCGGAGATGATGACCGGGATGGTGTTGTCAATGGTCGAGATAGTGTCAATACACTCATCATACCATTCATACAGTCTCTCACTTTCCCAGTCAGCTTCATTGACAAGCTGGATGCCAGCAACGCCATCTAGGCCCTGGACTTGCTCGGCCAGAAACTCAGCACAACGAACGCCAAGACTGCGATTGTCTTCTACGGCCCAGAATTGAGCAGTGCCGCTGTTGGTGCCTGAATGCTCGCCAGCATTGGCACCACCGGGAAGAGCGTGAAGGTCGATTAGAGTGCCGATGGAATGTGCATTTAATCGGGAAATGAGGTGGCAGATTGAAGGCCAGGCATTGACGTACACTTTCTTGTAAGGAGCGAAAGGTGTGTTCTCCGCGAAGTCTGGATCGAGATCAAAGTAGCCGATCGGTAGGCGGATGGTAGTAGCTGGAAGCATTTAGCTAGAATCTAGGATCGAAGAATCGAAAGCATCATATCCGAAGCAAATACTTGTCCCGAGACGATGTCTCCAGGGGTGTAATGATGAGATTGATCACAAGGAATAGAAGAACAGATGCGTACCTTTCGCTTCATTGGCCAACCACTGAATATCAGCATCAGTCACAGCATTCGCCCATGCATCTTCGAACTTCTTCCTCGTCTCCTCAACCCCAATCTTGTCGACCCAGCTCTTCACGCATGCAAGCTCACTTGAGCCATCAGCTGGATCCGGAAACCTCGAGTTATGCAACCATCGCTCGATGACAAAGATCGATCCTAGATTGGTACCGTGGTGGTATCGGTAGCGGAGGATATCAGTGGCTGTAGGTTCGGAGATTTTGTCAGGTTCGTCTTGTGACATCCCACGTAAGGGCAGAATCGGTCGGTTGATGTCACTTGGTGCTTTGGGTATGTGGGAATAGGCTTGTTGATAGGCTGGTGGTGGGTTGGCGTGTGAGTCGGTGTCGAGAAGACCTTCTAGATCGGCTTTGGCTTTCTTGAAAAGTCCTTGCATGGTGGATGAGCAGACGTAAACAAGATGTAGGAGGGAAGTACTTTGATGTTGGGTACTTTTAGGTTGTGGGCGAGTAGAAGGAGTTGAGCGCGATTGATGGGTTTGAGCTATGTACTGATCTGTTTACTGGTAGGTTGTTGGCTGACGATGGTTGAGCGGGCCGCGGAATTCGATTTTGGATTCGTTGAGGAAACCTACGAGTTCAGCTTTGAATTTCTTGCGGAGCCTTTCCATGGACGATGGGTATATGATGAGAATTCTTGGAAGGAGATTACCTCGATTTTAGGAAACGTTTAGGATGTCCAGCTATCTTATCCAGGTACAGTATTGAATAAGAAGAAGGTGGGTGATGTTAGAATCAAGACAGCAAGAGAGGAAAGTGATAGAGAGAAACGAAACGGTCTGGGGGGGGTTTTTTTGGATCTAAGCCAAGCGCGAAGTCCAGTAAAGAAGCTGCGTATCGGCGGTGCTTTCGGCTGCAAGATGGATGCAGGTTCGCATGCGTGACGTAAGGCAGGTGGGACCGGATACTTGGCCCGATTTTAAGTAGTGAGTCCTGTCGGAAAAGAACTCGCCATGGAGGCCTGCACATCTGATGAATCGCACGTTTCTCTTAACGGTGCCGAGAGCCATGAACGAGTCCGAGAAACATCGAAGAGCAAGGAGGACCAGTTGGCTGGAGCAAGCTGTCGTGGTGCGCTGAAGATATCAGAAGGCTTGCGACACCCATAGAGGGGAAGAAGATATGACTACATGGAAGGCATCGTAAAAGAGTGCCGTGCAACTGGAATCTGCTGTATCACTGCTGCCGCGTGGGCTGGTGACTCAGGTCTGACGCGCTCTTGAAGTCTCGTCATACCAGAGAGTCAAGCAAGATGACTACAGTCCTCGAGATCCTAAACTCTGGCGCAGAAGAACGAGGCAAACTGCATTGCTCCTATGTTTCGTTCCTGGAGAGGGGGTCCAGCTGGTGGCAGGTAGGTAGTCTGTCGGTGGTGGTTTCCTCACCATTGTCAGGAAGCCCGACGGCGTGACTTGCAGGCCCAAATCGTGCCTCGAGGTGAGGACATCGACGACTATATCGATAACCGTTCCCGAACTCTCGTATGATGTAGAGAGAAGCATGCAGGGGATTGGAAGGCATCGCGTTCTCCACATTTCAGTGTTCCCGCTGGCCAAAGCGGACCCTGAGCGCGTCGTCCAATCACGGCTGACCGGCGCACGAGCTACTTCGAAGCTCCAATCTCGAACGCGACCTCCAAACATCCAAACAACAACACTCGACACACAAACAACTATTGTTCTCTCACGCCCCTCAATTGCGCACTCTGGCTCCTGATTATTCTTGCTTCTCACTGTCAGTCTCCGCGGGCGTCTCCTCGCTGCACCAACCCAAGCGCTGTTGATTCGTTCCGTCTCAACGCGTGTCCGAGAAGTCAACAATCACAACCTGCCAATGCAAGCCACGACACCTCGCAGAACCGACATGTCTCTCCCCAACAGCCCCTCGCAGTCTCCCAGCCGGCGCGTGCTGGGAGACCTGACACCAAAGGCCATCAATACGCCGTCAAAACAAACAAACACGCCGGGCACCATGAAGCCACAGAGCCCGCTGAAACAGGTGCAGACCTTGTCTCCACAGGTGTTGGTGGGCAAGGAGAATGATCTGGCTGGAGGCGCATATGGAACAGGCAGGAAGAGGAGCATATACGAGGTTGACGGCGCGGAGAATGTGGAAGACGCGAAGCCAGTGTTTGGGGGACGCGGTGTACCTGTTGCGAAGATGCAGGGACCCATGGCGGTTGGGCTTTTGGGAGGCAATGTCGTACGCATCATTCTGCACAAGACGCGTCTGTCACGTCGCTAACAAACCTGCAGGAACCCGACTCAGACGATGAAGACATTCCTCTTGGCTCCCCGACCGAACCGAACACCCCTACGCCCGAGCTTGAAGACGACAACCTGCCAGTCTCACAAGAGACGTCCGCTAGCAAGGAGAGCTTCTCTATGTTCCTGAACTATGGCGCCTGCGAGAGCCAGCAGAGTCAGGGCGAGGACGCAGCAGCAGCACAACCCCAATCTTTGCCACCCATCGCGGAGGAGAAGGAGTCGAAGGCAGAACTGTTGAGGCTGAGACTGGGTTTCGGCATGTACAAGATCAAGACCAACCAGATCAAGAAGAGCGGCGCAGAGATTCTGTCGACGTGGGAGACGTCATCATCCTCAGACTCATTGAACGCTTCAACCTCGACCGCTATCACATCATCAAGTGCATCGACGAACGCATTACCAGTCCCGAGTATAACACTGTCACCTGCTCGCCGTGAGCCCGTCACCCATGTTGTCGCGAACATCGACCCTTCCAACAGCTTTCCAAAACTGGGTACCGGGCCAAAACTCCTGCCGACAACCTATTCATCACGTATGGTCTTCGACTATAGCAATCCCCCATCGTCACCACCCGTCCCGTCTCTCCAGCGCCAGATCACATCGATATCACCCGAGCAATTGATGTCGCCCACCAAAACAACCTCGTACTACCGCACACCAGAGCCGAAGAGGATCAGGACAGAGGAAGACGAGGCCGAGGACGAAGAGATGGACGTCGATGTGGAGGAGTCTGTGCAGCAGCGGCTACAGAGGATGCGGGAGAAGAGGTATCTCGATGGTGATCTGACGAGTAGTGTGGTTAAGGGCCACACTGCCACAGCGCTGTTGGAGTTGATGAGTGGCAAGAGATGATACTCTTGTTCGCGAGGTAGAATATGTTGTGAGAATGTCAGAAGAGGAGTACGTGGCAGGAGCATCATACTAGGCTTATGCCAGTTACATCAGGTGTTGTTGTGACATCTTATTGTTTTGGGTGGTATGCATAGCGGCACCGAGGATGTCGAAAAACGACGAGAAACGGCATCTGTAGCACGTTTTTTGAGCCTACGCAATATATTGCATTACATACAAGGCATTGTGTTCTTCGTCGCTGTGTCTTTATCTGACAACGGGTAAGAGACACAGGAAGAATGACGTTCTTGAAAGGGGCGTAATGCTCACTATCCATGATTGTCGTCTCAACTGATAGCATAAGAATTACCGACCAGTCAGTAGATGCTGAGAATGGTATCGACCGCGATAACGACGTCAAAGAAAGTTTAGTGGGACCTGTGCCGCAATCCAACGGTCAACTAATCAATGACCAGAAGTGACATTCGCACCACTCCAGGCACGCCAGCACACGAACCCCCATCATCCCAATTCTTTTATCTTCGTGTATCTACGGTAAAGCTGACTTCCCGGTTTGACTGCTCGTAAAACCCTCGGCTGCCGAGCTGTGGTACGGGTGCAATCCACGGGTGCAACCTCCTTCCCGTACGCGTTCGTTCGACCGTGCCACCGTGGGATACCGCGTCGTAGCTATCTATATCACAGCCGCGACCTTGGCAAGAGCCTCTTCAGCTCGCCCCTATCAGGCCAAGATCGATGTCGGAGAGTCGCGACAGCCATCCCTATTGCATCACAATGCTCGATAGCAATGCGAAGCAAGTACCTTCCCGTTGCAGATCCGGCGTCTCACTCCGAAAGGAGTATTATTGGCTGTGCGAAGAGAGTGGCATTCGGTAAGCAAGTTGCCTCATTAGGCGAAAGAAGAAATGTGTAATCGCACGATGTGATGACCTCCACGCTCGTTTCGTTTTTTTGAAGCCCAAGGGGACGGTTGGGGAGATGATGGCTATTGTCGTCACAAGAAGGAAGAATGCGGTAATTGTGGACGAGCCCGCGCTTACTGATTCAATGAAACGTGGGAGAAGAAGCATCGCGAAGAAGAGGAGGAGAGATAGGGAAGCGAAAGGCGCAGGTACAAGGCATGGCTTTGCTGTCACATCGTACGATGTGCCTGTTACGAGGCAGTGCTAATGGTAATCGGTGATGCCGGTGGTAGTTTGGTATGGTACGATTCGGTCGGGCGCCAATGCGGTTGAGACCGTCTTTTAGCTAGAGTTGGCTTTTCCTCGCGGGGAGACGGGAGGATCTCAGATCTTGACCTCTGTTTGCTTTTTGGCGGCAATGCGCCTGATAAAGTGGAGAAAGCGGATATTGATGCACTTCGGTGGTATTTCGGTGTGCAGATCTAGAGCTTTCATGGAGATCCATGTTGATAGAATAGTGGTTTGCCGTATTGACTGCTAAGACAGTTAATGAGAGCATCAAAAGCGCAGGTATGGAAAGTCTGGCCAGGTCTGAGGGCGTGGGGTGAACCAGGTTGATATGGGCAATGCCGTCGTGTTTCTGTGATAGCGACAGCCATTGAATGGACTACGCATTTGAGCCATGTGCAGGACGACTTGTTGGTGCCAGTCCATGTTGGTGTTTGTCAAGGAGAAGATCGGTTCGTCTTGAGCGAAAGAGCTCGGTCGCAGACCAAGCTCTCGCAATGCCGTCCAATTCGCTCGGACGTCGGCAGTCTTGGCATGCCGACACGCGTCCTGCGATATTCTACGACGATGTTGACCCGTCGTCTACAGTATGCCCTACCAGTCTTGACGAATCTGCTTGAGGGTCCGTTGTTGCGATGCCGGAAGAAAACTGGCAGATTCATGGCGGAATCGCAGCTGTGAGTTTTGGAGGTTAAAGTTATAGACAGCGCAGCTAACGTGAACGAAGTGTGACGCGTGCCACTCAAGGAAGGTATGTCATATAGGAATAGATACCGTCTTGGATGGTATAGGAACTAATCGAATGCTGCAGGTGAAATGTGATCGCCAAGATCCGTGCAAGAACTGTGTCGCAAACAGCGTCCAATGTCTACGGAACCGCCAAAGGAGAACCCCTCGCCCGAAAGCCCGAACGTAAGTCGAATGCCGCTAAAGTGCCTCGGGACTCAACTGATCCTGAATTGTACAGAGATGATAAGATTCAAGCCTTGGTTGACCGACTTTCGAGTTTAGAAGACTCTGTTTTGAGCACCCGTCCACCCACAGAAGGACAACAGCAAGACCGAGATGTCAGCCAATCATCATCACGATTCCAGCATTCGCCAAGAGAGTCGCTGAAGAGAAAGCGAAGTATGGATGTTTCGAATGAGGAGAGGCCAGTGCCGACTCCTTCGTCCGATACATCGCAACAACATCCGGTGAATGAGGCTCGATCACTCATTCAGAAAGAACTTTCCTACAATGGACGCTTGTCTGATAATCAACGGACAGTGTTGGAGACAGCAATCGCCTTCGTGGATCAAATCTCTCATACTCAGTCAAATGCCGGACGCGGGAAAACGCTGGATGATAGGGTCTTCGTTTCGACTGAACTTACCAACGATGAGATAGTTCATGTCATCATTAGCGGTAGGTCGAGGTTCCCAAATGACACGTATATGCTGACCATTGAAGCTCAGCAGAAGGAGCCTGCGCCCGGAACGATGCACTTTCGTGTTGTTGATCATATTCCACCGAAGGCTATTGAAAGGATTGCTCTCAGTCTGCTTGATGGTGCGGCGGATGAACAGACTCTTCTTCTCTACAAGGTAGTCGTTCATTTCAAAGCTGCTGTCGTATTCTATGACAGTCATATGCATGCACCACAGACGCCTGCTGTTCTAAAACATGTCAGAGACCGAGCAATATACCATCTCCATGCAGCACTCACTGCTTTGGATGGGGTTAAGATGATGACCGAGCCCTCGTTACTTTTGCTGCAAGCCCTTGTCGCTGGTGTAAGTTCACTGCTTGGGAGCACTTCGTGGTGACACTGAGACTAAAATTGGAACCAGGCTCTCCTTATGCAGATCGTTGGGGATCCACCAGCATGTTGGTCCTTGATAGCGGCGGCATCTCGCACAGCTGTTGCGCTTGGATACCATGATATTCGTGAGATACGCCCAAATCCAACCGAAGAGGAAGAGGAGAGGAATGCCTCGCTTGCATGGCTAATACATATCGATCGATGTATGTCGATGTTCCTGGTGCGGCCAGCCTCAATGCCAAAGATGCATGTTGCTGCCTCGTCCCTGTGGAAACTGGACCCAACAAATCCTATGGCTACGACGTTCCAGCTCGCTTTAGAGATAGTACCGGTCCAAGAAGCGTGGCTGGAATTGACTTTAGAGTCGAGGGAGAGCAGTGCACAACGGTCGATGAAAGAAGAGATCAATGCTCTCCTGACCCGTATGGCAGATATCAAGATAGAGAAGGTGGGACTGTCCTTCCTGGTTTGCTTCGCTGCTGACAAGGAATAGGCACGTCCGTTGTACGAGCCAAGTCCAGATCCAGAAACAGCACTACACTGGCAGGTTCTTGAGTTTCACTACCTGTGTACGGTGGTTGCCGTTCATCGACTGAGCCCCACAGTCGCAGCTCCAGGGGAGCGAGAAGAATGTCTGCGCTGCGCTCGAAAGGCTCTCATGTGTGTTAAAGAGATCCATCGGATTGGTTCCGAAGTAGACCCATTGACGGACATGTATAACCCGTCGCTCGCATGGTACATCCCGCTAAGTAGAAGCTCGAGAACAGCTGCTAATTTTCGCTAGGACAATCCTCTCATATCCATTGACTCCGTTCTTCGTAGTCTTCTGCAACGTAGTCGGCACTTCCAATGCGCGCGACTTCCAGCTGCTTCAGGATGTGACAGACGTCATCTTATCTCTGCCAAAGGAGAACAAATATGGAAATAGACTGTACCGGCTGTGCGTCAAATTGGTTGAGCTCTGCAGGCCGCTTGTTGCTGTAGAGAACGTACAGATACCCACCCCTCATGCTATGTCGCCTGACCAGGACCCGACGAGCACCTCTGTGCAACCGCTTGAATGCCCATTTATGGACGTCCCCGTTATGGACGGTGTTATGGATGAGACGTTCGCGGTGAACTGGTCGCCGTGGAGGGATGACTTGATGTGGCAGCTCTTCCAGTCACAACCATCGCTGAACTGGTTGCAGTTCGATGCCAGTCAATCTTTTACTCAAGGTTGATGATAAGGAAGGCACAGGTTCAGTTTCGCGTGCGGTACAAATATCCGCGTCCAGTCAGCCTCAACGATGATTTGTGTTCACGGCGAAGCACGCCAGCATGGGCTTTGCTCACGATATCGAACGTGCAGTATCGAGCCGCGACAACGATGGACAGATATGAATGCTTCTTCGCTCCCGTAGGCTTGATTGGGCGTTTCGGGTCGCGGCCGAGCCTATGAAATGCAGGGAAACTATTTTGACACGGAAGGAAAAAGCAAAAACAGGCAGCTAGGACGGTGATGATCCGCGACAGGAGAAGATTGTTGGCTTCCCCTCGGATGCTCCCGCGCGCGCTAGGTCGTCTTCAACTAGCGTCCCCTCTCAACCTCGTTCAGAAATACCTTGGTCCAGGAAACATGTTGCGGTTAGTGTGGGTGTTGTTTTCAAGGAGGAAACCCACGAAGTACCTTAGATTATGAGATGAGTGACTCGGGCGTTCGGTGTCCAGAGAATGACAGGTGATGTACTCACTCATGGGGGTCCAAGCCGGGAATAATGGACGTGGAACAGGAGCTGAAAGCGCTCCATAACAAAGTACAGGGTTCTGCAATATTAATGGCTACCTGCTGAGCTGCTCGTACGATTTGGTTCGGAACCTGGTGACCGCTGATTTGGTTGAACCATGGCCACTCGGACGTGGGGTTCTGAAGAGAATCTCGTCATTGCTGTTACAGCTAACACCATCAGAAGAGTCAAAGAGGTATGTAATTATGAATAACAGCATCCTCGAAGCGACATGAAGACTTAAATCTTCGTCGCACAAGGAGACAGTTATGGGGTTAGATTGCAAATTTCATCGTCGACTAGGAGAATTTTCACAGGCGTTCACCCCATGAAGTCGCCGGCGAGACAACTCTCGTCGCGGAGAGAGATGAGGTTGTCCACGCCGCGCCAAGGCGAACCCATCAAGGGAAAGGTGGCAACTGCAATTGGCGTGCCTGGCCTAATCCGTCAAATGATGTCCCACCGGCCAGCGTCCGCCGTGGACCATGCCTGTAATGCTTCTTACAAAACGTGGGATATGAGTGTGCAACTTGGCAGCCGACATGGTTGCATGTGTCCGAAAGACTGGTTTTCTTTGGACAGAGGTTGCTCATATAATGGCGCGTTCCATTCGGCCTCAGCTTTGAGTTCGATCCGATTCAAGCACAACCCTGAGACACAATCGGATCTGACTCGACAGAATGTTCCTGCAGGTCATGAGAGCCAGTTTCATCTCGAAGCCCCTCCCTATGCAGCAATCTGGCCGTAGGAAGAGGGGAGATAAAGCCCCTGCGGGTGAGGCTGCGCTCTTCGCCAGTCTGGTGCAGTGCTCGACGCGTTGCGCCATTCCGAATTGAATCGCTGTTGCAGCAGGCGCTCTCGGATAGCTGTCGGCGTCCACGGTTGAAAGCTATATGACAAAGTCTATGGGCTGGGAAGGTGACCGGCATGTGATGTCCTCAGATCAATTCCTGCTACGTCGCCCTTGGTGACCGCCTCGATACGCAAAGGGCAGTCAGCAACGAGCGGGAAATCTTGAGTTCGCTGCTGATACGCGTCCGTCGCGTCTACCGTGCCAATTGCCCAGACCACTCCGGCATTGGGAGCTCCATGGATGCTCCCTGCGGCCGACGCATTCGTGCAAACTGCCTTCTGCGTTGAGAATATGGGGCTGGAGGAAGAGCCAAGATGGCACATCGCGAGAAGGGTCTGGCATCACTCGCATGGCATGGCGCTTAACTGTGGCTGCCCGTCGGCCACCGGTAGCCAATGGTGCACGCCGGCGCCAGAAGCAGCGCAACTGTGGGGGTCGCGTTCCAGGGCCCGTATCAAAGGCTGCGATAAGGGCAACCTGCTCAAGCGCATCCGCTGCCATTTACCAGGCCCGCCAGGCCGGACGTCAATAGCAGCTTGCAAAAGCGACAGCGTCCAGCTGCTCTCTGGCTCTGCGGCTGCGCGCATCTCGAACAGGCCTCACTCGAGCAGCCGGAAGCGCAGCTCCCCATGCGCTCCGCGACGCAGCACGTCGCCCGGCGATACTCCGTGGACGCAGCAATCTTAGCTTTCGGAAAGGCCGTGAGCGCGTGTGGGGTCTGTCCGTCTTCTGCGTCTTTTCGCGGGCGCCCGTCGTGGAGAGCGCGCCGTCGATGCGGTGGGCATGGGCTGGAGGACGTCTCGCGTCTGCGTCCTGGAGGCCTCAAGGTCCAGCTCTCCCGATGCCCTACGTGCTGACAGAGTGCCGCACAGTGCTCCTGGGAGGGACACACGGCGCGGCTGCTGCAGCGTGTCAGCGTGATCGCGAGCGGCCATCTGGGTGCGCTCGAATGAGGAGGTCCGTCGCTCAGGAGGGCTGAAGAGGTGCAATTCGCAATCCCACGCACATCCCGAGCGGATTGGCGGTGGCGCCTTCTCGAAGACAGGCATCCGCTCTTGGGCCCTTATCGCGCGTCCCTTCGTTTTCTCCTGTCACCCCCGACGCCAGCCAGAGCCAGAGCCAGAGCCAGAGCCCTGAGCCTGAGCCCTCCAGCGCACCGCAAACATGACAGGGCTGCTGCCCACATCCCCCGGCGCGGGAGCTAGTCTGCTGCTAAAAAGTAACGAGTACCTGCACATCCCATCCGCCGCCCTTCTGAACGCGCTCCCTCCACACTCGCCGGCCCACCACGGTGAACGGCAACAAAACGCGCTCGACTCCCACGGCCGCACAGAGTCGCTTCGTGCTCTGCTCCCCCAAACTCGCCGCTAGAACGCCCGCCGGATGCTCCCGCGAGCGCCAGTGCTGTGGTTGTGAGCGCTTGTTCTCTCTGCCTTATCACTTGTGCACCAACCCCGTCCGCTCCTGGGCGGCCCTTCTTCCTTCTATATATTACCACAACCCACCCCCGCTGACAGCCTCTTGTAGCCTGTCTTGGCTTGGCCTGCTTCCTCCTTTCTGATATACCTCACCTGCTCCCTCTCCGGCCTCCCATGAGCCGTCCATCCCTTCTACAGGAGCCCAACGACGACCAGGACCTGAGGTCGTTCCCTGATGTTCCATAACAGCTCGCAGCACCTCGTACACCTGCCCGGAAAGCCCGCTCCCAACAACGAGGCCGAGCTACCTCGTGGAGAATGCGGGTTCATCTTACCTGAGTCTGAAACCGGGACGGGCCCACGAGAACGCTGCACATGTCGAAGCTTCTACCCTGACAGCGTGCTGCGCTCGCGCTGCGGCTGCGGCCACCAGGCATGGCACCACGAGAAGCAGCCATTGGGGCAGGTGTCCATGGAGGAGTACATCCAGGTTGTGGAGGAGGTGAAGCGGCTGAGGTCTGAGGTGAAGAAGTTCGAGAATGTGGAGCAAGATCTGAAGCAGGAGTTGTTCAAGGCGAACATGGCGCGGGAAGAGAACTACAAAGTCACCAAAGGAATCGAGCAACGGTTGTATGAGAACATGCATTTCTTGAAAGTGCAGATGGACGACCGAGTCGAGGCCGTGGTTGACAGAACGACCGACTTCCATGATCAGTTCAAGGCGGTGCAAGAGAGGTTGATGTTGGTGGACGAGGTTACGATGGACCTGGAGAATAGGATAGACCGACTGGAGACTGGCGGCGGCGGCTCACTGTCGTCGAGGGAGCCAACACCTGGTGCATCAACACCAAAGCCGACCATGACACCGAAGGTGCCTCCAGTTCCACAAATCCCGCTTCTGCTCCAGACACAACATCACCATTCATTCGGTCAACTACCAATCCGTACAGACAAAAAGTACCCATTATCGTGGAACGTCAAGGTCTTCTTTGTGCCACGGAAATCACAGCGTTACGCGTACGACCCTGACAGCAACGGATACAAGCGATGTGCAACACGCAAGCTTCAGCAGAGCCTCGACTTCCCCAGCCAAGACAGTTCATGCTTTGCAAATCGCATTGAGAATGCGTTCAAAGGTGTTATTCGTGGACGTCCATGGATGCCGATGGCGGCTCACCGACCTGCTGATGAGCCATTTGGTCGCATGGCCCTCTCGATTCTCCCGCAGGATCTGACTATGAGAGATGTATGGGACTATCCATTCCTGGAGGACCACTGCATTGCGCACGACAAGATGCTGGGCGATGTCTTGTACATCACGCTGCAATATGAAGACGTCACATGGAACGAGATCAAGTTCCTACCCTCCGTTCTTGGTAGCGACGACTCCTGCTGGAACC
Source organism: Lophiotrema nucula (assembly GCA_010015825.1). NCBI lineage: Eukaryota > Fungi > Ascomycota > Dothideomycetes > Pleosporales > Lophiotremataceae > Lophiotrema > Lophiotrema nucula. The sequence goes on along the minus strand of ML977325.1, from coordinate 556,964 downwards.
ACGACGAAGAACTGGACGGCACGGCAAAGTATAAGAGTCTGGATTCTGAGATTATGTACGATTATCAGGACCCTCCGCCCTATTCTTCTCGAACTCACTCGATTGCCGATAGGGCGCCGTCGAAGCTAGACGTCCTTGCAGACTCGGCATCGATGCTCTCACGTGTCGAGCGTGTGCAGACCTCGTATTCGAACCGAGAAGGTACTTCATACTCATCCGAGCGCAGCAGCCTTCGATCCTTCGAGACGGAAGAGACCGATGATGAGCATCGCGATAAGAAGCCCAAGCTCCGGTCGAAGCAATCTATGCCCAACATCAACGGCACAGGATCTGTCGCGCCACAGCCGATCTATCTCTCAGGTCGATCCAAGCGAAAGATGCCTGTTCGAGAAAAGGGCCCCAAGGAGCCTCTTCACTTTAACGTCACGAATGTAGCCAAATGGCGACCAGCGCTGCTGCATCCTCACTCATCGAAGGGTAAGGAGACAGCAGACAACCACTAGCCCGTCTGACCTCTTTCTTGTCGTGTATGACTACTATACACTTTTTCTTCTCTGGATTTCTCGATTTCTTTGTCAAGCGAACAACGAACCTACTCATCTAAGGCGTTTTGCGAAAAGCCTTGGACTACGTAGGGAAGGGATACCCAAAGGCGTTCAATGTATGGGTAACAAGCATTGCACATTTCAATTATTCTCATTTCACTATTTCTTGGATCTAAGAGGTCGGCTCGATGTAGCCGGGACTTTCATCCCGCTTGAAAAAGCAATTATCTCCTATGTCAGATGGCTCCGGGCAGACGGATGAATAGATGGCTGGCTGGTTAGACTAAGCGCTGCGACTCTTCTAGGAGTGCGCGCGGCGGTGCCGGCATCGTGTACGAATAGTTCATATCTTTGTATTGGTACTGAGCATACCTATCAATTGCAAGCCAGATCATTCAACGACAAGTCACTCACCCATCTGCGCCTGCTCCTGCTCCTGCGCGATCGTCAATGCAAATGCAATTGCGAAATGCCATTCCTGCCTCTTTCGGACGAGGGAAGCAAGGAATATCCCGCAACAAGTGAACACAAGATAAGCCAATTGTACGGCAACTGAGTGCGCCGCACCAATTGCCATCATCACGGCATGGTTATTGCTATATTTGCGACACTCCTGCTGCGAACTTATCTCTACACAATCGCGGTCGTTGAAATGCGCCGTCGCCCAACGTTCCTCTTACAAGCGACTTGCTCGCACACTATCGCCGGTATCGTATCTAAACAATGCAACCCCCAAACCCGGGCCAGCGCAGCCCACAATGCCCAGTACCGCCGTCAACCCTGCCAAGCTCGCTGGCCTAGTGACCCGAGGTCCCTGCAGTCATCGTCCATCGTCACACATAGTCTAACTTTAGTGATGCATGAAGCCAGGTTCCAACCTCGGGCGGTATCTAGGATTCGGGATCTGCGTGGGAAGCAGCGCCGTTGACGTTAGCGGCTTGGGAATATGGTACGATGATTTTCGAGCGACGGGGAGCGTTATCTGTCAGGCTTTACTGGTTTGAGGACGGAGGTCTGGAAATTTGAGCGATTTGGGCATGGTGAGGGGTTGCTTTTTTGTGCTGCCCTGAAGCGAGGGCGGATTTGGTACCTCGTGACGAAGTTGAGCCGTTTATTAGGTCTGTATGGGAGTAGTCTAACTTCTAGACCCTGAAGGAAGGACTCGAGATGCTTTCGACTATGCGATGATGGCTCATCGGTTGGTAGCGAGAGAACTAGCGCGTCTGGATCGCGACTTCCTTCAACGTCACCCGCGGTCCAGGATTTCGCCCCTACAATATCAAGTCGACCTCTATTAATAGTATACCGTTTGCGATATATACTGTTCCACGTCTTGTAGAGAGCTCGACGTATGAACCAAGTTGAAGATACCTCGTTTCGCGATTCTGGCGTAGCCTGGACATGGCCGGCGTTCTTACACGCGAACTGTTGTCTGCGGTTTCAAGTAACCACTCAGTCTAGGCTCGATGGTAATTATTCCTGTAGGTGGAATTACGAAGTACTGAAGGCCTGCCCGAAGCTCTGATAGGAAGTAAGTGAGGCGATGAGATTCTGTTAGCATTATGCGTGATGCTTCACGGTTGAGGTGAATTGTGTAAAAAAAAGCGAAGTTAGATGAGATCCTAACACAATTCCGGGAATTACGTTTGGACCCGTTACTAATCCTGCATGTTGAAATTGGAGAATCCTGCTATATATACGGCAGTGTTATATCTTGCTTAGGTAGGCGTCGTTGCTAAGCACGTTGACCCATCCTTATACGGCAGCTTCTCTTGCCAGGCTAATTTCGTAGTCTATGATTCTCGAGCCTGTTCGATCATGCTTAAGATTATGCGTAATACACTTTCTCCAACCTATAGGCAAGGGGCCTCTATCGCAGTGTGTATCCCTTCGGTATGTTATTATATCACCCACGAGAACAACTCTTTATATGATCACGACGTCTTCGAAGTCACGGTCTTTCAGCTCTAGAGCCTTCCCATACATGAATTTGTTCAGATAGCACTCTCCCAAAAGTTTGTAATAACCACTGTCGCTACTCCCTCTTAACAGTACTGGGATATTGCAACCTTGCAAGACGTAAACTTTGTCTCCCGCTTGGACCTGACGTGGTGCCATGCCCATATTATTATCATCGGTGACAAAAAAGCGCCTATTGAGGTAATCACAGACATTTAGGAACCGTATTGCCATGAGATGTATGTCGGCCGGTGATGCTTCCGCGCTCGGAAGACTACGGCTGATAGCGCGAAGTGAGTGTCCACAGATTCGGACGTCGCGCATTTGGTGGAACCAGGTGTGGAATTGTAGCTGGTATTTGGGCTTATCTCGTGTGCCACTGACGGCGTCTTCACAAAGAGCGCGGAACCCGGCGGTGTATGGTTCTTGGGGATGAGCCTCCTCGAATCCGTCACCCGTGTCGAGACGAATACAACGCGATATATTCGTCATGATTTCGAGTGCCTTTTGCTCACTGAGGGGTGGCAACTCATCGTCGGGGTGTATGTCTTGTGTAGTTTCGCTTGGCTCAGGAACAGTATTATGCGTCTGGGTGATAGCTGACATGTGCACTTCTGGGCCAACGGCATCAACGACACCTACCAACACACCTCGGCAAGTCATTTGTCGCATGTTTGCTGAGAACGATGCGCACGCGGTTGAGGTTCCTGCTGCTTTATATTCGATGTGAGGAGGAAAAGAATCACCGCCCCGAAAGTTGCCAACCGGGCCTGATGACTGGCTAGCCATGAGCGGTGTCGGGCCCTCATTACCAACCATGCAGCTCCAATCTGGCGCCCAAGAGGGAAGCTGAAGATCTGCATTATCGTTTTGATTTGTTACAAAGCAGATGATGTCCAGTTTCTTATGCACTTTGATGAAAAATTCCACCAGGTTGCAGAAGACGCGTGCCGTGCCGGCGCTGTAGTCGGGGGTTTGGAACAAGTCTCTATCAGTGACCAGCGCCAACAATGAGAATATTCGGTCCTCCGCTCTCGTCGCAGCCTTCGAAGGGGTGTAGGCGAGGAGTGCAGCAAGCGAAATGTGTTTTGAATCGCGGCGGTACAATAATAGTCTCCGACGCTTCCAAAGATTACCCCAAGCTACATCTGAAACAAGAGTCACCCCCTTGGTCCTTAACGCCCAATTATTACAGGCGCCAATGGGGGCAACAGAATTTTTGATTTCTCTTCTCTCCAGTTGTGTAAAGAAGTACAAATCCTTGGGGAGTATGAATTCTTGTAGGGTCCAAGCGCGCTGCCACCACGGGTGCAGTAAAAGCTGGTTGATAGCAGCCCACTTATTCTTGAACTTCTCATCTACCAGACGCTCCATTTCTGCTTCCTTCACAGCTTGATCTTCTGATTTCAGTTTCTCGTTATCGGCCAGCTCCTGGATGAATTCGATGGCCAGTTTTAGCTCTTTAGCTCCTTCGTGAAGCCATACCTCGGTTCGCGACGACTTCAAGTAGATTTGGTCCATCATTGCCACTTGATGCCCTTTTTCTTGATCATCATCCTGGTTGATGCTTATTGAATCAATCCACATCCAATGGTGGGGTGCGGGACAGTTCGGGACAGCTTTCTGATGGTTCGCTATGTGCCAAATGAAGGACCAGGCGCCGCGTAATACTTTCAGAACTCTTCCGTTGATGAGGATCTGATGGGGCTTGGATCGGTCTCCCCATACGTAGGATAAAGTAGTGAAGGGTGGACAGGATCGTGAGCCTAACATGACAGCTTTGAGTTCGCCGGTGACACCTTTCCTGTCGGGAGCAAGCTCGACCCTCAAAAGCCGAATTTGTCGCGCTGCATCATCTAGCGGCTCGTAGGTGAAATCTGTAGACGGATCGTTTTGCATAGCTACGATGTCGCTAAACACTCTGCCTAGTAAAGTGGCAAGTATAGGTGCTCCTCGAGAATCTTTATGTAGCTCGCAAAAACAGTCCTCGACTCGTAAAAGATCTTAGACAGTTATTACTAGAAGACTTTGAGAGAATTTGCAATACTTTCAAAGTGATACCTTATTTCAAAGGCTGTCGTGGTAAGGCCTCATGCGGCCATTGACGTCAGATACTCTTTGCATGTTTATCCTTACAGTGACCCCTGTCCGCGAGACCTGATTCGCCTAGGTTGAGACCACCAACACCAAGCCTTGTAGCCAACCGTGCCATCGTACTGAACCGCCTGCTTAAGCTACTACAGTAAGCAACTTCGTCAATTCTTATTGCCCGACATAGAAAGCATCGACAAATATCGTGCCAAGTATTCGTTGAGTCGATCGCTAACACACTCAGGACCTCGCGATGCTCACCCAAGGAACTCATATCATGCCATGACCTGGGCCTTGCGACGGACGACCTGGCGTTTTCACAACCTCGACGTTCTTCTCGCGATAGCCCGATCTATTCGCTATTGGAAGCTCCTCTAGTATGCCGGGCACTTCCTTACTAACCTAGCCTAAGCTTATAGACCCGGAGTAAGGGTACAAATACTATTACTGAATTACCTTATGGGAGAGCTTCAATGGTCAAACACTACTTAGGTGGATCTTATTCGAGTTATTATAGCGCTTCAGGAGTAGTACAATTTCTGTACCCCCGTTCCGGGAGAAGCGGTATCCTATTGCTAATCCAAAGGTATGGGTCTGAGTAGTGAGGAGTTGTGGACCTTCTCACAGCCTCTCAGACTCTATACAAGAAGGACCAACGACATTCCGGTCTTGTCGAATGACCCAGTTTGCTCCCTGTTGCACAAAGACGACTGGACAGTAGTGAACCTTGTAACAGGCATGCGTCCTTGGGTTGCAATCTCAAAGACGCCCGTCTGCGGCGCACGGGCATGATTTCATCAGCTCGTCGTGATAACTCTGAAGGGCGCTTCAACACCTGAGCATAGTATACTACTATTACAGGTCGCCTTCTGTGAACCGTATAGATATCATAGCTCCTAGTGCACCATCCGCTGTCTCGAGGCTTTTCGGTATACCCCTTTTTACTCCCGGGCCAAGCTCGTCGTGCGAGTTAAGTCTGACCTATAATGCGGGGAAGTTCAGCTTGCAACATCGACCTTCCTTTTGCGAAGAGCCTCTTCGTATAGCTCACCGTCTTACTCCCAAACACAGCACGTATCCCGGGGCAAAGTAAGACAGCAGGTCAGGAGTCTGTTCACGACGTTCGACCTCCTCGCGTAACCATCTATGGCATACTAGTTTAGGTCACCCGATGTCGGACCGGGGTTACCAACGGAATCTAGTCTTATCATTTCCCCCCATCTTTGGACGTCTGTTCGCTCGACCTTACATCTGCCCAGGACCCAGATCTGCGTGCACCGAGGCCCCGGCAGGGAGAATTTTTCCCCTCTGCGCCATACTCCACGTTTGTGTATGCAAAAAGCACATATGATGGCACGGGTCCGCGGTATCAACAGTGAAAAATGTAGCTGAAAACGGAGCTATCCGGCGATATCCTGGCACTTGGAGCGGCAAACAATTGTTACACGGGTTTCTGGGCGCGGAGAAGCCTACCACAACCGTTCGATGGGGACCCTAGACCCTGATGGATGGGTAGGTTCAGGCCTGCAACTGCATTTGCGCATGCAACCTTGGATCTGCGCGCAAGCTTATTCGCGTGTTGGTAGATAGATAGGCGGGTGAGAATTCTTCAACCTTGCGTTGCAACGTGCGATGGGGATACAAATGCCTTGATTAGGATCTACGTTCCCTCTCTTTCTGACTCTATCTTGTGCGACACTCTCTGTAATCTTTCCCTCACGCGACCTTATCGCGAGTTGGTGTTGATCGCCCTGACCCCGCGCGACAGCTACTCCAACCCTGACAGCTCTCGATAGCTTGTCAACACCAACACCATGGGTGCCCCTACAGATCCAGAGCTCGCGAAGGAGAACCTCCACGTCACCGAATCGAACTCCTCGTCCAAAGATGCCGCCGCAGCACCAGTCCCCATCGAGGAGGGCGAAACCCACCACCTGCCGACCTATGAGCATGAGAAAGCTCTCGCGCTCAAGTTCGACCTGCGCATCTTGCCCATGCTCGCGTTGATGTACCTCTGCAACGCACTCGACAAGGGCAATCTCGGGAACGCAAAGACGAACGGTCTGGAGCATGACCTGCACTTCAAATCAAACCAATACAACATCATCTTGTCGGTCTTTTACGTACCATATGTCATCTTCGCCCCGCCAATTGGCATGCTGGGCAAGAAGTATGGACCGCATCGCGTCTTGCCGATCATGATGTTCAGCTTTGGGAGTGCGACGCTGCTGAGTGCTGCCGTCCACAACTTTGCGGGAATGATGACGCTGAGGTGGTTCTTAGGTATGTCTATCTCTACGTTCTGAAGCTATCCAAGCTCGCGGCTTGCCAATGGAGCTTGGGAAGCTTGACGCTCCACGTGCCACAACACTCCATCCAACATATGATACTAACAATGTCTCACAGGAATGGCTGAATCTGCTTTCTTCCCCCTTGTCATCTACTATCTCACCACCTTCTACCGTCGTGGTGAACTTGCCCGCCGTCTAGCTCTCTTCTACGCCGCTTCCAACATTGCGAATGCATTCTCCGGGCTCCTGGCTTTTGGCGTATTCCACATTCACTCGCATATCTCTTCCTGGCGATATCTATTCATCATCGAAGGATCGTTCACGGTCATCTGTGAGTCTACTCTATTCCTCAAGCCAAGCATATCTAATCCTAGTGTAGGTTCGTTCATTGCATTTTTCTACCTCCCCAAGTCCGCCTCCGAAGCCAAATTTCTCACCGAGGAAGAGAAGAAGCTCGCCTATACACGTATCCAGATCGACTCTTCGTCCATTGTCAACGAGAAGTTTGTGCTCAAGGATGCGCTGAAGATCTTCAAGATGCCCGTCGCATACGGCTTCCTGGCTATTGAAATCTGTCTCGGCGTGCCACTCCAGTCGGTTTCCCTGTTCTTGCCTCAGATTGTGGGAAGACTACAATATAGTCCTATCAAGACCAATCTCTACACCGTGGCGCCTAACATCGTCGGCGCTGTTGTATTGCTCATCTTGGCTTTCACCTCCGATTTCACGAGGCTCCGATTCCCGTTCATTGCGCTCGGGTTCGCGCTTACTTTCATCGGTTTCATTATTTATGCCTCTATCGATGTATTACACGACAAGCACATCGCGTACTTCGCATGCTTCATGATGACCTGGGGAACATCAGCTCCGTCCGTCCTCCTCTCGACCTGGTACAACAACAACGTCGCTCACGAGGGTCGCCGTGTCACTTTGACCTCCATCGGTGTACCGTTGGCTAATCTCATGGGTGTCGTATCCTCCAACATATTCCGGCCCCAGGATGCGCCTGACTACATCCCAGCTTTGGCCACCACTGCTGCTTTTGGGGCGACTGGATGTCTTCTTGCGATACTCCTAGGAATCTACATGACGATCGATAACAAGAGACGGAACTCCAAGCAGGGTGTCAATTGGACCGCTAGGGATGTGTCTACCGAGAAGTTGAGGGATGGACCTCAGAACCCAGAGTTCAGGTGGTTCTTGTAAGACCAGCACGTATTTCAGTAATCTGGCTTTGGGCGCGAAGCAGATCAGGAACAGAATGGACACGATGAGGATATCGATTCTTGTACACAACTTCGAGGCGCTTCAGTATATACTTTGCCTGCGCTGGATCTCCTAAAATTCATGAATTGCGATCTCGTGCTATCTTGATGCGCCATTTTGTGGACGTGATAAGCCCTAGATCAGTACGTGAATGTGATCATGTGTAGTTCTACGCAGGTCATTCGGAGACTTCGGAGGTGCGCAAATTGCTCTTCGTGGTATTTGGCCCGTTTCAGGTGTGAAATCACCTCGATCGACACGGAAGGTGTTCACAGATGTGTATTCATGGACTGCATGAAAGATGAGGAAGGAAACTGGATCGATACCTTGAAAACGACTGTCTTAGGTAACCCTTGGAAAGACGGCCACTTCAGGCTCACACGTTAGCGCATCCAGCATATCTCCACGTGCCCTCGTTATCGCCGGACCGCATCAGCCACGCGACTCGAGCTCAGGACGTCTCAGCAACAGCAGCTTCGTGCTGCCTGGAGAACACTGCCTTTACTCTCACCCTTCTCTTCGCTCTTCCATCCCTCTCTGTATCTCTGTTTGCTCAAGTGCGACCATTGTTCTTTGTCCTCTGGAGCTTAAGCACACACGATCCCATCCTCCGATAGCCGACAGCTATCCCAAGCTCCAACAGCCCCAACTCCACCGCAGACGCCCGCTCAGTCGAGCAAGGTCCTCAAAATGGCCGTCAAAGCAGTAGTCCCCTTCCTCGTAGCCATGATGCTACTAACAGGCGTCTGCAACACCCTCCTCACAAAGTACCAAGTACCACTCCCCATCCTCCTCTAAACCAACTCACAAGCTTACAACGAATGTGCCAGGACATGCAATGCATAGCGTACTGCACCCCCAACACCTCCGGCAAGAAACCAAAACACTTCGAGCAGCCCGTCCTGCAAACGCTGCAAATGTTCATCGGCGAAATGGGCTGCTGGCTCGTTATCGGTGCTTTCAATCTGTACCAGCGCGTCGCTGCGAGGAAGGCGGGGTATGAACCGATACCAGAGAATGCGAATGGGGTCGGAGGCACGGATACGCCCGCGAGTGAGGAGAGCGAGACGGCGGAAGTCGCGAATCCGCTGAAACCCGCGCATCCAGATGATGAGGGAAGGTTACCGCTTGTTGGCTGGAAAGTGCTTATGCTTGCGCTGCCTGCGTGCTGCGATATCGCTGGGACGACGTTGATGAATGTCGGACTACTCTTCGTCGCGGCGTCGATCTATCAAATGACGAGGGGAGCGCTGGTTCTCTTCGTCGGGCTCTTCAGCGTCTGGTTCCTGAAGAGGCATATGGGGCTGTACAAGTGGTTCAGTCTGTTCGTCGTTGTATTTGGTGTCGCTGTGGTGGGACTCGCGGGCGCGATAACGAGGGATGATAAAGCGCGGCCTTCTTCCACGACCCTCTCGATTTTGGTAGAAGGCGTGCATTCAGAAGCCGTCAGCCAGGCAGCTATGACGATCATCGGCGTCCTGCTCATCGCCGGGGCGCAGATCTTCACAGCAACACAATTCGTCCTCGAAGAGAGGATAATGGAGAAATACGCCATGGAGCCGATAAAAGTCGTGGGTTGGGAAGGACTGTTCGGGTTCCTGGTTACTCTCATCGTCATGGTGGTTCTACACTTGGCTATTGGAACGGGGTACTTTAATGCGAGGGAAGGCCTGTATCAGATGACGCATTACCGCGCCATCGCCGTCTCTTCGTTACTGATCATGATCAGCATTGGGTACGTCTTTCTGCTCTCTCCATCCAACCATTGTCCATACTGACACTTTTCAGCGGCTTCAATTTCTTCGGTCTCTCAGTAACACGCACCGTCTCCGCGACTTCGCGCTCCACGATCGATACCTGCCGTACACTCTTCATCTGGGTCGTCTCGCTAGGCTTGGGCTGGGAGACGTTCAAGTGGCTACAAGTCCTTGGTTTCGCGCTGCTCGTGTACGGCACGTTCCTGTTCAATGACCTTGTGCGTCCGCCGCTCAAGTCCTGCGTCGAGAGGACGCACGAGGAGCTACTGCCGGAAGATCCAATTGAGCACCATTAGATATAAGAGAAGAAGGAAAGAATAGGGGAGTAAGGTGGGGGAGGGGAGACAACTGTACATATGGAAGCTACGCAGTAAAGCATGCATAGTGTATGGCGCATAGGAAAGTGATATCACTGTATTGGGTCGGAACCTGTATGCGGATTGTTATACCATGCGGGGTTTTACGCGCAGGCATCGTATTCAATACTATTTTGCATCTCGAAACCGTTATCGCAACTCTATGCACAGCGGGGAGAAGACAGTGTTGAAGATTGGTGGTCAAAGCCGTGTTTTGATATTTGGCTGCCTGAAAGAGTACACACTCAGATGACTCCGTAACATCCTTTGTCAAAATGTTTGCCCATCCGAATGCAAAGGAAGAGAGAACCTCATGATGCCCTCATCTCTCGTATTCTACGCCCGTATAACCCATCGCCGCAGACTTTTGACCCCGCTTACTCCTCAGCATATCCCTCCGGCGCACCACCCTCGTCGCCATCCTGCTGCTCTGACAGCCTCTGCTGTTCCGCGGCCTGCTGAGCGGCGAGAGCCTTAGCACCATAGTCCTGGGACATGGGCTGTACAACGGGCTGCTCCTCCTTGGGCTCGATGATGGTGACGGAGTCGGGAAGAGACTTGGAGGGTCCGGCCTTGCCCTCGGGATCTGAGCCGCGCATGATCTTGACCTTGATACCCAGGACACCCTGGCGGAGAAGAACGTGGCGAGTGGCATCGTCGATGAAGTCCTTGGCTGGCTGACCGGAGTGGATCATGAAGCCGTCCTACCAACTAAATTAGCATATAAATCGCAGTCATGTTAAGTGGATGTGACATACAGTGAACTTCATGGACTTGGCACGAGCAGCCCTCAGCTTTCCAGAAACAACGACCTCGCAACCCTTGGCACCAGACTCCATGATAAACCTCAGTACACCATAGCATGCCCTTCGCACAGCCAGACCATTGAGCAGCTTGTACCTCAGAGACTCGCACTGGGCGACGGCGGACAGACCACGGTTCTGGACCTTTGCGGCGTACAGCGAGACGGAGTTTTCGGGGAACTTGAAGCGCTTCTGGATGAGGGAGGTGAGCTCTCGGATGCGGCGACCCTGCTCGCCGAGAACCTCTTGTGTGTGTGTGGCCCGGATGATGATGTCGGTGACGGTGGGAGTTACGCGGACCTCGACGCCCGAGTAGCCCTCCTCGGCAAGCTCGCGCTGGAAGAATTCGTTGAGTTCGGCGTAGAAAACACCGTCTGTGGGAGTTGACGTTAGCCATTTCCATCCGTTTGTGCGTATGATCGGCCTGCTCCATGCTTGAACGGCAGCGTGCGCGACCTGTCCGGCAATTTGTAGAAGCCCTCAATAATCCAAGTATCCACAATCTCCAGCTCATAGAATGGCAGGCAAAGGTAAAGGGTATATCGTACCAGCAACGAACTTCCTCCTCTTGGAGCTGCGAATCGTCAGTCAAATTGGCTCAGTGCGACGTGCTGCGGAGAGACTCACATGGCACCCTGAGTAGCAGCCATTGTGTGTGTAGGTAGTTTGGCGAGTCTGAACTTCCGGTGCGAAGTTCAAGTTACGGTGCCGTCGATTGTCGTTGTTGTCGCTCGAAGTCGGTGGGGAATCGTCGAAATTCATGATAGCCTTAAGCGAGGTGCGCCAAGACCCCACCAGCCACTGGCGACAGCGCTATTCCTCATCCACCTACACTCACGAAGACCACCGGGTGCCGACCACCAGCAAGTCCGCATGATTGTCACTACTCGTGTTGTTACGCTCATCGACCTAAGGAATGTATATTAATGTCACGTGAGAGCATTCGGTATTCAGTTGGTGGCTCTATGGTTATTATTGCCTCCTATATTCACGGACGTTAGCCACTCTGCTGGTACCGGTCGATCGAGAAGACATTAAGAATGCCTTTTGATCTCGGCATCTTTGTCTAGTATTACATTCACTCTACATAGCATCATACACCTACTCGACATCATGCCGACCTTCACAGAAGGTATATCATCGATATCGCATCTCACGAAGACGATCAAAGACTTACATTGGATGCGCGCAAAAGAAGGCCAAATCTTCTATTAGGAATAAGAAAATCAATTGGTACACGGACTCGACCGTCAGGCATTCCCTTCATTATGCACCTTCCGCCTATGCTTAAGCATATTGTCTCTTCTCCCGAAGGTCTTCGCACAGCTCGGAACCGTGCAATGAATAAGCTCATCGACCTCCCTAGCTTGGTGAATAGCATGCTTATGGCGCTCAAAGTCAGCCCTCAAGCCAAAGGGCTCACTTTGACAACCAGCAACTGTGCACTTGAAGCGGCGACTATGCTTGCGGTTGACGTGCTTACTAGACAAAGTGTCAGTAGGACTGAGAACAAGTGTAGAACGATCTGTGTTGACTTACTTCCTTAGGTACTCTTTCTCGAAAGTAGCTTGGCAGTACCGGCAGGAGAGCAGTGCAATTGATCGTGACGCAGCCGTTGCAGAAGATCGGAGACTATCGGCGGAGGGTATGTTGGAGAGGGTGCCGTTATTTGCAGGTGAGACTGATGAATCTGGCGGGCTTCGGGGGTTCGAAGAGGTATTGTCGCTGTATGGAAGAATTGGCGAACGTTGGGATAGCTCAGGTGGAGCTTCTGGGAGAAGGAGTGTCGGCGAGTCCGTTAAAGAAAGGCGCGGCGGTGGAGAGTTCCCCAATTGGTTTGGCAGGTCGTTATTCGGAAATGTCGAAGGATTGCCTATCGTAGGCAGGCCAGGGAAGGAAGGAGAGTGTGCATTCGGCAACGAGGTAATGGATTTACGCTGACGAGAAGAGGGAGAAGAATCGTTCGAAGTCCGAGGAGTAGGCGATCGTAAGTGCGCAAAAATAACCGGATTCAATTCGTTTTCGACTTCAAAGGGCGAAATGATCATCCATCAGTGACACACTGATTTTGGGACAACACCAAAGAACATCTAGTTCGTGGTAGTCCTCCTCTATCTTGGGGCCATTGCAGCAAATCCACAAATCATGATCACTGCCCGGCAATTGCATCTTTGGCTCTGACATTTGTGCTTTGTCGGGAGATGCTACGATCGTGTAAACTGGCTCAGGGAGGATACGTTGAGTGGAAGGCGCGAGGAGCTCGGAATATAGAGTCTGCCTGAGGGATGCTAGAAGAGTATCAGAGATTTGGAAGCCGAAAACAACAAGTTCATATATGGACTCTGTCAGCTCTGATGGTAATCTTGAAATTTTCGAAGTGATCAGACTGGCAGTAATAGTGAAGTAGTAGTAACAATGATGGCGAGTTGTCAGGGTGAAGTGGTAAACACAAGTGGGCAACCGCTGAAGCATTTTTCTTCTTTTCTCGACGGAGGCATACCGTTGTTCAGCTTACCGGTCAAGCCCTGATATTGGTGCAGTGCCGAAAATAGCCAAACACAATCAATGGGTAAAGCCTCACCATTGTCTATTCTCGGTATCACAGCCACAAGGAGACATCCCATCTGGTTCATTGGCTTGCAAACGAGGCTGTTACATGCTCAATGCAGTTTTGCTCATGTCTTTGCTTCGTATTGGGCTTGTCTAATGCACTTTAGGACTTTCGTGTCCACGGCTTGATTGACATCATGAGAGTATTGAGCAAAACTTCGGAGTAGAGATTTCCGTGTGAAGTATTCTTATGCAAACACATACGTTTCTCCAAGTCTGCTGCTTGTGTCATTCTTCCCATACATCCGCCACTTGCTTGGAACTAACATTCCGCAATCTCGATTCAACGCTAATCCCACATGTACCACCCTTTCACACAATGCCCATGTACACATTTCCGCCCCTTCTCACACTTCTTCCACTGATCTCAATGCTTCACATGCACACTCAACGTCGACGTGCTCGTAGGCCCCGTAGGAACAGCAATACACGCCCCGCCACACGGCACCCCACTCGTACACGTCTGCGTAGGCGTGCACGTCGATCCAGCACTACATCCCCTCGTATTGCCTCGATAGTCAATTGTACACCACGTTGTTGTTGTTGTTGTTGTTGTTGTTGTTGTTGTTGTTGTTGGTGGAGGAGTTGGAGTCGCGATACAAGCACCTCCACATGGTGTGCCTGGGGAGCAGGTTTGGGTTGGGGCGCATGTTGAGCCTGTGCTGCAGCGCGGATCGTAAGGGTTGCCGCGGTAGTCGATTGTACACTGCGTGCTAACTGGGGGAGGAGTTGGAGTCGCGATACAAGCTCCGCCGCAAGGGGTTCCAAGATGGCAGGTCTGGGTCGGCGTACAAGTTGAGCTCGTGCCGCAGCGGGGATCGTATGGATTTCCTCTGTAGTCGATGGTGCACGGAGTCGGGCCTGGAAGCGTTGGTTTGGCGATACAAGCTCCTCCACACGGAACGCCTGGGGTACATGTCGTCGTCGGCGTGCATGTTGATCTTGGAAGACAAGGCCCGTCGTTTCCTACCGTGCAGATGGTCGTCGGCGCTGGCGTGGCTATACACTCTCCCAACCACGGCAGGCCTGGCGTAGACACCATCGTCGGCGTACAGAATGAAGACGGCAAGCACGGAGTATCATTTCCAACGCTACAGTGCGTAGGAGTAGACGGGCACGGAGCGTCGTTGCCGACCGTACATCTCGTCACTCCAGGAGGGTTCTCGATACATTGTCCTAGCCAGGGAAGCCCGCTTGTCGACACCATCGTCGGCGTGCAGTGGCTAATGGGTGGGCAAGGAGCATCATTGCCGACCGTGCATGGGATGACTGGTGGAAGCGTTGGGATATCGATACAGAGACCTCCGCATCGTTGTCCCGAAGTGCAGACTTGGGTTGGTGTGCATGTCCATGACGTTGGGCAAGGACGGTTATCGCCAATCGTGCAAGGGACGGTATACTTCGGGGGAGGAGGAGGAGAAGTCGTAAGAGGAGGATGGGTTGCAAAGACGAAAAGAGGGAGGTAGGAGAATAGGAAAATGGTGATCATCTTGGATAGGTTCTGATGCTCGAATGACTAAGCAAGTAGAAGTGACAGCGTCTTGGTGAACGATTGCGTTTGATCTAGGCGAGGATGACGATATAGATATATATGAAAAGACCGGACTCATACTACCATGGGGACTAGTCAGGAGATGTCCTGAGCGCCTTCGCTTTCCACCATCCTCGTAAACCTTCGCCATGTCCTGTTCACCTCGGATTTTGGCGGACGCCTGTGCTACTTCAGTTCCATCTCATACCACTCGGTAGGCTGGGAAGAGGTCAGAAGCCTAGACAAAGCCAAGATCCAATATTCATCGGAAATGGTGCGCGGTGTAGTTCGCCAGCGTTACGAGCCGGTCAAGTGTTGTAGCCAATGATAAAGAAGCATGATCATGAGATACCACAGGAAAGACATCGAGACAAGGAAATGCCAGCAGAATGTAAGCCACGGGCTGAAATGCTTTGACCTAAAATTAGTATTCGATCTCAGAGTACGAGCAGTACGGTGCCAAGGACGCCCACATCTTTGAGGAGAAAAACGGCGGCGGGGCAGGAACTACAAGATCGCATCCGTGTACCAGGCCTCTTTAGCGATGCGTTGGTGAACTGTGGTTTGGCGTGATGATGTGATGTTCTGATGTTCCAGTCCTTGCCAATTTATATCGTAGCCAGGATCGGAAGCTCCAAAACCCTGGAGAAAAAGTTTAGCACCAAAGCAGCAGTTGTGTGGAGTTACATGACGCCCTACAAAACCATCTTCGAGACAAGGAGCAGAGCTGAAAGCCAGTATTGCAAAGACAAGTTCGTGGTAAGAATTAGCATAATTCAATGATGCAATTTCCGCAAAGCGTTGATTGTGACGTGCGATAGTAGCTTAGACAGTATCGATGTGGAGCTACAGGGGTGGACATGCGTCGTGGTATCGTTGATTCAACACACAAAGGTGCTTTCGTATAGACCTACATCTTGAAGAGAAGAAAAAGACAGCTCGCCCCACATGCTGCAAATGCATTCGATTGACGATTCCCCGTATCCACCCGCGCAGAGAGATAAACGGCTGTTCCTATGCAAATCAACCACTATTGCACAAAGAGACGCAAGGCCCATCACAACCCTCATCCATATTAGCACTCTAAACCATATCTCAGCTCAGTGTTTCTGGGTCTCATCGAGCTTGTTGAGCATAGCGTTGACCTCTTTAACCAGTGCCTTCCTCGTCGCTCTCGCATCCGGATCACCCTCAGTCTCAATACCGTCCAGCTTCAACAGCACCTGAGCCAAGATAGTCTCCGAGAGCTTCTTGTATTCGAAGTCTCTCTTCGACTTTTCGTCTGGGGGATTGTTCATGAACTGGACACACAGCGGCACAAGCTCAGTATGAAACTTGCTAGCAATCGCATCCATCTTGCCTATCGGGGTCTGCGGTGCCGACGGACGGGGAGGGTTTGCTGGAGGTGCGGATGTAGGTCGCGGGCCAGCATTGATGTGAGACGGTATTGGGAGGAACTCTGCGCCTGTGGGTGCGGCTTTGGAGTAGCCCAGATTCGTAGTCGAAGCTTCGGCGGATGAGGGGCCCCTCTTCTTGCGATTCTTCTTCCCGCCACGCTTGCGAGGTTTCTTCTTGCCTCCTCCAATGCCTGAATTTGAGTCGGAGACGTCCTCGGTGTCGTCTTCGTCTTCGTCGTCAGACCAAGAGCGGCCTGCTTGTCCTGGAACACCGGAGTCTTCGCTGCCGGGTGCCATGCCTCCCGCGCCTGCCTCGCCAACTACGCAGAGAATTTCTGATCCAGAGCCATCGCCGCGAAGACCTTCTTCTCGCGCGGTACGCTCGTCGTGTTTGAGGTTTCGGCCTTTGTAGAACATTCGTATCCTTCGCGGATCGTCGACGCCGATCTTCTTCGCAGCCGCCTGTCGCACAGTGCTAACCTTGAGCTCCCCGTCCCTGATGCTCTGCGCGGGGAAATGCACCGAGTAGTTCGAGCGCCCATTCTTGAAGACCAGCACATCTGTATCTCGGTCCGGGTTCTTGTCCTCTGCCCAGTCCACGATCTCCGGCTGGTGCGAGCGCGACGTCGAGCGGTGTCGGCTGTGTCCTTTGGGAACATTCAGCTCTTCGAGGTCCTCCTTCGTGATGTAGCTGTAGTTGTCCTCGCCGACTTCGCTGTTGCTGTTCACATTGCCCGGCCTCCCAAACGGGGAGAAGCGGCCGCCCCATCCTCCACCTGAGCCTCGGGAGAACCAAGTCATAGTTATAAAGACGGCGGCAAGGAGTGCGCCGAGGGTAGTAAGGTATGTGGGGTCGTCGAGGCGCGGGTTCGAAAGGAAGTCTGCTACGCCGCTGGCCTGCAGAAACTGTAGGACTTTGAGGCGGACGGCGTCGAGGTTCGAGAGCTGCTGCGGGTCGTTCGAAGAAAGCGTAGGCGGCGACGCAGTCGTACTTAGCAGCGGGTGGTTTTTCAGAAACAGTAATGACTTCTTGAAGTCGTCGATCAAGCCGTTTATCGACGCCACGGTGAATAGCACAAGCACCCGCAGATCAAACCCGCGAGCTCGTACGGTCGGTGAAAGGCGTGTGCGGTGCGCGTACGGTAAGCAACTACGCCCGTTTTATTGACCGTGGCAGCTGCTAGTACCCGGTAGTGGGGTCGTTTAGGCACACGACAGCAGCGAAAGATATTCCAGGTTCCAGTTGCGACCACAGGCTGCTAGAGAATTCGCCCGTCTGACGTCGTCTGCCGAAGAGCGCCCGAGTCTCGGATTCGAGCGGCATCACTAAGCGACCATCCACCGGGAACTGTAAGCTAGCTATGATATCAATTGACGGCGAACAGAGTTGGTTTCTTTTGGTATGTACTGTGTTATTCTGCTTCTCGTATAAGTGAAAACTGTGTATTGAACCGTTGAGCCCTTGTTCGACGTCTTTGACAGCACACGATCGACTGTAGATCCACAAGGATGCGAGACCCACGTCAAAGACCCTCAATTCGCCAAAGCCGTCTCTCGTGATCCACGATAGCCTCATCTTTTGCAAGCTTACTTAGCTACCGCTGCGGCCTGACATCACGCAGACAATGACGTCTCGATTCAAGGCATGGTGAGAAATTTGAACAGTCTGATTCGTGATAGAGCATACAGTTTGAGAGAGGAACCGGAGCCGTGATAATCATACCCATCCTATGCCATGCTGTCGCTATGAGGGAAACAATCTGAAACAATCTGGCCACCCATTGTACGGGCCAACACCTTTCGCCAGCCACCTATTACCATCTGACAAGACGCCAGATATAGAGACACAGAAAGAAATGAGAAAGCGGCGGACATAGTCGTGAAGTTGAAGTGAACAGAGAAGAAAATCGTAGCAAGATCATGGACATGATTATACCTGATCCAATATCCGGGATGCTCGAGTGCATATCACCACAACATCAATGACATTGTGGTAGGACATGGCGCACCAAGACATCAATCGAACATTGATCCGAGTAACGAAGAAACGCTCGCGTCAACGAGACGATTCCAGGAGCATTTCCAACAACCTCTTGGTGATACGGTGAAGGCCAGCGCTCAAGCCTTGTTCCGCTTCGGCGTAGCCAGGAAAGCCAGCCTGGACTTGCTGAGGGAACTTCCACGCTTAGGAGTGCGACGGGGCAACTTGCTGGAAGAAGCCTGCGGTGTCTTCGGCGGTTCGGCCATGGTAGTCCTCATCTTCTTAGGCGAACGCTCCTCGAAGTCGGGCTTGGTGTTCTCCTTGTCCGATGACTCTTCTACAGACTCCAGCTTGCGCTTCTGGCCACCAACAAGAGAAGAAGCATCGCTCTTCCTCACCATGCGGATAGTTCCCATAGAAGCAGGACCGAAGTTGATGGGCTTGTCGGACTTGAATGAGAACTGGCCAGGGAGATTGACGTCGTTGCCTCCGAATGTAAGTCGTCGTGACGGAGAACCGATAGGTGAGACATCGCCTTCAGGGAGTGCAGGGTAGTCAACGCCAGGATTGAGCGCAGGATAGACTACAGCACCGGATGGAGCTTCAGAACCAGCGCGGAACTTGATCGGTGAAGGAGACTTGCCCAACTCGTTCTCGGCTGCCCTCTCCAGAGTACTAGTCGTGAAGTTGACGTGCTTGCGAACTGGTGCCGTTGCAGGAACATCTGGAAGAGCCTTCTCCAGGTTCAATCCGGGTGGTGGTGACATGTGAGTACCTGCCGCAATCTTCTCAAGATCCTCCGAGAACTTCCTGTGTGGAGATCGCAGGATCGACTTGACGCGGTGTAAGGAGTTACTCGTCTTACGGATACCCTCCCTCACGGTCGCGCTAATGTTGGTGGGTGAGAACAGGTTCTTGCCAGATGGAGAACGTAGCAAAGACGGTATCATGGAGGTTGACTTCAACGTTTTGACACTCTGCGAACGGGCAAGAGACGACTTGGTCGGAGTCATGAGCCTCGAGGTAGCACGCCGAAGTCCCGTCTGCAAATGGAGTGGGCGACCTGGAGTTGCAAGCTTGGGAACATCGCCCATACCATCTCGAGAGACTGGCCGCGTAGATGCAGCATCATCGTTTTCGGTCCGCTTAACTCGCTTTGCCGGAGAGTTGTTGCCATCTTGAGTCGGTGGTCGACCGTCCCGTGTAGGTGGCACCATGCGTACAGTAGACTGCGTGCGCGGCAGTTTGCTGCCTGATGCGGTCACGTCCATCTTCGACTGGGCACGCTTCAGCGATGCTGGTACGATCTTCGGTGTTGATCCTGCGACGGCCATCTTTGACTGCGTTCGCTTCAGTGGCGTACCCGGCGCCTTCATGGTCGGTTCGGGCTTGTCGAGCTCAGCCTTGGAGGGTGAGCGCTTGAGCGACGTATTGACGGGCTTGAAGCGAGTGGGATCTGCGCGGAATGCTGACGGGTGGTTCGCGATCGAGTCCATCTTCTTGAACTGCTCCATGTGCACATCACTGTATCGAGATGCCTTGCCTTTGGCAGGAGCGATCTTGCGTTTGGGCGACTCAACATCAGCCGCAATGTTGAATGCATCTGCTCCAAAGAGTCGACGACCTCCAGCACTTGACTCCGCCTCTTGTTCCAACACGCGCCTGGAGTGTGGAGTGATGTCCTGCAGAGGTGACTTGAACCTGAACCTAAACTCCGGCGAGGGCAGCATGGCTGTTAACTTCTTCATCGATCCAGGGCCTGGAGTCCTGCTGGGTGTAGCTTGACCGCCAGTGACACCGACCGATGCTTTCGGCGGCGCTGTGTATGCGCCCATGTTCGAAAATCCGAGTTCACGCGCCTCATCCAGCATCTTTGCTGTGCTCATATGGTAGTGCTCGGGGTGCATCTCCGCGCCGGCGGGACGAATTGGGGTTGCATTCTTGGGCGTACGTGTGGTGAAGGCGGACAAGATCGACTTCGACGACTTGCTCTTCAGCGGTGTAGCGGCATTCGAGGGCTGCGGTAGGTGCGTCGCTGGCTGGGGTTTCTCGACGGTGGGCTTACGGGGGGTCTGCGATGCTGGTTCGTTACCCTCAACTACGGATGGAAGACGCTCGGGCTGGGGTGACGCTCCGGAATGCGCCGTCTCCCAGCTGCCCGAGTCGGACGCATTGGAGGGCGTGGGCGAGCGCTGGATGATGCATTAGTCAACAAGCCACAGGCATCATGGGCGCAGGTAGCATACCTTCTGGAGTCGAGCAGAACGCCGCGCCATTTTCGCTGATCTGAATGACGAAAGGAAAGGGAAGGATGTGTGGTCGAGCGCGGTGGGATGTTAAATCAGGCGGTGGAGTGGGCCTTCCGTCGTGTTTACTTTGGCGCGCACAGGCCAACAACAAACTAAACTTAGCCTGTGCTAGCGCCCCGATCAGCCGTTCGAGTCTCCCCACCAGTTTGGCGACCCTCTGCACGCGTTCGTGTCTCCTTCAGACCGGTTAGATTTCCTAGTCTTTAAGCTTCTGCATTATGCTTTCGTTGCCTTGACGATTTACGATTCCAGCCCTTCCTTACTATCTTCACGCGAACGGCTTCCGTCGCATCTTATACCGGAGCACTATCAATCATAATTTTACTGATAACACTCGAAAGCAATCTGCTCGTCAACTAACCTCTCCTATGCGACTCTAAACAAAAACATCTATAACGGTTTGACAAGCCCTATTTCAGACTTCCTCTCCTGATGGTATATCCCGATCTGGGTTCTCTCGCTTCCAATTAGTTGTCTTCGTAGTATGATAAGACTCGACAAGGTCGCGATAGACCCCTCTTGTATAAGAAGGAAAGGATCTGCAAACGTCGCGCGGTAGCAAGTACGCGGAGGGGTTGATACGCAAATGGACCCTTGCAATGATGTGCTTCGCAACTCCACAACTTCACACAAACGGTAGAGATGCCGCGGACATATTTCCGCTCTACGTAGTCACTATGCATGATAGCAGAATAGTGCATAGCACGACAATGTAGGGCAATGGATATAAGCTTCTTATTTGTCTTTATCAATGGTGAATTCGCAAGTACACAGCGTCTCCTACCCTCGCCATCATGCCTCCGAACATCATCAAAAACGTACGCATCCAAATCCCCAACCAGCAACCCTCCGCATCCCTCTAACCTCTCTGTACAGTTCCGTTCCTTCATCTGGGACCCCGACACGCACCTCAAATCCCCCTCCGAACGCCTCCTCCTCCGCAAACTCGACTTCTCCATCCTCACCATAGGCTGTCTCGGCTTCTTCCTAAAATACCTCGACCAAGGCAACCTCAGCAATGCCTACGTCTCCGGCATGCAAGAAGACCTGCACATGTACGGCAACGAGTACACCTACGCAACAACATGCTACACCGTCGCCTATGCGCTCATGCAGATCCCCTCCAACCTCATCATCCAGTACATCCGGCCCTCGTACTGGCTCGCGATGATGGAAATCGGCTGGGGCACTTTCACCTTCGCGCAAGCTGGTGTGAGGAATGTGCCGCAACTCTACGCGTTTAGGTTCCTGGTAGGGTTTTTCGAGAGCTCATTTTTTCCTGCGCTGTTGTTTGTGCTGGGGAGCTGGTACACGAAGACGGAGTTGGCGAAAAGGATTGCGATTTTCCATATGACGGCGCCGGTGGGCGCGGCGTTTGGCGGGTATTTGCAGGCGGCGGTGTATGAGAGTCTTGATGGGCGGCATGGACTTGCTGGGTGGAGGTGGTTGTACATCGTCTGCGGGTGTATGACCGTCCCCGTAGGTTTCGCGACGTGGTGGATACTCCCTGACACACCGTATACGACTCGTTCCTGGTTCCTCAAGGAGGAAGAAAAGCAGCTTGCAATTGAAAGAGTCAAGAAGGCTGGAAAAGCGCCGCCTGCGAAGATCACTCGGGCAACGTTTAAGCGCGTCCTCACGCGGTGGCGATGGTACGCCTTTGTCACGGGCTACGTCCTGTATGGTTCCTCGTGCGGTGCTAGTGATTATTTTGGCATCTGGCTCAAATCCGAAGGCTTCTCAATCGTGAATCGAAACCTCATACCGACGGGGACGAAGCTCATCGCAGGCTTCTGCATCGTGCTGTGGGGCTTCCTATCAGACTACACTGGGAGTAGATTCGCCTTAGTCCTCGGACCTCTCGCATACGGGCTGATTCCAAACGGGATTCTGGCGTTCTGGCCGAAGAGTCAAGATGCGAAGCTCTTCGCTTTCTTGACGATCAGTGTCCAGTTGATGACTGCGATCTTGTGAGCTGCTCAAACGCCTTCTGTGAGTCTGCGGCTGACTGTCTTCAGTTATACATGGGCGAATGAGGTCTGCGCAGACGATAACGAAGAGAGAGCTATTGTTATTAGTAGCATGAATGGGCTTCAGTATGCTGTCGCGGCTTGGTTGCCCATCGTTATCTTCCCGCAGACTATGGCGCCTACGTTTCGTTATGGGTTTCCGGGCACATTTGGGTTGGTGATAGCTGCCCTGATTGCAATTGTGATTATACAGTTGCTTGTTCTGAGGGAGCAGCGACGGGGTAAGGCTGCCGGACCGATTGAGACGGATGATGAATCGGAAGGCCATATTGAAGAGACAATGGACGATGTGAAGGGCCTCGAGGCTACTAGCAAACCTCGCGAGGTTAGAGATGTCGCATGAGGAGAAGGGCGGGCGTAGAAGATAGGAGCTTGTGGTGTGAGATCGCATTGAGCCTTAGGGACCGATCTGATTCGATCGTATGAACTGAGATGTCAACACCAAACATACGACCATTTTATTCTACACTTCCCTTCTCATGCTCTGACTTCTACCATCCTCGACCCGCCTTCACTCCTCCAAGCACAGCACCAGGAGGCTTCGGCAATCCTGCCTCAACATCCTTCTCCACCTTCTCATTCAGCTGCTGCCTCTTCCTGAGCTCCTCTTCCTCCCTCTGCCTCTCCTTCTCCTCATCCTTCCACACGAAGTTCCCAGCCCCGCCTCTGCCCGCTCGTGCAACGGGCAACTCTTGGTTATCCGGATGCCATGGTGTTGAGACATGAGGCTTCGAAGAGGTCGGTATCGCAGTGGAATCGGAGGGGTGGCTGAAGGTGCCGGTGGCTTGGAGATTCTTGGGCTCGTACCAGTTGCCTGCACCGCCGCGACCGGAGTGTGCGTAGTCGGGGACTTGCGAGGAGGAAGTTGCAGGTGGAGCTGCCGAGGATGCGAGGGAGCGTTGTGCTTCTACATCCTGCGGAAACGACAAGATCAGCATGTATTACCTTGACTCCTCTTGACTTCTTGACTTCAGAGCGGTGCTTAAGCTCTTGTCGCAAACCTTGCCAATGCACTGCAGGAAGGAATTGCTTACCTCTGCAAGCTTCTTGTTCTGCTCTTTGATCTGCTCTTCTCTCCCAATGTTACCTGCTCCACCACGACCGTAAGGCATCGTCAACTTCGAGTGCTTCTCTTCGAGCTTTGTCTGATGTGGTAGGCGAACGGTGGTTATGTGTGTATCGAATGGTGACAACTGAGCTTGTGTCGAGTCGTGTGTAACAAAGCAGGGCTAAAAGTGTAAGGCGCGACTACGCGGCGGTTCCGTGCGGGACAACACATATCGCATTCGTTTTTCAACACCCTCAGCAGCGTCGTCGAGCTTTTGCTGTGGCTTGCGGGATGATGTCAATGCGATTGGATCAATGTCCACCGGTGGGGGATCTGAAAAAGTTGGCCTAAGCCGAATGTGTCATGAGCTTGGCGAGCGATAAGGCTCGCGGCGTCCCGAGTCAAGAATTCCGAGACTCCACAGTTGCAATTCGTATCAAATATGGTCACGGCAAGCTGGACACTCATGGGTGGAATAAACAGGAAAATTGATTGAAACACAGCAACAGCAGCACTAGCCCTGCAGCAGATGAGAACGAATAGTAACACTAACTGATGTTCTGCGTAGGCCCCGTAGCGACCGAATGAGGCAAAGGAAACACCGAATAAACACAATAGCCACCGCAGCTGACCTGTCCAGTAAAGCTGTTCCTCAAAAGTAACCTTGATCACCAGCCATAGGCTGTCACGCCCTGAACGCCACCGGAACGCGGCCACCATGACCAGCTCCCATTACCCAGGTAGTCTATCGACGCGTCGTAATTTCGTAACGTAGATTGCTACTCTCGTCCCTCTTGCACCGCTCGCAAGACAGGGTAAAGGTGTTGTTCGTCATCTGTCCTAGGCGACGGCTCGGTTTTGACTGGGCCAGCCTCGTCCTCATCTGAATCGCTAGAGTAGTCATGGGTGGTAAGCCTCTCCCTGATGTACTCCCTCAGCTTCTCAATGGTCCGAATGTTTTCTACCCAGTATTGTTGGGACGCTTCACCGGGCTGCTCAGTCGACGTGGATGACACTTGACTTGGAGAACGCATCGAGGCAGACAGCGCCGGATCTACTTTGGGCGAGTGGATAGCCAGCTGGTTGACGTTGTGATGCAGGGTATCCTGCTCAGAGCTGCGGCGAGAATCCTTAGGGGAAGCGTCATCCTCAGAAGTATCCATCTCATCGCTACCACGTCGACCTGGCGCATGTTTCTGGAGAAGGTTCCCAGAATACCGTCGGCGACCATCAGCATCAAAAGCAGGGGCGAGGCCGGACGAGGGAGCAGCAGCTGAGAGGTCTGAAATGGCGGCGCTGACCGATGGAAGAGTCGGATACATGCTACCCATCGATGCTCTCGATGTGGGTGATACCGTGCTGCCAGAGTGGCCTGAACCGGGAGAATGTTGGGAGTTGTATGATAGAACACTGGACGCAGGGGTCAATGCGGGAGTGTCAGTGTTGCTTGACGCGACTGCCGTTGCGTGAGATGATTGCGGGTGGGTGGAAGCCAGGCCTGGAGGCGAATGGCTTGAACGATACGTCGAGCCAGTGTGAATGTAGTGGCCTCCTGCCTGTTGGACACCTGCAGCTGCAGCATGGTTGGGGTTCTCATAGACCGTGCTTTGAAGTTGCTCCAAGAACTGGTCGATGTTCAATAGATCGCTCTTGGTCCTGAGATTGGGAAGTGGCAGCGAGTAAGGGTGCATTGGAGGATGCGAAGCGTGCGCAAGCATTGTGCCACCGCTGCCGTAATCAGAGACACCGCCGCCAGGGTAGACAGGAAGCTGTACGCCTTGAAGACCCATTAGCCTCTGTCCAACATCATAGTACGTCGTCGGGTCAATGACACGTCGCTTCGCGTCGCCAAAGAATTCGTTCAATGCATCATACGCGGCGCGCTTTCGAATCTCATAATCATTGCCGAGCTGTTGCTGGTTGACAGCGTAGTAGACAGGGCCATAGGCAGAGTTCTGTTGCGGCCCGCCGTAGAAGCCACCGGGAGCAGCTCCCGGGTGCTGAGCGCCGTAGCCGGCATTTGGACCCATAGAGCCGTCGTTTGGATAGTATCCACTCGCTGTAGCGGCAAGCGCCTGCAAGTCAGCGACCACTGTGTTGCACAAAGTTAGAATTGAAAGGGAAGGTGTACATCGGCGGCTTATCGGACGGAGACAGGTTTCATGATAGGAGGATTTATGAATAAGAGAGACTTACGTTTACCACCTTGTCCTTGATACCCTGGCCCGCCAGGATGGCCGCCGCGGTTGGGCTCTGGCGAGCGAAGAAGAACAGAGTCATCGGCGTGAGTCTTGACGTGTTTCTTCAAATCTTGAGGGCGCTTGAATGCCTTGCCGCAGAAGTCGCACTTGTGAGGCTTCAAAGGAACGTGAACTCGAATGTGAGAAGTAATGTGGTCACGTTTGACAGTTGTAGTACGGCAGTTACCCCACTGGCAAGTCAGATTCAGGTTGTTCGTGCTCTTGCGACCAACATGTCGTTCGCAAACGTGGTCCTGAAGAATGTCAGTTGATCTGTCCACGTGACGTGCGATTGCTCTGAAAATGCGGTGGTTCGCGCGCGCAACACACCCGAACAACAACGCGCATCGAAAAGCGAAGGCGGTACGCGCATGGGAGAACGCGTCTTCGACATATTCGATACTGTGCGATGCTGGGTACTGCATGTCTGAGAGAATCGACTTACATAAAGCTGCTCAGCGGTAGGGCAGCGCTCACCGCAGCTCTGCCACTGGCACACGAGCTGATCGCCCGATACATTAGCAGAAGCTGGCGGCTGCGCGTTCACCTGAGTAGGTGTTCCCTGAGGTTGCTGGATAGGAGTGCCGGCTGCAGCAGGCACTGAGCCTTGAGTTGGTGTTGCTTCACTCATGGTGAGTTCGGTCGTGAGTTTGGCTAGGCGTTCGCCGTCCCTCGAGGTTGTTCTTGGCAGACTCTGGAACCGAGGCGGGAAGACCCAAAGCGCGGACTGTGTTGGCTCAACAATAAATTAGCAAAGGCTGTCGCCTGGTATAGTGAAGTGTAAAAGGTGCTGGAAGTCAGTCCTGACGGGTGCGTGCAAACGTGAAAGAGGGCGCGAGCGGGGGAAAGAGCGACTGAAGTACGGCGGGGAGGAAGGCTGGGCTCCCGCTCTCACTCCAAGCAAAATTCCCTTTAGTCCTCGCTCAGCCCCGTCACACCAGACCAATCTTTCTCGGGAGCCCGTCACACAGTCCAATCTTTGTCCAGAGCCCGACGCCCCTTGACTGCCAAGATGCCGCAAAATGCCGCCAAGACGCTACATGACGCTAGATATTATAGCCTATGCCGCTCTCGCGCCGGTCGACCAGGCCTGCACACAGCGCCACATCGTTCGCACGCCAGAACCCAGCTCATCAGTCCGGTCGATTCTGTCCAATATGCCGCCGCAGAGGCGTCTCTTGAAGGGCCGGCCTCGAGGTGGCAAACCTTGCACAAGGCGGATGCGTCGGACACGCCTCGGCTCAGCGCTAGCCCTACCTGGCCATCAGCTTGAGACTTCGAAGCGAAAACCCTCCGCGTTTGAGGCCGTGGAGGCCAAGGTCCGGGAATTGCTTGGGGGCTCTGGGCTTCGGAGGACTTGGCCGGCGGAAGAAGCGTCATTTCATCCAGCCGAATAGAGTGCACGCCAGTATCCATCGTTTCGTCTGTTGGAAGACGAAATTGCTTTGTCCTCATAGCTGCTGCCCCGCCTAGGTAATGAGGCAGTCGCGCGCCGCAACGAAGAGCAACTTCCATTGAAGCAGGCCGCTTACGCACATCGCACGATCGCAGCTCCAACCAAGTAACAGGCAACGCTCAGAGTTAGGACACCGCATGGGTTCTGGATCTACTCTATCGTAACAGCGTTCGATTCAGGAGCAACGTGGGTGAGCATCACCGTCGGTTCGCCGTTCCTACGAAGCAATTCTTTGCGTTCTATTCCCACAACTATAGCCTCTCAGCAGCGACGACGTGAGGACAACCGCCATACACATTCGCTCTGAAATGATATGCAGACTGCTGATTCCGGGCATCACTTAAGCCAGCAAGCGCCTACGATCCCAGGCTCGAATACCCACAGACGTCGACCTTCAAAACATAGCATTCGCCACAGAGGAACGTGAGATATCGCGCGCCGCTACTTCGTCTCCAGACTCTTCATACCAATTTGCGAAACGCTTCAAAAAAGACAGGAAACATCTGCCGACCTCACTCCACCCACTTCAGACGCTGCTTTCATTCAACATTCCTGTGCACCTTCTTCAGCGGGCCAAGCACCCCTCTCTGCCGAGCCAAACCTGGGCACGCGGACGCTTGGCCGCGCATCCCGTTGTTCCGGCCAAGTCCTTATGACCAACACTCTGAGGTGTACCAAGAATTGAGGAGTGCTTAAGACTGCCTTGTAATTGAAGGATTTTGGCGCTGTGTTTGTCGGGCTTGGCCGACTGGATTGCC
This sequence comes from Lophiotrema nucula, assembly GCA_010015825.1. Classification (NCBI taxonomy): domain Eukaryota; kingdom Fungi; phylum Ascomycota; class Dothideomycetes; order Pleosporales; family Lophiotremataceae; genus Lophiotrema; species Lophiotrema nucula. The sequence goes on along the minus strand of ML977325.1, from coordinate 528,536 downwards.
TGCCTGTGCAGGACCCGGAAGGGTGACGGCTGTGTATGAACGAGAAGCGATATGGGAGGGAATGAGGTGCGTTGTGATGATCATTTCCAAGATGTGACTAGAGAACGATCCGCGGCGCTGCAGTCTTACATACGATCTGGGGTGCGCCTCGGACCTTACGCGTACTTTGTTATTCAGGATACCTATTTCGGTCTGCTCCTCATGTGATTCGACAGTACTGCCAGCACTGAAGCTGTCGTCCATTACGTTTGTTTCTTATGAAACAAGCTGAGAGCTGGTGGTATACGCGTACACCAAAGCACTGGGCAACACATCGACCGAACCGAGGGTTGAGATTGCTCTACACAAATTTGGCACGACGAACGCAGCCGACGCATCGCCAGCAGGTGAACCCTCACAAGGCTCTCGTTCACGCACCACTCACCAGCCACACTGCAGTCCACAATTCGCGGGGACCTTGTCGCTAGCTTCACCCTACGCGTCTTGCCCACTTTACCCGTCATACCAAGCAATCTACCATCAACTTGCTCAACAAGTGCAGGGCCTCTTGCATCCTCTAGGACTCAAGCCTTTGTCCACGTGGTTTCGACATCCGAGTTTCCAGCGCGGCGGTATCTCAGGCGATCTTGTTTGCAAGCAATTATGGCTGATGACGGAATTGCTTGGGACTTTGGGAGGACTTTCTTGGATGCGGAGATTGCGGCCTTGGAACCTCTAGACAAGAGCGGAATACTTGGTTAACAGGAGTGCCAAGGAGGACCCTCGCACCCATCGATATTGCGCACGAATGATGAACATGAACGAGAACAGCAGTATCGGAGAACTTGTTACCTACAGGTTTGGTGAGGTAATAGCTAATTCTCTCTCTCAAGTCAGATTTCGAGAAGGTCAGCCGTAGCACCCTAGGACGGATCGTTTCGTTTCCAAGATGATGAACCGAGCTGGCCGAAGCTCAATAGTCCCATCCCTTCTACTTACGAGATGCAATTCTTAAAGGGCGTGGCTCTGAAGGCAATCCAGAGACAGCGGTAGGCCACACGAGTTCACGTCCTATCGCATGGTCCCTTTCTGTGCTCCACCAGGAATGCAAGGCAATTTGGTATGGCTACCAAACCTAAGTTCACCAAAGGGGGCAGGATTTGGGAAAGCTGCTTCACACTCAAGCTGTAAGTTTAACCGGCCTGCTTGGCTCGTTGAAGCACTTGAGGTCTGTGATCCAAACATCGGTCAAACTAAAGCGTCGCCCCTTACACGGCATAGCTGAACGTTGTCATCGCCCTGCATCCAGAAGTTCATTGCACTCGTAGATCGCTAAGTCGTCATTCGAGTTCAATCATCTCCAGCAAATAGTGCCCATGTCTTACTCGTCGCGCGCTTCAGCACGGTACACCATCTTCAGCTCGGCCTCACTCACGATTCGTTATCATGGTACTTACTTGGAACAAATAACTTGCTATCCTACTGACGTTAATGAATCTATCCAACACCTCTTCAGGTGGCCAGTGGTCTCTTCACTGTATCACATCTTCGTCCTCTCGCCATCCAAACCATCGCCCCTTCCGTCATCTGCCAGGAGAACATGGCCCCGTCGGTGAACCCGCCTCATACCATCTCTGGTAATCAAAGATAATATCTAATATGCCGGGATACAGGTACACAGACATCGCCATTGACTGAGTCGTCTACCTCTCACTCCAGTATGGAGCATCAGCAACAGGACAGCAGACCACTACCTACTCCAAGACCAGCACTGGATACTGCTTGGAACTTTCCTGTCCAGGCTCCTCTGGTGACAACACCAGGTCCAGAGTATACCAGAGACAGTGACATGCACACTCCGGTGAAGCTGTATGCGGAGTCTTCAATGCCACTAGAGCAACAAGAGTTGAGGTCACCATACCTGGGTAACTTTGTCCAGATTGCAACTATCAAACATGACTAACCAGATGTAGGCATTAACGAGCACCAGCAGAGACTCAAACGAAAGGTTAACGCGAACGCAGCGGCGCCTGTAGCAAAACGTGCACCTCTCGCTACTCTCTCCAGGCCCGCGGCGCGGACGGCAAGCTCTTCCAGAAGCTCCCTCTTATTGCAAGAGCTGCTCCAGCATCAGAAACTACCAGCAGCCATCTCAACACCAAGTTCATCGCTCTCTGTCCGCTCGAAACCGCCCCAGCGATAGAAGTCAGCAGCCGCCATGTCGAGAACTGCTTCTTCGCTCTCAGTTCACCCGCAACCGCTCCAACGTCCGAGGTCGCTAGCAGTCTTGTCAATGCCATCCCCGTCGCTCTCTGTCTCCCGGCATCAGCTACTTAAGAGGTGGCCGGCCTTCTCTTCACGAACACATCACGCCCACTACTACCTCATCCGCATGAGTAGCAGGAAGAGAAGAGCTATTAGTGTTTTCTCTACGAATACGGGATGTATACTACGAGAATCTGCGTGAGCAGTAGGAGGAGGAAGAAGAGCCGTCAGCGTTTCCTCCACAGACACTGGACGTGCAATACAATGATCCGTATGAGCAGCAGGAGTACGACGATTACCCAGCTTCTCCTCTGCTGACCCCGGACACACCCCACGATGCTCCGCATGAGCAATAGGTACCACCAAGTTCCACTCTACTAACCCCGAACGAGGTGCTTCAGTTCTCTGCATAAGCAACAGGAGCACGAGGGGCATCCAGCTTTTTCTCAGGCATCTGCGACAGACTATGGCACTCCGCACAGACAGCAACACCCAACCCGCCAAGCTACTCCACAGGGTTCGCTCCAATACCTAACGCATGTACCTCCTCCACGAAGCCGAGCACTGGCGTCATTCCAACAGAAGTCAACGACAGCTGGACGTTATCGTGCCAGCTCAGCCTACGTGCCAAGGATCGTGCAGTCTCCCACAATCGGACCCTCCGAGGGCAACCCAGCATATGCGTCCAGTTCGCAGGCTTCACAACCGGTACGCCCAAGCTCTGCAGACCCAAAGCCTGCACATCGGCTCCAGTCCACATCGGCTACACAACAGACAGTAGTACCAAAACACAAGCTTACAGCACCGCGTCGCAAGGGGAAATCTGCAGTTCGCGACCTGTCCACGTTCAATGAAACGTCTTCGATCGACAACAACCTCAACAACAAGGGCAACATGTCATACCCATTGCTATCGAGGACAACGAGAAGGAGGTGACTACAACCATCACAATTGCAGATGAGAATCACCATTTTCACCTATGAGAATTGCTCCGACAGACCGTCACCTCTGCGAAGCACAAAGACCGGTTTGCAGCGATCCTGATTCAGCTTGCGTATCTGTACGTCATTGACGGCGTGGATGCCTTGGAGCTCGAGGAAGCTGCACCGACCAACGCCATTGGAAACAACAAGCATCGCCGAATACACGCTGACGATTTATTCACTCACGTCCGGGGGTCTGGCTGAATGAAGGCATGCTTTATGAGCTCACGCTTCGACTTGTTGAAAACTCCCCTGTCAGACCGGCTCCAAACTCACGGTTGATTGGCCCGGTGATAACGAAACGCCTAGATACGGTAAAGGACCTTTCCCGAACCGAGATGGAAAATTGGATGCGAATGGACTTACCCTTCCCCGAGAACCCGACGGTCACCACGCTGGTCCTAGAGATGAAATACCGCAATGTCCATTGGTTCGTCGTCCGAGCGACCAAATACGGCTACCTTCAAATTCTTCGATTCCAAGAAAGACTATCGTGCGGCCGAATGCCGCCAACTAGGTGAAGAGGCGATGAACACAATCTCTGTCGTAGCCCACGGCACGCAATGGGAAGTGTGGCACGGCAGATGGAGGGTTAAGGAAGCCGACTGCCCACAACAAACCAACGATTTTGAATGCGGAGTATACACAGCTGTAGCTGCAGCCGAACTCCTCATTGATGGAGACCTGACCGCTACGCGTGACGCCGCAGAAGGACGCCTTGCTCTACTGGAAGAGATATTGATGTCGGTGAAGGAGCGCCGAAACCAGACGCAGCAACCGGGGCTCCCTCCGCTACCAGACATGATCAACTATCTGGACACTGCCCTGAAAAGTGGTGCCACGTCTGCGCCCAACGTTGATACCATCAAGAGAGACTACATTTACGCCTTTTCGATTCAGTTCGATAGAGAGACTACAGTTCAACTAGTTGAGCTGACTTTGATATTCTTCTTCTGCGCCCAACAAGGCTACTAAGTCCAGATATCATCCTCCGACAGGACTTTCGGCACCACATCGATCCACCACCGCTCCGACCCGATCTCAAAGTTCAAAGTCGACACGTCTCATCGGTGCCACCCCTAGACATCATCCACAGGCAGGATATTCGCCACCACTGGTACCACACCGACCCACTACAGTTGCAGTCCGGTCCCAAAATCCAAAGTCGATGCACCTCGTCGCTCGGTTACCACACTTCGATCCGAGTGATCGAACGCACGATCAAGAAGCCGTAGGTATTGCTAGGTCATTATTCTGTTTCGGTGGGGGCTTTGGAATCATCCACCACGGAGCATTCTACAAATCGATGCAAACACTGTGGATACGGTGGCCCGCTTGGTCACTTGTCAGTAACCGAATTACAGTATCCTGCCTACTGTGCGCCAGAGGTCGCATCTGGTTACAACAAGAAGGGGTCGGTTACGTCTACCCTTAACCCGCTGAAATTCCATCGAGACGCCTGGCACTCAATGGTGGCGGTTACCGCCGTAAAAGTCCTCGGAAAACATTATCGGACTGGGACGCGAAACCTAAACCGGTCTTAATTCAAGCTCTCACACAAGCGCAGCTTGCTCAACGCAATACAAGCTGAGATCCTGCCTAGTACAAAACCGAGCGATGGCGAATTCAGCCAATTCTGGTTGCACGTCCACGATACTTGTCCATGGTCTATGCACGATGGAGCGACCAAAAATGGTCTCGCTAATGGGCAGTCATGTTGAAATAAGCACTCCGGCGCGCTGTCGATCTCAGGGATATGTATTGTACGATGTTCCCTAGCGCTACTGCGAAAATCGCTGCCCGACGCTTAATTTCAGTAAACGCGCCAACGAAGGCAGATATCTACGAGCTGCTAAATGAGGACGTCATTTGCATCCTCGTTATCAAGCCCAACCTTCTAAAATCATCACATTCCCGGAGGAACCATGTCGTTGCACAGCTACACAATCACCTTCGAGAGAATGCAGTCACACTTGCTAGTGGCGGCGTTGTTCTCCAGCTTCTCATGGCGTTCATTCGTCGTGGGAATTTGAAGAAGATCAGGGTTCGACAAAAGATGCCGGCTTATAAGTTCATTCGATTAGAAGGATGGACAGACATAGAGTGGAGAGACGCGAACCGGGCGACTCTAGTTTCGAGAACAGCAGGACGGACCCGGCTGAAGCTCGAGGATTCCAAATCCCGGCATGGACGCTTCTTCGGTTCAACGATGGCTTAGATTTCTTACTTCAGCAATAGGCATCATTGTACGTGGGATCCAGCCATGGAGCACACTTCGTATTTTTCATTACTACGGTAGAAGTGCCCAAGGCAGGGAAACGCGGTCCTACCTATGCAGTTATTGAAGACTGAAGTGCTTTCAATGAGTTATACCAACATTTCAGCTTGGAGTGGACCTCCCAGGAGAACTGGAACATCAGGTCTCGATTGTTGCTACGCCCTGACATACCTCCGCTCGATCTTGCTTGTGGATGTCCATGATGCGCTGTGCTATTAGGGGTCGTTTTCGAATGCTCTGGTCGTCCTCATTGTCTTGGGCAGTGTTCCTGTGCGCAGCGTAAAGATCAGCTTTCATCATCCCTAGCACCTCAGCAGCCATGGGTGCATCCTCACGCACAGAAGAGGCCACCCTTTTCACGTAGTCATCTGAGTCCTCCAGATACCCAGATCGTGAGATGCTCGCTCTGAGAGACAGGTTACGATTTCGAATCTTGCATCCGGGTACGCTTCTAGGTCAGAACAGGTTCGCAGCTCGGTTGTGAAGCCATCCACCCCTGTCGTAGGGACAGTGCAGTCGACTGGTCCATGAGATGTGAGCATGTCCAGTAGCCGACCACTGGCTCCTCCGGCGATAGAATCTACCAAGGGTATGGCGTTCGGCTGTGCTTGGATGAGAATTACCGCACACAAGATACTATAATTATGCAGGTCGTGGAGGTCGGTTTTCTGATCTCGACTGACAATGAATATGCGCTTGGCGGCGATGTCGGATTTTGGACTAGGGTATCATAGTCAATATGCTTCCATTAGTCGCTTTGCTCGTTTGAAAGCGACGATAGCAGCTGCAACATTCTCTGTCCTGGAAGAGCTATAGCGCAAACAACACCAGGAATAGCTGGCGACTGCGTGCGATCGGGATAGGCTGGAGCCGAACTCTTCCCACGCCTCGCCAATTTTTGGTATCCCAGGAAAGATTCCGGCAACCGAGCTGCTCATCGGAAAGGGTCTGAATTAGTCCAGGCGCTGGTAGCGGTTGCCAATTTTCCGAGGTTGTGCGAGGTGAGATGCAGCGCCACCCGCCTGCTGTCAAACGCCATATTCCACCGTGAAACTGGGTCTGTAGATCCTTTTCTACCAGTAATGGAGACCTTCTTCGCTGTGATGCCACCTCGGGCGAGAACCTGGTGAGATAGAGGGGTTCTGTTAATGATAGAGACCCAAGAGCACCGACCATATCGACTATGAAGGCAACGGTCTGAGGAGGTGTGCGAAAGGGGCTAAATGCAGTACATACTCATTACTTACTGTTTCCTTACACCAGAGCTCCAGTTATACATACCGGTTCCATAGGCGCCCTCTGAAAAGATGAAGCTCGGCTGCTCCTATAGCAACAAAGATGCCGCAGTCACTACTTTTTTTCTGCTGAGGACACTCTCCTTGTTGCGCATGCCATGTCCGAACCCAAATTTGCCCACCCGGAGTCTCAGCCCCCTTGTTCTTCTCCGAGAGGAAGTTCTTAATCTCTTCCGCTAACCGAAGACAATCTCTCATCCGAAACGATTCCTTTGAGTTGAATACCTCTAGAGCGCCTTGCGACGTTGCCCTCGCTAGAAACCAGTATACATTCTTAAGGTTCAACCGCGGGATCAAAGTTGTTACCGAGTCGTCCAGCGGGAAGGGTAGATTGCCGATGTTGGTGCGCAATTGACGGGTCATGTCAGGCGTTAAACGGCGAACATTGGACATAATAGGTCGCCCAGCAGTCTCAAGGAGGCGTATCGTCGTCGCACTCACCATTCTGTCGGTTAATCACGCTACAGGACGCAGTGAGAGTGCGGCATCGGCATGAAGCAGCCACTGATGACCGCCTTCTGCAGATTCATCCAATCGGAGAACATCGCTCTTGTCGTAAAGGTAGAGAGCTGCTATTGATTTGAGTGCTCAGGCGGCCTCATGGTCTTCGATAGCACTTATCTCTTGAAGTGCCCGACAGGAATCGCATAAGTGCCGCAGAGTCGCAATAGTAACCGTAGGTATAAAGCTATTATCATCGTCATCCATGATCACAGGCTCATCGATGCCAGTCCCTGAAGGTAAGGTGTAGGTGTCTAGAACGGCGAGGCAATCTGTTGATCCGGCAGTTGCAAATCCGAGAGCTCGCGCTGGGAGGCTTCGGGGAGGCGCTGTTGCTGCGACGCTACCTTCTGATCTCCTATGTGAGGCTGTCTGGCATCCTTTGGCGATAACGGAGGCGCTTAATAAGAGAAAGAAGAAGACGAAACCAGGAGAGGCCGCGGTGTATGAGGTAACGAGCGCGACTAGTCGCCTGTGAGATCTGAGCTGGCTCTTGCACGCTTGATCCCTCTGCTTTCTTTGGCCAGGATGTTGCATGCCGGCGCGGTGGAGCTGATGAGCGTCTCACTACCTTGATGGTGTGAGCTTGCAAGTAGAACGGCGCTTGCGCGGGTGGCTTCCTTTTCGCTCTTGGCCAGGGTGGGCCGAGGTCCCTTAGAACAATCAGCTACCATTTATACAGAGCTGATTGCACTTTACTCGAGAGGCAGACAATGGGCTTGTGGAGGATAGGTAGATCTTGTCCAGCAGAACCGCTTGAGCTCTCAACCTGAACCGTTGTAGCGTCAGTGTTACGTAGTAGTCAGTGAAAGAGCAGCGTTCAGCTTTCTGAGTAAGACGCTTCCTATCAGGGCGAAAGGCTCGCGTGAATGTGAATTGAACTAGCGCAAGCCTATGAGCTAGGTTCGAGCTGTTAGAGAAGTGAGAGTCGTGTAGTAGTGGAGTTAACCGAGGGTAGTCTGAGTTGTGTATAATCCTGGTATTGAGCGCGACGAATGTCGAATATAATCGATTGTTCTCTTGTTGTCAATAGAACCATCGAAGATAGATACGAGTGAGAGTGTAACAGAATTATTGTCTTTGGAGCGAAAAGTCCAATCACAGATACTACATACATGACGGCCGTTTCCGTTCCAGACAGGAGACAGTACAAAATGGCAAGGTTCAGGCAACGAGAATCATTACTAGAATGCAACTAAATCATTAAATATAATACTACCGAATAGATTGGCATCCCACTGCTGCCCTCGAGGCCTGAGGCCTCGACAAATTAGTGTCCCTAACAGAAAGTATCAGTATCTCTGTACGCGTCCCATAGTACTGTGTGTCTTACCTAACGTCATGTACAAGTAGGCAAGCTTATCAGCTAGCCAGCAGAACACACAGAAATCTATACCGAATAGATTAAAGATGCTGAATATAAGGAAAAACCAAGGACATCTCATTCGCCATCTTAGCAGCCTCCGCGTCAGCCTCGTACTGTTCCTTAGCTGCGATCGCCTGGTCATTGTATAGCTGGTCGTTTGTCGTCGAACTGGCGTTGTAAGCCTCCACGTACTGTTCACCAGCTGCAATCTCCGCGTCATTGTACAGCTGAGGGTCTGTCGCCGGAATAGCCCTTTCAGCCTCCTTGCGCTGTTGCTCAGCTGTAATTTCCCAATCGTTGTACAACTGATAATTTGTCGCCTTACCCACTCTCGAGGTGCGTAGCTGCTTCTCGTGAACGATATCCTGCAGAACCTCATGGCGTATCTGAGATGAGTCGAACTTGATAGTATGAAACTCTTCATCTGTAATCCAGGGTATTGGACCCAGTTCATTTCCCAGGTTCTTCTTGACAATGACAGTGGCGTATTGCTTTGCCATTCTGATGATGAATGGGCCGCAGGCGGCGCCGGCGTCTGCTTCGCATAAGTTGTTGTAGAATTGGCATGGAGAGTTCCTCTCAACGTGATCGAGCAAGAATGGTACGATGGGCCGCTCGTAGCCAGTGCTTTGGAGGATGAGCTGAAGGCCATGGTATACGCGTTGCGCAACATCGAAGTTGAGGGGCTTGGATCCAGGCTCGCGATCCATCAAACTGTCAATGTATCGGGCCTGGAGTCGTATTCGCAGATCGACAAGAAGTAGGGTCCAATGGGCGCCGACAGCTTGATCAGTATGGGCCTGGCGAGTATAGGCATCGTTGATCGGGATGATGATGAAGGACCGGTTTTTGAAAATCTTCTTCTCCTCCATGTAGCTTGTCCTGGTGACGTCCCCGTCCCTGTTCGCATTATAACATCTCTTGGCAAAATGTGTTCCGAGGAGCGCGATGCGCTGTTTCTTACAAAGAGGGTTTCTTTCAACCAGCTCAAATGCCACATCGATCGTCTCGTCCGCGAACCAGCCCTCGTTTCCCGGCGTTGTTACGGTGCGCAAGACGTGGTTATGGATAGACGAGTGCTCTAGGTCGAGAAAGACTTCCTCGTTGTTTGGAATGAATTCCTCGCTGGTGAAAGCCTCCGTGGGCGTTGTAAACTGTGTGGCCATCCTGCGCGTTTTCAATGGATATTTCGGATCTGCGATGTTGTTCATCTGCACAGGATGAGCTATGTTCTTTCTATGAGGGGTGTTATCTGGGGTGCTAACTTTAATTTTGTGATCGGTTCTAGCGTACCCAGGAATTTGAGCGTAATGTGTCGAACTATAATTGAAAGTAAAGGCAGGTGCAACCAGATATGGCCAACGACTTTGAGGAGGAACTAGAGGTTTCCAATAGTGCCAAAGTATATAAGGTATGTCGCGGTCGGACATTGTAAATATGTTCGACACTATTGGGGCACAATGAGCTGTTGCGTGGTCCTGTGTCTGGGTAATTTGGCATACGGTGCCACGTTTTTGAATATACGGTGTGCGAAGTAGTTCTAGTGGGCACGTCAGTAGAAGTCGATGAGAAGGATTTTAATTGCACAGTAGGCGGCAGAATCGCAGGGAAGCGAGACATTGATTTAGCTCCGAACAAAGGATGTGAAGGCAGTTGTGTCTCAGAAGCTTGTGCCGAATGAAGGTGACGCTATGTCCTTGAATCATGATCGACCGCCTATTGAAGTTTTGGGAAGTCGCATGTTACACGCTCCTACCAGAAAAATCTCCCTGGTTCAAAGTGTGAAGAGGCACATGACCCGGCTCTTTCTTTGGTGCTCCCGCAGGTTGCGTCGAGCTTTTGATTGAAATGGAGCTTTATCCTGTATACCGTCTACAATTTCACTTTTTATTTCAAGGACCACTTTCCATTCTCCTCGACGATCTCGATCGGCCTATTCTCATCCAACGATCTCCGACCAGCTTCAAGAATGGCAGTAGTTGCGATCGTATTTTTCAATGTCGGTATCGGTCGTTCGTCAAGCTGATCGAGGGTGACTTTGCCCGCATTCAAGGCGTTCACAGCGTCCACAAACTTTTCGAACGAGATGTATCCGTAACCAGTTTGCCCCGCGAAATTGCCCTCTTCATCCGGAGCATACTTCATATAGAAGCTGGAGGATATTAGTGAACGATCGAAAAACCGCCTCATTAGTAAGACTTACGGATTGTACCATAGCAGACCTCCCTCATCATCAGTCACATCGTAGCCTCGCTTCGCCTGGTTCACTCGAATTTCACCCTTGCTGGCCATGTAGTGGAAGTACTGATTCGAGTGCACACCAGCTTTCTGTGGCGCAGCCCAGCCTGCCGTGTAAACACCTGTTGCTCGCTTGTTGGAGTCATCCTTTTTGACCCAATCGACCAGGAGAGTGATCGTGTCTTCTGTTGACGGGTCGCATCCGAGATCGGTCGCAATTCCCTTGGCTCCACTTGCTGACACTTTTACGGGTTTCCATTCCGGCACCATAGACTCATTGATATCGATATGATGCGAGTTGAGATAATACGAGATGTCGCTGTCCACTCCCGCCCATGCCTTGAAAGTTTCTAACTGGCTCCTGAAAGATGAAGCGTTAGCGAAGTGTCAACGGCAGCGGAGAACGCGGAGATGCACGAGCGGATGACGTGCGCCACCCATCAGTTCTGCCAACTTACTTCGGCTGGCTCATGTACGAATAGAAGTAGTTGAAGTCCCCCAGCTTCTGAGCGCGAAATCGCGCATCAGCATAAGCAGGATCGAATCGCTTGTGGTGTTCGACGTAGACAAAGACATTGTTCTTTCGTGCCTCTTCAAAGAGTTTCTGGTGGTCCTCGAGCTGCTTGACCGCTGGCTTCGTGACCAACACGTGGATCCCGCGCTCTATTGCGTAGAGGGCAATGGGATAGTGGGTGGTGTCAGGGGTGAAGATAGTGACTGCAAGTTGTTAACTCGAGACGGGCAGCTAGCCTATAGGAAACCTACTGGCACTGCCTTTCGGGAGAGCATCTATCGCGGCTTTGTATGCATCCGGGTCCCGCTTGCCCTCCTTCGGCCACTCATCGAATGATACGTCGAGCCCATTGTAGGCTTCAGAGATGTTCTTGTTGAGGTGCTCGCCTGCGTTAGATCAGCGTTTAGGAATCGGATCCCGAGTTGAGCATCAATTACTCACGGATCGCTGGGAACTTGTTGCCAGACACACCGACCATCCCAAGCTTGCCAACCTTCCCTCGTCGTCGCAAGTCGAAAAGCGTCAGGCCGACAACGCCCACCTTCTTGTCCGACTTTGAGGCTCCACCTCCAACAAAGCCCGTCGTGTACTCTCCCGTCCCAACCTTGCGTTCGGTCAGCCTTGAGCTTCATCGCGACAATTGCAACAGGCGGTGTGATAAGGTAGTCCAGGACAGCAAAAAGGAACGTGAACCATGCATGGCGTGGACGCTGGTAGCTGTGAACTGCGAAAAAGAAAAGTGTGGTATGCAGTTCCAGCAGTACCCCTCATCCCAAAGAGGGGCAGACTTACCATCAACACCTCCAGGGGTGCCATGTTTGCTAATTGTGTACTGGCGTCGCGGATTCCAGATGTTGTTATCGTTGTTGAGCTCGAGGATGGGCCAGGACACGAAGAAGAGAGTGCAATTGAGACGGAAGAAGAGGATGCGTCGCCAGTTTTCCACGCGTCGACCTGCGTCGGCGTCTGGCCGTGGTTCGGCGTATGACGGTAGGGCTGAGGCTCTCGACGCGCACGGAAAATATATCGTTATTGCAGGGAGGGGCAGTCGGACTGTCGTCGCGCGGAGCTCCAGACGCACCACCAATCTGCCGGCCGCCCGTCGCCCAGCGTGTGTACATGGTAACATGGTAATCTTTCCCCAGGGCCAAGACAGCCACGGCCCTCTCTGCTAGACGCCGCCTGCACCCCACGCGCGGTTGTGCTCTCTCATTCGTGGAAAATCTGTCGCCCGACGAGCCCTCATCAGCCAACGTCGAGCGTCTTGGATGCAGTGCAACCGTGTTCTACATACACCCTACCGCACATGGCATCTCGTCCCATAAGACGTTCGATAATTTTAGTCACTGCGACTTGAAAAAGGCCGCAACACGTCCCGCCTTTCGCGCAGTTGTGCGCCGAACTCGCCATCCAGCGTCCACCATCCCATGCCCTGCACCCCGACGGATCCCAAGCCGTCCCGTTAGCTTTCGCTGTGTCAAACTCTGTCAATCTTCGGCGAATGACAGCCGCCTGTTGGCAAGTTCTGGACGTCAACAGAATGGCGAAGACTTCCAGAGGTGGGATGGTTATTGGGCTGCGGCTAGTCCAGAGCCTACTTTACACCGATTGCCCTCCACTCCCCTTATATTAAGGGCTGACCATAGTTCGTATGTGGACCACAGTGTGACTGACTGCTTTTCCTCCTTCCCTTCAGCTTCCCCAGTCTTCCGTCTCCCTAGTTCTTCCACACTCGGGCATTCTTGCTCTCACTCGCTCCCAAGATGACCGCAGACGCTGCAACCAACGGCTACACCAATGGCGCCTCGAATGGCCACACCAGAGCGCGCACACCTCTTCGACCGGGCATCTACTCACCGACAATGACCTTCTTTGACCCAGAAAGTGAAGACCTTGACATCCCAACAATCAAGAAGCATGCCGTCCGCCTCGCTGAAGCTGGTCTCGTAGGCCTGGTAACCATGGGATCTAACGGAGAGGCTGTCCATCTATCACGTGACGAAAAGACTGCCGTCACGCGAGCAACTCGAGAGGCTCTGGACGAGGCAGGATTCGATGACGTTGCCGTCATCGTAGGCGCCTCGGAACACGGTATTCGCTTAACGATCGAGCTATGCAAAGAAGCCGCGGCTGCTGGTGGCGAATACGTCTTGATCGTACCGCCCAGCTACTACCGCTATGCTATGGACGAAGACGCCTTGTACGAATATTTCACCACAGTCGCGGATGGATCGCCGCTTCCTATAATTCTATACAACTATCCCGGTGCTGTGGCCGGCATAGACATGGACAGCGATCTCATTATCAAGCTCGCTAAGCACCCAAACATCGTCGGAACCAAGTTCACTTGCGGGAACACTGGCAAGCTCACACGAGTAGCTTTGGCCACCAATGCCGTCACAGAAAAAAGCCAAGGAAGCGGCTACATGGCTTTTGGTGGTATGGCCGACTTCACAGCCCAAACAGCTGCCAGCGGCGGTTCCGGAATCATTGCTGGTGGCGCTAATGTAATCCCAAAGACTTGTGTAAAGGTCTGGAACCTTTGGGCTGAGGGCAAGTATGATGAAGCCTTTGCTCTGCAGAAGGTTCTTAGCAAGGGCGACTGGGTCCTTACCAAAGCTGCTATTCCAGGGACGAAGTCGGCCATTCAGTCGTACTACGGCTATGGAGGCTATCCTCGAAAGCCGCTCAAGAGACTCCCTCAAGAGAAGGTAGACGCGGTCGCAGAGGGCATTCGAGAGGTCATGGATGTGGAGAAGAGCTTATAGTAGTATGCGCAGTTGCTGGGCCTGTTCGTTCTCGTATCATTCCTTATTCTTAGTGTTTTGGGCTCAGGCAATCACTCTCTGCCAAGGTTTTCTCCATGCCGGGCGCATGGCTTTTGCATGATTCAAAGCTGTTACCTCTGTAGATGCAGACAGTAGCTTGGAGTCGGGAATAGAAGGGATATTATGAACACTTTGACACGCGACATCTTCCAGGTTCTCCGCAATTTGCGCAACATGTGCCGATTGATTGGGTAAGACTTCCCGGTTCGACCCGAATATACTAAACCTTGATTCTGCTTCCTGTTCCTGTCGCCGCGGCTGGCTGGCTGCCAAGGTAGGCAGTATCGCGCGGTTGACAACTTCAACTGCCGGGCATCCTGAATATCGACCTGCATACCACATAGATGTGAGATCCCTCCAGAGTCGATATATCGAGACTGTTTGGAACATCATTGAAGTACTTCACTATCCGGGGTCCTCAAAACGGATGTTGTCGCGGCCGCCACGTGACTTGAAGGCGGCAGTCGCGACTTCCCTTTCACTCAGATACGATCAAACTTCGAAATAACGTCCTGTTCCTTCGTTGAAACCTCGACTCTACCCTCGGAAGCGCTTTTCAGTCACTCAACATACCTAGGCCCCAGCTACGGGTGCTTTCTCATGTTTGCCAAAATGAAGAGCACGCAAGACATCGAGTACGGGCGATGATGTACTCGGATATCGTCTGGATCACAAGTCGTCAGTAACCCACAAATCCGAGAACGTGTATCGGGCTATACATTACCTACTGCTCCCGCAAAGTGGTGCAGAGCTTGCTTCACCTGGGGATGCCATCGACTTCCCAGCCACCAACAACACGCATGGCTAGTCATCGGACAAGGTTGGCCTCGACATTGATACCTGATAAATTCTTCAATAACATTAACTATACATAGGCCCTTACTTTTCCCTGGGTATACCTAATGAAGGTCCAAGCCTCCATCTTAACGCTTTACAAAAACAACAACCCGCGACATACTCATACAATCATGCAAAACGCCGAGTGCCACATTTTGTTAAATTGCAAGGCCATTACCAAGGCTAGTCCACCGATATAAGGAAAGAACTTCTCGTCGTTTTGCTGGTGTCATCTCTCGCGCATGACCGTGTCCCTTGATCTGGGCCAAGGTCGATATCATTACTTTTCGGAAGTTCCTCTGCTCTGATTAGCGCACTGTCTAGTCGAGAGTAACTAAACCTTGGACGTACCTGGTATTCCGTGTTCAGCGTAACGACAGCTGCCTCGTGCGCACGAACAATCGTCTCGCAGGCTCTGATCACGCCATCATTGGTCTCAGTTGAAAGCTTGTCGGCTAGCAAAAGAAGGATCAAACTTCCTTGAAGCAAGTACTGCGATGTTTGTCAGAACAGTTCAATATGGCGGGTTGGCAGTACTTTGGGCACTAGCGCAACGTGCTACCAATTTCGAAGAGAAAGCTAGGCGGCTTTCTTGGGACAAAGAACACCGAGCGACTCACCATTCCGAAGAGATACGGCATGAAGGAGAGATCCGGGTCAAGTTCGAGGATCTCTTCGACAGCGTGCGCAGCTGATACCGCGTTGGAAGTCGCGGCCAGAAAGTCTTGCGAGCAGATCCACATGTTGTCATCCTCGAGTAACGATACTGGGTCCCACTTTCCGTGAAGAAGAATATGGAGAACGTGCATGATGTGGCTCCCGTAGGCGGCCACCTTCCGGGTCTGATGTATCCACTCCCCTCGGACTGCATCGGGGGTCCCGTTGAGTTTGGCGTCATTATCAGGAAGACCGCATCCATGCTGAGCTTTGAACTCCTCAAGGCTGTATGCGTAGCGTTCAAGTTGGACTTTGATCTCAGACTCGTGCAGCTCCCAAGTTGATTGCCGACGTTGCCCGAATCTTGGGTGGTTCTTTTGCGCGTTCAGGTCGACAATGTCTCCAAGTATGGTCATGAGGGGCAAGAAGAAGCCGAACACGTCGTGGGAGGTGCACTGGAAAGATAACCCTTTCCTCTTTGGGCCAGAATCGCCGGTATAGAACTCACCAGCCTGGTAAATGGTGTCCGGTACCGGCTGGAACAACTCTTCGCATTCGTTGTCGAGCATTGCCAGCGGCCGATTGTAACAAAGTCCTAGGTGCCTGTCGATCATATAAAGCAACCACCACAGCCTTCGGCGTTCTTCTTTCATCTCCTCAATGAGGGCTGAAGCTGGAGTTCCTGCCAGAATGCGAACTCCTGAAGTCGAGCTATCGGACATACCAATGTCTGCCTCACCGCTCTCACGTTCTCTGGAAGCGTCCTGTGGTAGCTCCCGTCCGAGTTTCAGTTCTCTTGCAAGACTCCATGCAGCATGCCACCATCTAAGAGAAGCCGCCTTGTACTCACTCGCCGATGTGACTACGCCAAGGTTGAGGTACGTGGCTACATCGTCAAGTGTGCTGGTAGGAGGATCGCCTGCGGCCTCCAGCCTCGAGTCGTATCGACCGATCGCCCGCTCGACCCCAACTCCAAATGTATCGTGAGTTGCGGGACTGAGGACACTTCCCGACCCTGGATGGATGCCATGAGGTCCCGTAGGCGAGTGGACTAATGGCTTGAGTAGGTCAATGGTGAGTTTCCAGAGTCTTTGGCACATCGCCCCTCGGGCCGAAGGCGATGAGGTGAGCCAACTCGCTTCACAAGTTTGGGCCGCAACATAGAGCATACTGGCTAGCAAGGCAGGACTGCATTTACGTGGTTTGTGTTGTCGCAAGAAAGAACGCTTACGAAAGACTGATCCAAGTATGTATGGCGAGACGGGTTCCATGAAGATCGAAGACGAACTCTGGAAGTAAAACTCCAGAAGCTCGCAGGCCATTGAAACGGACATGATCGAGACCAGGTGAGGTACCAAAGGCTTCAAGACCGGGTAACGGTAAGGTCCAACATCTTGGTGCGATGAGGTCACGCTGACCCCGGATTGTGGCGAACCAGTGTCTGCAGAACCGTAGCTGTGCGGGGACGATTGCCTGACCGCTGGGAAGTGCATCGGATAACCCATGTGAGCGTAATCCGGATGCATCGTAACTCCAGTCGTTGAATTGGGCACTAGATGCATCTCGTTCATGGCGAACATCAGCTCCTCGTTGCGCGGTATTCCAGCATGCATAGGTGGATGAGGATACCCATTGAGCTCGCCTGCGCCTAGTAGAAGAGGATCTATCATGAGCTGATTTGTTGGCGCATCGAATGGCGCACCTTATTGCAGCGGTCAGTGAAACGACTCGAGAACATGAATGAAAGCGACTTACTTGTTGCGAGCGTTTGCCACCCTGCTGATGATACGTGGTGCAGATCTGCTTTGGTCGGAAAATGCTGCTGGATGGGAGTTGATTCTGTCGGCGACCACAGCTCCTCATCCATTTCGACGATCATGTCTGGCCTGTCGAAGTGGCCTCCAGTCTGTATCGAGAGCTCATTCTCCTGGGTTGGACTAAGCTGGCCATTCTGGGCAGCCTCCTCTCTCTGTTTCTGAATGTGACGAGGGACCTGCAACAGTAAGTACTGCAATTGAAAAGCGTGCGCTACCCTGACCTTTCCTCTGCGCTTCTTTTCTCTGTTGTACTGACACACATACTCGAGTTCTGCGAGGAAATCAGCATTGCGAGGATTCAACCGGTGGTTTTCACAACGTACCAATACATCGCGAGCACGGCGATTGACCGTTACATCTGGTGCGCATTCTATTCCGGTTTAGCAACAATTCCAATTGGAGATCGTTCTACGGACCGGTGGCAATGATCGCATGCTCGACTCACTCTCCGCTTCACAGCACGCTCAGACTTGCCAGACTCGACTGCGGTGGTGTCCATGCTGTGTTCGTGGTTCGGGAAAACTGGGGCGGACAGAGAGGAACGCTGGCAGTCACCGGGGAAGACTAGGAACGGTCATGAGATACTTGGGGAAAAGAGATGTGGGCCTCCACCGCACTTAGACTGCCGAGGGACAACGTCCGACTTGATGAATCCCTGGTCGTGATGGTCAGTTCCCAGGGTCAGGATCTGTGGCTTGAAGCTTCCATGCGTCCACGAGGAGCTTCGAGAAGCGAGATCACCACCAGGTCAATATCAAAAGACGCAATCATTAATTCTGCACTGAAGGATTGGCTCGCCGATCTGGGGGCACTTCCTCACGGCACCTGGCTGCTGGGAGGGAGCCGATGCGGGCGCGGGGATACAAGACCATTTACCCATTTAACCAGCGTCGCCTCAGTGGCCAGCACGCCGACCGGCTAAATTCCCACACAGCGGCCCCGCAAGAAGCCTGCCAAACCGCAAGAACGCAGTCGCTTGCGGCCTAGCGCCCTTACCTTACATCAACACCCGCATCAACACCCGCAACGAGCTTTTGCAACGCCTTGGCCATGCCATATAGATCTGTGCCTGAGAGCGTCTTGCCCCTTGATCGTGGCTTGCATCGCCTGACCATCCGCAACGCCCATCGGAGCCTTTTGGGCATCGCGTCACCCAACGGCGCCTCCTCCGCGACCTACGCCAGGCAGGTTGGGCCAGCAGGGTCGGAGATTTCATAACTGCTGTTTCTTATAGACCTATCTCCCTTTCCCCGGAAGATGAGGTGGTCTGGGGCAGCACTCGATAGGCCTGCCGCTTTGCTAATGCCTTCCGCTCTGAAACCTCCCTATGCTCGAAGGAGACGACATTGACGTGCTTGTGGCGATCAAAGTAGCAGGAGGGCGGCGAGGCTCGTATGTCATGCTGACGGTGAAACGGCCAGCCAAACAACGCCCTCGACGCCTACATTACTCTTCTGAAACTACGGTGAATGACTCGCAATAGGTGCGCGCATCACGTCCCGCGATTGCATACAGTCTGGGGCCTTCGAGTGGTCTACCATCTCCGCAAATTTCCAAGCAACTCCATCTTGTCGCGTTCCGTTCAAGATGCAGGAGCATGACGGTCGATCACGGTTGCCACGCTGCCACGCTCACCAAGCGAAGGCGCGCAACAGCTTCCCCGTCGTAAACAGCACTAGCTCTGTGTAGCAGCCCAATGTCTCGCACCAGGTCATCGCGCTGTCAGCAACTCGAGAATTGGACATTAAAGCAGCATTCGACTCGTTGGTGTAACCTATACGGGAAGGATCCCCATATATCGAAGCACCCTTCGCTTCCATATCCATTGATTAATGGACTGAAGTATACCAGGCCTGACGTATACGTGGTAAGCATACAAAGTATATCTTAGAGCACGTACCTCCTGCTACTACCTTCTCTTTCCTGGATCTCCCAGCATGACCGACACGCATAGCTACTTCATTTTGCTTAGCCCTGCCCTCCATATCCCGAGCGTCTAGAAGAGTGCCCAAGTGCAACAACGTGAAACCGCACGTTGAACAACAAGTAACACCCCTTTTTTGAAGTAGTCATGATCATCGAATCAGGACTACCTTCACTTCCAGTACACTCAACCTTGGTATCACGACTGCAGCAGCCTTTTGATTGCATATAATGTGTCCCCTTTTCATTGCACCGGGCCGCAAATGAGTTCAGGCAGATGCAGGTCTCCGCAGCGAGCATTATGATTCGACGGCCCTATCGGTAGACGCACGCTACTTCGAAACCGCTGTACTGCAGTCTTGAGGGAAAGACCATTGCACAGCAGGAGACATGGAAGATGCATATCGGCAAAAGCTCTCCACTTTCTCGTCTCCACATGCAGGGTGAATCTCAATTCACTGCAACCCATACTATTGGTTCCAGTAGCCCATTTTTTTCGATGCAAAAGATCATGTGCTATTTCAAGCACATGAAGTTCTCGCTGTGCGCTGGAAATCGGCGAACGCCTGGGCACCGTTGTTTTTCTTTTCCTTCAGGCTGAATATAACGTGCAGCGACCGTCCCCGGCGCTGATCAAGTCACATCCCCCGCAAACCGCTAGGCGTACCCTCCCTCCCGCTTCATTTAAACTTTTCGTTTTTCCTTGGAAGAAGCAGGGTCGTGAGCTTCTGGAAGGCACGCGGACTCTTCGCGGACCTGTGCCGTCACGATGCGAACACGAGCGCCGTCGCTCTCGCATCAAGCATATCGCAAACCTCATTCGACGGCCGTCAAAATGAAGCTTGCACGCTTCTGGACCATCGGCCCAGACGTTTACGTTTCGTTAATATGGGTGTGGTGCTGCTGATCCTTAATTAGGTAGTACTAACCCACGCACGCGTCTTTCGACCCAGCTTCGAGGGAGAAATATATTCGAGTATGGGGTAAGCCAGGGCAGGATGCTACGCGAGGGTTACACGAAGTGTCGCCGCACATACGTCTGGCTATGGCCGGGTACGGCCATATCGACCGGTTCGCGCCTAGTGCTGCGTGTTCTTATCACCGGGTTTGCAATAGTCAACCTCCAGGTTATACATATAGAGGTACTATATCATATGGCTAGATGCGGGTATCTCGTGAAGATTTTGGGGCGTATGGGCACGGGTGGCGTTGATTGACTCGCATGTGCTGATCGGAGAGTATATGGGACCATGTAGTTGGTGCTAAAGATGGTAAGCGGCCGTTGGGGAGAAGCGATTGTGCCTGAACGTGGAACTCGCTTGAACCGGAATCATGTTAGGCTTGCTGATACTGGCGTGAAATGTTGAGTGTGGAGTGCAGGACGGCTGAAAGCCTGGATGCGAATATGCATGTGGGGTTTCTTCTTTGGGGTCCCGTGTCGCACTTCTGTCACTAG
Organism: Lophiotrema nucula; assembly: GCA_010015825.1. Taxonomy (NCBI): domain Eukaryota; kingdom Fungi; phylum Ascomycota; class Dothideomycetes; order Pleosporales; family Lophiotremataceae; genus Lophiotrema; species Lophiotrema nucula. Next base: position 507,599 of record ML977325.1, on the reverse strand, counting down.
GTAGGTGCACCGGAGATCATCTATTTAGTGCTGCTTTGGGGGCCGTCGAAGGTCGCTACCGCCTTCGAAGCAGTTACTTCACATGCTAGAATGTTCCTGCTGATGTGTACATACGCAGGGAAGCATCATGAGAACTTCGAATCGAGTTCGACGTGCCTTGGCACTATCGGTATGTCGACTAGGGAGGCATAATACGTGAAGTTAAGCATCGACAAGCCAGGGCGTTCACAGCTTCGATTATTTGGTCTACAACCTGCGTCGCCAGAAAAAGTTAATCCTTGAACATTTGTTTGCATACGTCTTGCCTTCCCCTCGAACATGCGTGAAAGCAAGCATCTTCGGCTACCTTTCGCTTCCCCACAGTGCGAATATCACTGCTCGACTGCAGGGTGAATATGCACGATCTCCCCCTTCACAGGTCTAGACCATCATTGTATCTAGGGCGGAGAGAAGGAGAGCTTACTTTTGACTCTTCTTAGCATCATCCTTCATGCCAGCCTGCACCCACTTCCTCGCTTCAGCAGCCTGCTGTTCCATCTTCGCCTTGTCCTTCAGCAATTCCTTGATCTTATGTGGATCTGGCACATGTCGACCCTTCTCAACACCTGGCCTCGCAGCCATTCTGTCTTCCCAAGCCTTAAGCTCAGGGAACTCGTCAATATCGACACCAGCCCAGCCAGCTGAGGCCACCCAACCCCAGTGCGCAATGTCTGCGATCGTGCATTTGTTGCCTACAAGGTACTCGGACTTGCTGTCCTTCAGGTGCTTATCGATCACGCCATATAAACGGCGTGTCTCGTTCTGGTAGCGGTTGACGCCGTATTCAATATGCTCTGGTGCGTATCTGGTGAAGTGGTTCGCTTGGCCCTGCATTGGTCCAACACCAGCATTCTGGAAGAACAGCCAGTTGTTCATCTCGTAAAACTCTCGCGTGCCTGGCTCGAAAGAGATCTTGTGGTCCTTGTCGTAGGTGGCGACGAGGTACTGCATGATTGATCCGGACTCAAACAGCCTGATGGTCTTGCCATCGGTGAAGGTGTCCGTTATGGCTGGGATGCGGCCATTTGGATTGATCTCGAGGAACCACGGTTCTTTTTGGGTGTTCTTCGATATATCAAGCTTCTGGACTTTGTAGGGGATGCTAAGGTAAGTCAACGAAATGTTCGGAAGCTGGATGAGACCGGCACAGTAGCAGCGATTTATCTTTTTGAACTTCAAATCATTAAAGGCATGGACACGGACGAGTTGTTTGAGAACATATGATAGTGTTGAGATGAAGTAGACTCACCTTAGCTCCTCCAGTGTAATGGAAACCTTAATGCCATTGGGCGTCTGGGTGGTGTACAGCGTAATATCGGGTTGCTGAGACATGTTGAGTATAGTCGACTACTATGGTAAGGATGTTGTGCTCGAGTATGAAAGTGATGCAACGCGTTACTACCTGGCCGAGGCTCTTTATACTAAGAGAGCTTGCTCTTTGGAATCTAAGGTGGGGTTGAGGGGCAGCTATGACGAATCTCATCTGCTTAGAAATTGAATTCAGGAACACGCACGCGCAGCAGAATCTCCTAACGTGAAGTGTCCCGTATAGCTCGCATACCTTCGTATACATATCCAGAAGTAGCGACGGCACGAGGAAGAAGGGTGGTTGCCACTGAGATGGATGGCTTCGTGTGCTTCTTGGCTGGGAAAGACCTCATTGCTTCCCGTCTCGAAGCATTGAGAATCTTCTTGAGTCACGGTCATGGATTCAGCATGAGAGGATGCGACGTCGAGATGGGTTGGTAATCGAACATAGAGAACGCATGAAAGGATAGGCCTGATGCTCGCAAACGGTGAGAGGAATTTGCATCAAACGCACGTAAGTGAAGGCTCAGGCCTCACATCCTCAGTGAAGGCGATGTGCTCGTAGATCGCAGGGGAAACGATCAACCTGATAGTTTGTAGGAGCGACCTCGTGGACATTGTCACCAGAAGAACGTAGGAAGGCACCTGCGCACGTGACCCAGGCTCGCCTAGTCCGCTTTGGTATTTAGCGCCGAGCGAGCTCGAAGCTTTTAGGTTCGCCGCCTCCCCTTCTCACACTCCACCTGCGCTGCGACCTCACCTGGCGCAACTACTTTTGGGCACAAACTCATCAAAATTCGATCGCTTGTTAGCAACACTCATCTGAGCAGCAGACACCATGTCCTGGCGCAACCAAGGCATCACTGGTTCGAATAACATTCCCTTGGGAAACCGTCGACGTTTCGGCGGCGGCGACAGCGGCGACGATGGCGGCTACAATCCCGCAGAGCCATCAGCTGGCTTGTCCGATCTGAAGCGAGGACGAAGCCCGACGCGAGGTAAGTCGACGCGCTCCTTCACATCAATCTCCACAGACGCTAACGTATCCTTCAGCAGAGCCATCGGCCGACGGAGCCAAGAAGCGCAAGAAGCGCAACCGATGGGGCGACGCGACCGACAACAAGGCTGCTGGTCTCATGGGTCTTCCTACTGCCATCTACGCGGCGATGACTACCGAGCAGCTTGACGCCTACACGTTGCATCTGCGCATCGAGGAGATCACCCAGAAGCTGAAGATCAACGATGTGGTCCCAGCTGAAGGTGATAGGTACGTCCAGCACTTCTCTACCCTCCAGCATCATGCACCTTCTAACATACACAGATCTCCCTCTCCTCCTCCGCAATATGACAACTTCGGTCGCCGTGTCAATACTCGAGAATTCCGCTACCGCAAGCGCCTCGAAGACGAGCGCCACAAATTGGTTGAGAAGGCCATGAAGATGATACCTAACTATCACCCGCCGGCTGACTACAGGCGCCCTACTAAGACACAGGAGAAAGTCTATGTGCCGGTCAATGACTACCCGGAGATCAATTTCAGTATGATACTAACCCCTCTAACCCTTTTCCTTATCCCTTTCCCATCCTTTTCCATTCTTGCTACGAGTTTGCGTGCTCAGACATCTGGATACTACTCTGTGTGGATGAGTCTGCAGCACAGCCATATCTCTAACATGTTTGATCGCTTCAATACTTTGATCACTTGACTAACACTTAGCTTTTCTCCACTAACAGTCGGTTTACTCATTGGCCCGCGTGGCAATACCCTGAAAAAGATGGAATCCGAGTCTGGTGCCAAGATTGCCATTCGAGGCAAAGGCTCCGTTAAGGAGGGCAAGGGTCGTTCTGACGCAGCTCACACCAGCAACCAGGAGGAAGACTTGCACTGTCTTATCATGGCCGATACGGAAGAGAAGGTCAACAAGGCCAAGAAGTTGATTCACAACGTGATTGAAACGGTATGTAACCCGCTCCTACCCACCTTCACATCAGCGACTAACTACTCTCAGGCGGCTTCTATTCCTGAAGGCCAGAACGAGTTGAAGCGTAACCAACTTCGCGAACTTGCCGCCCTCAACGGTACGCTTCGTGATGACGAGAACCAAGCCTGCCAGAACTGCGGCGAGATTGGCCATCGCAAGTACGACTGTCCACAGAAGCAGAACTTTACTGCCAGCATCATCTGCCGCGTTTGTGGACAGGCTGGACATATGGCTCGCGATTGCCCTGACCGTAAGCGTGGACAAGAATGGCGCAACGACGACCGTGGCAGTTTCAACAACAACCGAAACGCTCCCCGCATTGGTGGTACGGAGAATGAGCTGGACGCCTTCATGTCTGAGCTTGGTGGAGGCGGTGGCCGTCCTCAGGGTGCGATCGAGTACAATGGCGGTGCCAACGATGGCTACGGTGGTGGTGATGGAGAGCGCAACCTGAAGCCCTGGGAGCGTGGTCCTACTGGCGCCGCTGCACCTTGGCAACGAGGCAACAATCGCGACGACCGTGATGGTGGTTCTGGCGGTGGCGCAGCTCCATGGGCCTCTGGCGCGAACTCGTACAACCAGGGTGGCTACAACAACGCCGCTCCTCCCACAGCTCCTTGGGCTGCTGGTGGTGCCGCTGCTGGAGGCGCGAACTACGGCTACAACTATGGTGCCGGTGGATACGATCAAGCTGCGGCCCCTGGCTATGCGGCCCCTGGCTACGGCGCTCCTGCTGCTGCACCTCCTGGACTCGGTGCTTTGTTCCAGAACTACAACAACCCTGCTGGAAGCCCGCCACCTCCGCCCCCTCCTCCACCACCAACTGGTGGCGCCCCTCCACCTCCTCCCGGCGACCATCCACCCCCACCGCCGCCTCCTCCTGCCTAAGTAACTCGCTCCTGGCGTGGTAAGGGCACTGAGGGATCGGCGATAACTTACACATAGGTTATAGGTAACGTGGATGTAGCACCAGAACGAGTAATTTGCTTAACGGGCCTTAGTGGCGGCATTCCTTTCCTTGTTATCTTGACTTTCGTTGGGGCTGTCTAAGGTTCGGTTTACAGCTCTTAGTTAGCATAAAAAATTGTACACCTACTAGCATTGGATTTCCATGAATTGATTATCTTTGTAGCTTGCTTTGTTACAAGTACGTCGTTCTCTTTCGTCCCCTAACGCAATGGGTGATGGTATCTTGTCGCTAATTTTCCTCCTCTCCTCTTGGTCGTCTCTTTGAACTTCACTGTCCCTAGACCTTTCCAGACTTCCCCGGGTATATCGATATTCAGCTCCACCTCGAAGATATGCCCACGAACGCTCTTCAACCGCTCTAGTATGCACATCAGGATCTCATTGAGGTCGTCGCGAGTCGGTGGTTCGTCCCAAATCGTGACATCGAACTTGAGACTCAGCAAGTTTGGCACGGTAGCGAGTAGCTTGGTGGCTATGATCCAATTATCAGAATGTTCAGGTGGCCACCTACGCCTTTACCTACTAAGATATAGGCTGGCTGTGGTGAAGACGGCTGGTATTTTGAGAAAGCAATGTGCTGTCGTTTCTACCGTAACTTTTCATCCAAAAGCATTACATCCAAGTCTTGGTAGGAAGCGACATCTATCGGTAGAAAGAATTTACGTACTTAAAGAAGGGAGGCCCATGTCTTATTTATCTTGATTCATGTACATGTGACTGCCGCATATGCGAGTCCGCGAGGGTAAATTTGTGTTTTTGAATTGCTGTCGCGTGTCTGGCATGCCTTCAGTCCTCTTCCGAAAGCCTGAATGCTTCGAAAAGATGAAGGCCGCTTTATTGCCGTCAGTGTGTATTGTTTAATTTCTTAGTTATAACGTACCTCAGGTAAAGCTGTGTATTGTTTGGCCGAACTCGCGTCACCACGTCGAAATCGAGCGGCTTGAGGGCGACCTTTGCATCTGCGGGAAGAGACACGTTCATCTCGATTTCCATAGTCTGAACCTCAACGCTTTTTAATGGTTCTAGCATCGCGATGTAAATTGCGGAGTCTGCCTTCCAATTCAGGTCCCTGCCGCGATATCCAGGTAGTAGGTCTTGAAGAACGATATCGCACTTCAGTGTACGTAGGTTTGGTAACTTGGAGAGGAGGGCGCAGCAGTGCTTCCATGTGGGTATTCTCTCAGGGGGCCAGATGTGAGTTTCTTCGTTGCTGAGGGAGTGTTGTGGAAATACTGTGCTGATATGTATGTGGCGAAGCGAGTTAAAGTGCGATCTGGATTAAGGGAGGCGAATTGGAGGATGCCGTGTGTGCCGCGGAAATGGAAATTGTTGGTTTTGTAAAGGATGGGGAGGGCTTCGGTGTAGCTGGTCGATGTGACAGAGTCAGTCTGCGAGGGTCTTGAGAGGAGCGATTCGTGGAGTCATAAGAGTGGTCAGCTACGTACATCAGACGACACACTAGTAGCAGTTCGATGAAATAGTTTGTTTCAATCATGCCAGAGACTGTAAACACTGGCCGATTCGCACTCCTACTCTCTCCATAGCATTTGTGTTGCCAGGTGGGTTACGGCGATGCTTCACCTTCACAACGGAGGTGCGCTAGAGGTCGTCGTGCATTCTCATTGCGGATGATGTGCAAGAGTCGGTCAGGCTTAGTAAAAACTTCCTCATAGACTAAGTCTCGAACATCAGGACTAAGTCTAGCAAAAAGAAGTGATTGTTGTTGACCTAGCATTTCTGGCCTAAGGGAGATATTGCTAGTCATCGGCCATGCTGTGAAGGCGTGGTCCTTGGGGTCAGGCGTGATCTCGGTGGGGCCAGTATCATTGGTTGACTTCGGGCTAAAAATGGAAGTAATAGAAGCCGACGGGGCAACTGCACTTCGCATGGACAGAATTATTTGTAACTGACACAGTTTATTGGACACTCTTCTGCCAGCTGCACACTTCATACGCTCTCTTGGAATGTCACTTCTTGTCCTAGGGGGCTAGGATGTGTCCCTGAGGCACAGGCCTGGCAACGGCGCGTAAATTGAAGGGCGAGGCACGGGCTTTGTTACGTCCTCGAGGACACCTGGAGATGTTATTAGATTCTATTATGAGCAGATTAGCTCATGATGAGGACCGAGGGTGGACAGGCTTCTATTCTGGCTGACGCCTCAATCCCATCACAAACGCCGCCCGCAAACTCGATTATTCTTCGAAAGCGAGGGGATCAGTTTTCGCCCCCAGTAAGCGTTTTACGCACTATGGCGTAAATCTGTCCTGGAATCATCTTCATCCTTCGTCAGACAAGTATTCGGAAGGCTTGAATTTGCCTCATGTCTTACATGGGTAGACAACGCCGTGATCCTCACCTTACAAGGACTTTGCAGAACTCCTGGCGACATGTTCATTTCTCCACCGATGATCCAGGTCAAGAGGGAAGATCTGTCATACCCTCGTAACCTAGTCTGCATCGATCTTGATTCCAGGGTACCGCTACTTATGCGCCGTATTTCGACTTCTTCGGACGGGGAAAGACGGTCCAGACGGGAGTCTGCACAGCAGTAAGTCCCTAAACTCTCAGGTCTAACTTCCCGGAGACTGACAATACGTGACAGGGCAAAGTAGAAGGTTGCCGCTGCGAAGAAGTCTTGATTCGTCAAAAACTCGTGAAACCCAAAGACTATTGGAAGGAGTTGCAGATCTAGATAGAGCACTTAGATGGTTCTATTCGCGGGGCCGACTGCAATACAGGGAACTCCATTCGCACCGAAAGTCAGCGTTAGGTTGAGTAAGTGACGCGAAAGCCTTCAGCCTGGTTCATTTGCTAACTGATGTGTTCAGCGCTATTGGTGGCGCGTGTAAGGATCATAACGAGTTAAGAAGACTTAAAAAACGCGAACTAGGAAAGCGTAATGACTGGAGTTGGGACTTTGGCGACTATAAAAGCTTGCTGTCCTGGTCATTCACTTGGGAGGATCAGGGTGATCAATGCCCCTTGAGTTGCTTGGACGCATTCAATGAATTCATAGACAATGAGAGATGTAAGTAGTGACGACGAGTCGGAAAATGGCGGGCTGGGAACATGAGTGCTGACTGTCCTCAGGTATTTGGGATGGCGCGATGAGCAAGAAAGGGTCCATAACGACTGAATGTGGCATCGCCAGTTATTCGGTCGAAAGACAGGAACCCAAATTGCCCGACAAGTGGCGCCTCTATGTGTTATACATGACACAAGAGGTCCGGCCTGGGGCTTCGAAGATCGAATGGCAGCTCACTGCCGCCGGCGAGAACGGCGAAAGCGTCAATATCGAAGGGCCATCCACCTGGTACGACGTCCAATACGCCAAATTTAACATCTAGATAATTGTCGACAATCCGGATGACAAGGAATCCACAAAGGTCTGGTTCAAGATACAACCGACAGCTCTTCCTTTTGCCATACCTGTCACGCAGGACTATTTCGACGCGCCATGGTGGCTGGGTCCTACGAAATTAGATGCGAACGGTGTTCCATTGGTGAGTAAAACATGGTGTTGGATTCGGGACGGTGAGTCAGATTGGACAGAGGACAATAGAACCTGGCGCAGGAAATTTTCGTGTGGGTTTCCTAATGAGTTTGCTTTGGCATTGGAGGGATGAATAATTGTGTGGTTGGGCTCCTGGCCAGGCTTGCCGGCGTTAGCAACCATAGATGCGAAGGGTACTTTCTCTTCCCCTCTTTCGACACCCGCCAAATGTGACGCTTTGCACCGGCTGACGAGGTCATCATTCGCGCGCACGCTCGTGGTGTGAATATGCAAAATGGTGGTCCTGCGGCTCGAGGCAACGTCACTAATTACGGCAGGGCTGATGCCAAGAGATATAACTTGGCGGCCCGAGCGCACCATGACCGTGACGGTGCATGCGAGCAATTCACAGGTGCTGCACGCAATCCGCATGCCGTGTTTTACGCTCGTAAACAATCAAAAACGCTCGCTGAGCTATAAGACACTCACTGGCAGCGCACACCGCCCTCCTCATGAATTCGTAACCCCGCCATTCCCTGCCACCCCACTATCGCTTCTGCCTCCGTCGCTGCCGCTGCCGCTGCCGCTGCCGCTGCCGCTGGACGCATTCAGCCGCTATGGAGCGGATACAGGTATGAAAGCCAACCTGCTCTGGGACTTGCAGATATTGACATTTCTACCTCCTACTAGATAGATGATGTCACCCTCTTCCGGAGAGGCGACAAGTACGAAGGGGCTCTGCATATCACGCCCCACCACATCGTGTTCAGTTACCTGCCTGTCCCACCTGCTGGCTCCTCACCACCCTCGAAAGCTCCGCGACCGAAAGAATTGTGGATAGCCTACCCAATAATATCACAGTGCGTGCTGCGTCCGACACCACCAGCTTCACGCGAGGAATCGTACATACGGATACGATGTCGGGACTTCACGTACTTCGCCTTCAACTTCCGCACGGAGCCGAAGGCACGCAAAGCCTACGACCACATCCGGGCAAACACGTGCAAGATACACAGACTAGACAGACTGCTTGCTTTCACATACCAACCTAAAGGGCCAGAGGGGCAGATAAATGGCTGGCAGATCTACGATGCGCGACGAGAATGGAAGCGATTAGGCATCAGTCCAAAGGACACGGAGAAGGGTTGGAGAATATCGGAGATCAACAAAGATTACAAAGTGCGTGCGTTGAGGTCTGACCTGTTGTGACAAACTAACACAGGGTTATAGTATTCGCCAACATACCCAGCTCTTCTCGTCGTCCCAACGAAGGTCTCCGACAGCACCCTTAGATATGCTGGGCCGTACCGATCGCGCTCGCGAATACCCGCGCTGGTGTACCGGCACCCCATAAACAACTGCTCGATCACGAGAAGCTCACAGCCTATGCCAGGGATACAGGGCAAGCGGAATCCGCAAGACGAGCGGCTCGTTTCCTCAATATTCAATACCAATAGTGGGTGGAGAACATCGAAAGCTGCTACACCAAATCCTGCTGGCTCCAGCCCGGATTTGAGCGTAGTCAACCTAAATGAAGCAACTGCTAATAGTTCCTTTACTGGAGTAGAAGATGTCGAGTCTGTTGATGCAGGCAAAGCCACCATGGATGACTTGATGGAATCTTTAGACTCAGAACCTGATCTGGGACCCAAAGTCTACGGAGCGCAACAAAGGAATTTGATCGTCGATGCGAGACCCACGGTCAATGCCATGGCTATGCAGGTCGTAGGCCTCGGTTCCGAGAAGATGGAATACTATCCAGGAGCACAAAAAGCTTACCTTGGCATCGACAACATCCATGTTATGCGCAAATCTCTGGACACAGTTATTGACGCTCTCAAAGATTCTGATTACACATCGCTACCGCCAAATCAGAACATCCTGATCAAAAGTGGTTGGCTCAAACACATTGGCAACATCCTGGACGGCACCGAACTAATAGCAAGAACGATTGGGATTATGCACTCGCATGTGCTCATTCACTGTTCCGACGGTTGGGACCGAACGAGTCAATTGAGTGCTTTAAGTCAGATATGCCTCGATCCGTACTACCGGACACTGGAGGGCTTTATCGTGCTGGTAGAGAAAGATTGGCTGTCGTTTGGACACATGTTCCGACATCGGTCCGGCTTTTTGAGCAGCGACAAATGGTTTCAGATCGAAAATGAGCGAATCGAGCGCAAAAACGATGAGCAGGACGGGCCTAGCAATCCATTCGAAAACGCGCTTCGAGGTGCTCGCGGCCTCTTCAATCGCAAGAACGAATCGAACGATTCACTTGTGGGTGCGACAGAAGCCAATGGTGGCGAACTCCAAACGGTCACTGATGTGGCTCCTCCTGCAGATGGCGCACCGAAATCTACTGTGACGACCATCGGTGCTGCCGAGGAGCATAGAGTGACCAAAGTCAACGAACTTTCGCCAGTCTTCCATCAATTTCTCGATGCAACCTATCAGCTCATGCACCAGTACCCGAACAGATTTGAATTCAGCGAGCGTTTCCTTCGACGCCTCTTATACCATCTGTACTCCTGCCAGTACGGCACCTTCTTGTTCGACAATGAGAAAGAACGATTCGAGAGCCGCGCCGCACAGCGAACTCGCAGTGTCTGGGACTACTTCCTCAGTCGCAAGCAAGAGTTCATCGATCCAGAGTACGATTCTACGGTTGACGATAGCATTAGAGGGAAGGAGCGCATCATCTTCCCAAAGAAGGGACAAGTCAGGTGGTGGGCTGAGGTCTTCGGCCGTCAGGACAAGGAGATGAATATACCCATTGGGCCTCAACCTTCGTTCTCATCACAAACGAGCAACCTCAGTGGCATGCTCAATTCCCCACCGAACGGCAGGAGTACGCCGGTGCCACGGTCTGGCGCCACTTCACCCATACCGCGGAATTCTACTTCGAATGCGCCAAATCCGGTCGTCGAAGAACCAATCGTAACTGGTGTAGAGACAGCTGACCAGGCTGAAGGTGCGGGAACAACCGTTCGTGCCGAGCCAGGAAGGTCATCTGGACTTCCTGGTGCAGCTGCCTTCGCTCAAGATCTGGGGCAAAACCTTAGTCAGAATCTCGTCGCTGGGATCAAGAATTTGGGCATTGCAACCAGCAGCAACAACGGCGACAGTAGAGGCGCAAGCCCTGTACGAGCGAGGAGTAAGAGTCCAATTGGGCAAGTGAGGCAGGAGATGGAGGTTGAGATGCAGTAATGACAGAACTGCTTGACATTTTTGAGAACAACAGGCGGGCTGTTGGAATGAAGTTTTCATTATTATCAGAACGCATGGATTGCGATAACCGACGGACCGATATGAGCGTATGGGATTTCTTGATACCCTAGGGATCATTTATGATGACTACTCTGGCTAGAGGAATATGCATTTCACGGAGCTGGAGCGGAATGGGATCTGTCTATTATATGGATGCATGATGTAGCGCTAGATAGCATGTACAACTTATTTGCCTGCTTGGACATCACGAATATTTTTTTAAGTATAATTCTGGACATGGAGTTCTAAACACAAGGTGCTTTTCTTATGTTGTGGTTGATACTCCGTTGATTTGTTCTTGGGCTGCTCGAAGCCAGAGCTAGGTATTGTTCGATACAAACTACCAGTGTAATACTGTGCAGCCCTAAGTCCCAGAACGCCATGCTAATACTGCACGATAACCACATCCATGACCAAAATGCATCTCGTACACCAAGACTTCACGCTCTAGCGGAAAAGCCGTCGTCCACCAGTCTTCCCCAAACTCCTCTCTGGGCCCTCCAAGCTCAAACCTCCAAATCCAGCACCCCCACCCTCTCGATCCCTCTTATACCGCCTCAAGGCCTCCCGCAAATGCGCCGGCGTCAAAGGCCCCTTGTCTTCATGCTTCAGCCTCTCCTCCAGCGGCGTATCATTCGGCACTTCCTTCCAGTACCCCTTGTCCCGTCCCACAGCATCAGGGTGCGTCTGCGCGGTCCCATAATCGCGATCCGTAGGCTTCGCATCCTTCTTGAATCCCTTGGGCGCAGACATGCCTACCTGCAGAAGCTGGGTGGGGATATCTGGGTTCGGGCGATGCGTTGCGGCTGCTGTCCACTCATCCCGTACCGTGAGCGCGCGATCGATGATCTCGCCGATGAAAGCTTTCGAGTATGTCGTTACTGCGATGATGACAGGTTGAGGGACACTTTGGCTGAGCGTCTGGTTGACCAGTCGTCGCAGGATCTCGCGCTTCAGGCGTATGCGGCGGTACTTCTCATATCGCTCTGTCTGGTCCGGGCTCATGAAGTCCATGAGTATGCGCTCACTCTCTTTCCACGCCTCGCGGGACGCAGCAGCGTCGTTCCCGCCCTGTAGCTCCGCGCCCATGTCATCGTCGTCGTAGTCGTAGTCCTCTGCGTCCTGGTCCGCATCGCCAGGTTGGGCGGCGCCCGTCTGGCTTCGTGCGTCTCGTGCGCCAGAGGGCCCTTCGGTGCCTGCGCGAGCGCTTCCTGTTGCGCTTTGGGCGTCGACGTCCTTTCTCTTGCGCTTCTTGCCTGCGACGCCGTTGGCCATTGAGCCGGTTGCTACGCTGTCTACGGACGGAGAGCGCGAGTAGCGGAGCGGTGAGCCGGGGAGGTCGGAAGCTTCGGGTGAGAAGGCGTTTCGTAGAGCTGAGGGTTTGCGTTTCTTTGCTGCGGAGGTTACGCTTGAAATTGAGGAGCGTTTGCGTGGGATGGAGATGGAGGGGATGTGCGGCGGGGACGCCATTTTGTGGCCTTGCGCGAGCGCGAGCTTGACTGGGAGCGGTGACGGTGAATTTCGGTGGTGAGGTCGAGTGAAAGAGATGTATTGACGCGAGTGCTGAGCTGTGGAGCTCAAAGGCACGGTCGCGAAGTTGCGCGCCAAGTTCGGAACTTCACCCCAGGCTTTCCGACCGGAGATGGGCAAGAGCGGTTATGTCATCGACAGTTATTCATCGCCGTAACCACTTACTGAGCACCATGGCCTCGCCTCTGCCTTTACACATCCATTGCGCATGCAAAATATATTTTATACCTCCTTGATACTCCAATGTGAGCTGCGGTCATAACTACAATCCACAATGTCTTCACAACCCCCCACCGACCTCCAAAACGGCGGTCCAGTCTCCAACGGTGCAACCAGCACACCCATAGACGGCCCCGCGCCAGAACCAGCATCAGCCCCAAACCCTCCACAATCCCCATCCGTCCTCCCAACAGCAGCCCTAGACCTCGCAGCCAAACTCTTCGACCTCGCCCGCGAAGGCAACACGGAAACGCTCAAAGCCTATGTTTCCGCTGGCATACCGCAAAACCTCACGAACCACGCCGGCGATACGCTGTTGATGTTGGCCTCATATCATGGGCACGCCGAGACAACCGAGATGCTGCTAGAAGCCGGCGCAGACCCCAACGTACTAAACGGGAGGGGCCAGAGTCCAATTGCTGGCGCTGTGTTCAAAGGGAGCGACGACGTGGTTAAAGTCTTGTATGAAGGGGGTGCGGATATAAGGAATGGACATCCGAATGCCGTGGATTGCGCAATGATGTTTAAGAGAGAGAATTTATTGAAGCTGTTTGGGGTGGAACAGGGGGAGGGGACGGAGGTGCAGGTTAATGGCAATGGAGCGAGCTAAGGGAGCGAGGTTGCCCGGGAAGAGAAGCGTGTACAAACGTGTGCGATATGGATGATACAGAATCACGCAACAATGTGTAATGAATTAGAATGTCATGAAGAAATCATGTCTCAATTGGATATTTTGCCTTGACAGCTACTAAGCTGTCCCGCTTCCTGTGCCAGAAACCGTGAAGAAAGAGATAGAGTCTGAAACCACCAAACACCTAGTTATCGTGCAGCAGCTTAGAGAAGGTCTCGCCTGCGTTGTCAGGCTTACCCTCGATCTTCTGCTGGCCCAGCTTGTTCTTCGAGAAGGCAGCAGCGTACGGGTTGAGACGGAGCTGCACCTGGAAGTTCTTGAGCGGGTTCTTCTTCTGTACGACAGTGCGCTTGGTGATGGCACCGCCGCGAACTGGTCGAAGAACCTTCTGGACTTCGGACGAGTTGATGAGCTTGTTGAGATCGGGGTTCTTCATGATTGCTGAAGGGAGGAGGAAGTCCTTCTTCAGGGCTGAGGGCTCGGTGGTGGAGCCGTAGATCTTGTCGAGAGCTGAGAAAGCGGAAGAGGTCCAGACGATGAAGCGTCCGAGGTGACCACCAGGCGCCAACTGGAGGAGGTTGAGGGAGTAGACGGATGAGGTCTCAACACCGGGGATGTTGCGGAAAGCAAGCACAAGCTCCTTGCCATCCTCCTCAGGGTTGTAGACAACGAGAGGGCCACGACGCTGCCTGTGACGACGGCCTCGCAGCTTACCCTTGCCAGCACGGAGCTTGCGGGATCCCCTGACTTTCTCGATATCGGCACCAGCACCAACAGCCTGCAAGAGAGCGAGAGCGGCAGAGGTCTTGGCAATGGCCGCGGCGGCGAAAGCGGTCGAGGAGACGACGAGAGGAACTTCCGGGACGGTAGAGATGTTGTGGCCGCGAGCCAAGAGGAGAGCAGCGCTGGAAGAGGCAGCCAGAGCGGAGGCGGTAGCGAAGCGCTTCTGGTTGAGGTTGATCTTCTGATGCCACTTGCGCCAGACCTTGGTGGGTGCGAACATGCGTCCAGAGCGGCACATGTTACCGAACGCAGCCTGACCGGCACGGTGAGTTCCTCCACCAGAGACACGGGGAATACGGGCAACAGCGCGACCGGTACCCCAAGACTCGGCAGAGGTTTGGTGACCAGCCTTCTCCGAGCTACATCTCTCGTTAGAACTTCTTGTTGTTGCCAAAGCCGTGCGCAGGTAAACTCACACAGCATAAGGCTGTCGTCGGTTCTTGTTCATGCCAGTGTGGACGGTGTGGACGATGTCAGGGCGGATTGGAGACTATTGCGATGTTAGATTCACGAGTGTTGATATATTGACTCGATTGACTGACCTTGAACACCTGGGGGATGGCTAGAGTGTCCTTGCTGCCATCCTGGCCGGGCGTAAGAACCGTGACTGTAGGCCTGGACATTGTGACCGTGGTGTCGACGAGGATCTGTGGGTTAGTTGTCGTGATGTTGAATGCGATCGATCCTAGGTCGTCGACCTCGAATTTCGTGTGCGCTAGCAATTAAGCGAGGAAGGTGCGCGGCCAAGAGCGGCACACCGTTTGCGGACTAGCGTGGAATATGAGCATCGGCGACAGTAAACATAGATATCGAGAGAACCTGCAGTGAGACTAAGACTATTATTAATAGCAATTATCTCACCGCTGTGAGCTCATAGCTGATCTGACGATCTCTTGTCTTGAGCGATTTCTTCATTTGAGCAGACATAACAATCCCAGTATAAAAGACCAATTCAAGAGGAGGCTCTAGATACATTGTACTTCCCCTCGATAATTTGATCCTGTAGAGTTACACGTTGACGATGTGAGAGGCAGTTCAAGCTTAGAGTTGTGATGAACCACCTGGAGCAATGGTCCCAGCCCTTCCAAATGTGGTAATCTTCTTGAAGCTTAACAGCTGACTTAAGTCCGTCAAATATAGAGCTCATAGACTCCGGCTTTGCATCATCGTCAACCTCACACCTCGCTTGAGCCTCATCGCTCGCTAGGAAGATATTGTGAACACACCGCTGCAACCGCCGCATCCTCCAGCCCACGCGTGCCTCCTGGCCTCTCCGAGCATTTGGCTGTCATGTAGATCGCGATCGCGTGATACTCTGAGGCTATCCGAACGCCCTTGGTCGGTGTCAGTAATCTCGCCGCTGGTCTGCTGACCATCTCTCTAACCATCAGTCAAACTCCCATCCATCCGCAACCTGTTTCCTGATGATGCGAACCCATTCTGCCTGCTCTTTACGAGGCATGTGCTCGAAGCTATTGCGCTTGGCGCGAGGAGGAGCCTCATCACCATAAGGCTTCTCGTTCCGAAAGCGGACGGTACAGGCGCTGCGTCGACGCGACGCGACTCGAGAAGGAGAGCAACCGTTTGCGGTTCTTGTTCAGGTGGCTCAAACATGCGTACAGATACAATTGTGTACAATGGATTTGGAAAGCGTCGCAGCATAAAACATGGACAAGACAGTGATTTGGCAGAAGTGACATGTAGCGAGAAGTAGCACGCCTCGAGAAAACAAGCTGTGTACGACGGCGCAGCGACTTTTACCGTTGTTGGGACTCGAAATCAAGAACTGTCACTCTGCGCGACACCGCTCTCACAGTTAACCGTCATGAAACAGCGTTATTCATGTGACGGTGGAACAACAGAAATGCATCGTCGCAAGTTCTCACCGCCAACCACCGGCCAGGAGTTCGCTCTAGGCAGCCTCGTTTCAGTTACCAGCTGCTGTCGGACAGCTGTTCCTGCTCATGGTCAACAATAGAGCGTCGTTCAGGCAATCCTAAGCCGCAGGCTCGGAGGAGGCGAATGCGCAGCAGCAGGATGTAATTATGGGTGACAGGTCGATGGCGAGCGCGGAGTTGTGAGACAGCTGTCAACGCCTGCTACAAACATTGGGCGGTCCATTCGCGAGTACGGAGGGAGCTGCGATGCCGGCTGTGGGAGTTTGACCGCGACGGGATGTTTTGCGGAGATACTGTCGTCTATAAGCTAAGGGAAATTAGAGCCTTCCCAGGTTCGCGTGGTGTTGCCGCTGGAGTGCAGAGGGTAAGCACGCTGGGCTAAAAATAAATGGTCTGGACAAGGAGGCCAGAGAGAGCGATGGTGGGCATACATCCACGGGTGGGCGTAGATCTCGTTCACTGCGAACATAACGAGGTCGGCGTAGGGCTGGAGCGTGCCAAAGAGCAGACGTTGTGCAGGATGGCCATGTCGCGACTGCGTGTTTAGTGAGTTGTTGCATTTGTCGCAAGGAAAGAGCCCCCTTGTCGCCCGTGCCTTCTATTTTTGGGCGTGCCTTCCTATTGGTGTGTCTCGAGTTTGCCGCTGGCTGTTAGCGCTTTTGTCCACACCTCTCACGCTGCTGGTTCTTCCTCATCACCACACCAGAGCGCTGCTCGCAATCGCCGGCCACCCTCTCGACGCACCCTCTCGGCGGAAGCGCTAGCGACAGACTGACCACAGTCCGCTCAGCAGTCGGTCACCACCTCAGCCAACTCCAGGTGTTGTGTCGCGATCCGCCCGCCTTCCCTTCTCCCACGACGGCCGACGAGCGTCCTCACCACCTCGAGTACTGCGGAAATTGGTCGCATTGTGTCCTTCGGATTCGCCCGGTCCCTTCTTCGCTGCGCTGCATTGCCTTGACGCGCATCCGCTCCCTCTGGCGCTTAATCGAGATCCGGTATCTTGTTTCATGTACCCAACAGAAGAGCCTCTGTTCTGTTTGGCAGTCGGTGCGTGCCCTAGATTCCTCTGAGCCTCAATCGCTGCCCTCCTCCCACTCCTCCCCCTTCCCGCTGCTCACAGCTTGCAATGATGTGTTTGTGAGGAGTCTGCGGGTTGCTGCTGCTTTCTCTTCAGCGGGTATCCGAGCTCCCTTTTGCTACACAACCACGCTCCAAACAAGCTTTGAGCAGTCTGCACAACAACCTCTCCTCTTTCCTCCCACGCCCGTCAACACGAACATGGCGACTGCCCTGAACGCAGACAAAGCTGACAGTCCGACGCTCAAAAGATCCTTCGTCCCCAATTTAGTTCCTAATACCACATTTCCTTGCAAAAACTTTGAGCGAGCGTCCGCCGACCCACCCACTCCACCGCACACACCACCGAGAACCGAATTCTGGTACCCTCGCCGCGACAGTTGCTCTCCCAGGGCGGGGTCACTGCAGCCACCGAGCAGGACCCGCAGACCCAGCATGCCCGTCCAGGCCAGTCCACGGACCTTCGTGCCTATGCCCTCTTTCATGTCCGTCTTTGGCGAAGAAGTAGATAGCAATGGGGTAAGAGACCATGGCAGCACCTTAGGACGACCTTCTACCAGCCCGAACATCACGCATTGTCCGAGTTCGACCACCGCCTTTTCCACCTTCCACATGCACCGCGACTCCACATCGACCCTAGCGTCCGAATCTTCGGACTCTTCTCCAACCACTACCATCTCGACCATGGACTCGTCGTCCGTGACGGACCCCTCGCCAGGCCCGTCGCCCGAGTCGCCCATTGCCAAGGTCGCTCCTTCCTCGTTTGTGGCAGACTTCCGATCTCGGAAAGAGAACATCTCGTCTGATCCCTTGCAAACAACCTTCTTCGAACTGCAACGGCCGACGACTCCCGCGAAAAAGCCTAGAAATCTGAAGAATCTCGGGATAAACACTGCGAGCTCATTAGGAAACCTTCGGTCGACCGGCCCAACTGCCCCCCTGCCTATGGTAGAGAGGAAAGAGAAGAACACCTCAGCTCCGACTTCTCCGTCGTTCATCAAACCACCCACTCCACCAAAGAGGCGGCCGAGCAATCTGAGCTTGACGATCCAGACTCCAGGCAGTGACAGTAAACCTACGCGGTTGATAATACCCTCGACGCCAAGTAACCGGCCAGGGCTCCGTCATTTCCAATCCTCGCCATCGCTCCCGCTATGTTCTCCCAATGTTCTCCCTTCTGGAGGCATGAAGCTGCCAGCGCTGCGTCCCATCAAGACCAATCCTCATGGGTTTGCCGAGGTGCAGGAGATGGATGAGAGCGAAGATCAGGAACCGAACTTCGACATTCCACAGTCGCGCGAAGAGAAGCCCGCAGCATACCCAAATGGCCCAATCTGCATATATGAGTCTGGGGTATATCTTTACTTCGAGCCTACAGCGGAGCAAGCGGCCACATTCGATGTCATTGTCAATGTTGCAAGCGAAGTGAAGAACCCTTTCACCGACTCTGAATCTGTTTCACAGAAAGAGCTTGACGCTCGTAGGATTGATGGGCCGCCTGCTGAGAATGTAGATTTTGCCGCCATCGCATCCTCGTTCAGCGCGCAGGGTAGTTCACCAACAACACCGAAGGCGACGCCAGTAATGGAGACCATCGAGCCCACCGAGAAGATCGTCAACGGGACCTCTTACAAAACCCCCGAATACATACACATGATGTGGGAGCATAACACCGACATTGTTCAAGATCTCTTCGATCTCGTAAAGACTATGGATGCTCGAGTTCAACAAGGGAAGCGTGTCTTGGTTCACTGTCAATGCGGCGTCAGTCGCTCTGCCAGTTTGATCGTCGCATACGGTCTATACAAGAATCCTGGCATCAGTGTGCAAGAGGCATACGACGCCGTTAAGAAACGTAGCAAATGGATAGGACCAAACATGAACTTGATCATGCAACTTCAGGAGTTTAGGAACAAGCTGCTCAGGATGAATGAGACCAAGATACACAATCAAGGGTTTGGTCTTCCCAGAAGATCCGCTGGGCTCCCGAGTGCCATGTCCAATGGGACCAACATACGCTCTCCCTTCAACGAGGCGCCGACCGTTGCGCGGACTCCACGCACTGCACCCCTACCACCCGATGATATGGCTTTGCAACGGGCCAGCACTGGCAACATGTTCTCAATATCGCCCGGTCCTTTGTCAGCCCCTTCTGGAGCATTCTTCTCTCCAGGCTTCCGACGATCATGGGCGTCCAGCCGGACTCATTTTGATCTTTCGCCAAAGTCCTCCCCGACGGCTCTCCCGTCTGTCGACCTAACTGGTCACGTTGTTCCAGTGCTTTCTATAACCGACAACAATGAGTCAAAAGTAGAAGCTGATCACGCCGAATCTGAGAATGGACTGAAACCATTGCCAGTACCTAATTTCTCACGGCAGCTACCGTTCAGAAACCATCCTGACGATGTGGACTCAGAAGCACCTGTTTCACCTCGATCTGGGGAGTTCCATCTTGCACCTATACAGCCTTCGGGCGTTGACTCCTTGCTTTCGCCATCCAAATCAAGCTTCGATCTTCCTCCTCTGAAGTCGCCAATGAATCCCTCATTCAACATTCAGCCTGTCCCATTCTCTGATCATTTGGGCCTGCAATCGGCACCTACCTTTCTCCCTCAGGAAATCGAATCTTCAATGTCACCAAGATCTACTGAATTCCATATGACTGGTCTCAATACAGGCGAAATTGATGATTCCTTTGGTCTCCTTTCACCGCGCGCAACCAGCTTCGATCTTGAACCGAGGCCAGTAGCACACCCCGCCTCCTCATCAGGAAATCGATCTTCCCGGGACTTCGATGTTTCCTCGCCAACAATCACAGAATTTCCTAAAGATGTCTTCTCAGTGAACGCCACGAATGCTCCCAATGACGAATTGGCCTCTCCGAGAGCCACCGAGTTCCATATGACTCCGTTGAAACCGAGAGTAGCAGACGAGGATCCTTTCGGCGTCGCTTCTCCAAGACAATTCGAGTTCCCGAACAACGCTTTTGACAGCTCCGATTTGACACTGTTACGGAATGCTGATAACGAAACGCGACGTCCCTCATTCCAGGCAATCCTACCCCCTTCTCACGAAGCCTTCAACGGTTTTGCATCACTCAACGAAACAGCTCAGGCAGACCCATCCATACATGAACCGACGAAGGCAGTAGAATCTACAATTCGGATCGACAGCTTGAGCACGTCACCTGAGGCGGACACTTCTGCTCTGCCGGAGCCTCGGACACCTGGCCTTGTGCCATCAAATGACAATACGTCTAGCGCCGCTAAAAACGCCGAGCGGTTGTTCCTCGCCACTCCGCCAAAGCAGCTTGGCCTTCGAACGAGGTTTTCTTCCCCGAATATGCGAGAACAACGCCGACTGCACAAGCTACAGACGGAAATGGAGGCTATGTTGCCGCACAAGTCTCCAGTCCCCACCCAGTCAGCGGATGATCTGGACGCTCTCATGTCACCCCGAGCGGAAGAATTCACGAGAAATCCGTTCCATTTCGATCTGCGTGCCGTGGATAACGAGGCTAGCCCAGCATCGTCCAACGAGACCATCAAAGACGGCCAGAATCGTAACGACTGGAAAGAGCCGCAGTCATTCACACCGCCACGGATCATTGAAGATGATCCCCGAAGTCCTGTACAGACGGGTAGCAGCCCTATCGTCAGGAACATCTGGGACGTCTTATGATCGCCGAAGAGCATTCGTTCCCGATCTCTCCAACACGAGTCAACATCTAGAAGAACAAGAGTCGCAAGGTGTAGGATCCAGGTTAAGGGAATTGCCGCTTTAGTAGCATTTCGAACCTTGCCATGGCCGGGGGGTGTTAGCACACATTGGCTGACCCGTCTCTCCGAGCGACGTCTGCAGTCGGTCGTATGATGGTTTTTCCCGTCAATCCGTAGTCCTGAGCTGGCACATGTGGGCTGAATCGTTCCTCCAAGTGACCTACATCAACAGGCACCCCGTCTGCGTGCAGGCCAACCTCGCCATTTCGTATCTTCGAGATGAGGCCAACAGTCGCTGTACCACACTCATCTTCCAGATTTCGAAGGATCGCCAACAATTCGTGTCGGTGCCGTTTGTTTTACTAGCGCCTCAGCCACCAACACGACATCCTCCCGCCAACACAGCCTTGCAGGCCCGCCTCCTTCACCAAGCGCCCATTGTGGCAAAGCGTTTCATCTCTTCTTGAAACCCCTTTCCGCCAGCGGATCCTCCACTTAGTAAACAGCGCGTCCATTCGCCTCCCATCATCACGTGGGAACATGGGCACAAAACTCTCTCACAGTTTCTTTCGTCTTGATCTTTTCTTGGCACTTTTGGTGGAGGTTTTCCGATGTCGACTTCCTGTACTAGGACCGCGATGAGGATAGCAGCCGTAATGTTCTAGTAATTAGTCTCTAGTACTTCCAAACTTCCCTTTGTCGTCAGCCACCACATATCACGCTCTCTATGTCTTTTCTACATCCTACATTATCTCCTTCTCTCACACAACAGTCGATATTACCACGAGCTCGCATTACGCAGCGATATACCTGGCAGCTGGATGGAGTTTACCTCGCAGGAACCAAATGTACATAGCCCGCTAGATCTACGGCAGGCATGATGGCAACACATTTCCTTTGTTTGGGCTTTGCATTTCATACTGGCGCCTACATGGTATAGGCACATGAGCCTTAGATGGCTCGGGAGTCGAATGGTTTGGTCCCGGTTGGACCTGATGGTGTCCAAAAGTGAGCTTTTGGATGGCTATTGAGTGTAGATGACGAATCATACTCTTACTTGTTCATTGAGCATCCTCCTCTATATGTGATTTTTGGGTCTAATAACGATGATGCAACGGCCCGCGAATCTGTAGGGTAGAATAGCATCGGCACCTCGATGGTGTGTATATAGCATTGCCATTTTGAATGATAAAGCTATCATTTCAAACGGATGAGTATCTATAAGACTCTTTCTAACATCTAAGCTCTGACTATCACCCTAGCTGTGAACATGGATCAACGACCGGTGTATGATACTGTCCCGCTTGGAAAACTACTACAGCATCTTTGATCTGTGCAGCAACAACACAAGCGTGCTCTTCCAGTCAACATAGATCCTGATCCTGATCCTGTGCGTTGAGATAGGGAACGCAATACGTCTGACTTTGAATACAACATGACACAACACCAACTCACACCTATCGCTCCCCGAACCAAATCGAGCAGCGATCTACGGAGCCCGAAGATTTTCACTTCTATAAGTAAGCAGCGCGTTGGATCAACGTAGATAGTAAGCCGCTCGCCGTACATCTACACATACATCTACATCTACATCCCTTCACATAAATTGCATGCACGGTCCTCTCTACACGAGATTCGTTACGAATTCCCAAGTTGTGAAGGTAAGATGCACAGTCAGAGTGGCAAATCCGCACCCATCACGCACTTATGAGTGAGATGCAGACAGAAACGTGGGTAAGCGTGGGGAAAAACAAGAGCACAGATTTAGACGACACCAGAGATAGCAGTAACAACGCAGTAAGATATCAAGATAGCACCACAAAATACATTGCATAGGATAACATTAAAGGGAATGGTAGCGATGTGCAGACGTTGCTATTTCTAGCATGTGCGTGTTGGAGATAGATTACCCTACCTGCGCTGCGCTGCATCCAGAAATCTCGGGGGTTGGGGAAAAGTAGCCGGACGCCCGATGGAGACGGGAGGTAGGCGGGAGGAAGGGGCGAGCGGAGGGTCGGAACGGAGGTTGAAAGGAGATAGGTAGCGGTGGCGAGTCTACGAAAAAGCAATCGAGGGCTGTGTAAGTAAGTATAAGTCGAAACGACGCGTTGAAGAAGGTCGTGGAAGGCGATGCGGGCTTGGGCGTTCATCTTCGGCCGAGGTAAAGAGTCCCTACCACGCCCTGATCATCGACCATCCAGCGCATTCACCACCAACAAAAGAAAAGACCAGGGTAAGTAATTGTAATCATATCTTCATTGAAGAGTCAAACTAGCTAGCTACCGTATCCATAGTCGGCTAGCGGAGTAAAGAGGTCATCATACTCAGACGCTGTATCCTCACTTTGCCGTTCAATTCAGTCCCAGGTGCAAGCTATGCCCATATCCATCCCATGCGAAAAGCCCCAGTGATATCATTCATTTAAGAACAAATGTGTACATGATAGAATGAGCGTGCCAGAACCAAGTAAGGAGATGTAAATGTAGCGAGAGAGCCGTTCATGAGTCGTTAGGAGGACATAACGAGCGCAAACAGCGTGTAGTGATGAACAGCACCGGAGAGACAAGAAGAGACCTGATGATGATGCAGCCGCCCAGTACACGGAAAGATGCCCGCCCCGGCGTAGCGTTTCAAAGGTTGTAGTGCTAAGACAAACAGGGACCAGGAAGATCACTAAGAATGTAAATCAAGGAGAGGGAAGAACAAGGAAATGGTAAAGGTGTCATTTACAAAGATGTGCCCTTCTCTCGCCACGTCCACTGAAGGAGCTTTGAGTGGAGAGATCACCGCATCTTCAGTAGCGGGTTGCTGTCCTGAGGATGGCGGCGGCGAGGTCGTTATTTATGGTCGTGGTATAGTAATCATGGGCAAGAAGCTACGATCGAAATCAATAGCAGAGCTGAGTATATCTTTAAGAGGTCGCATTGCCCGCCAAGATGAGATTGACTTCCAAAACGCCAGAGTGAGGCAATGGTTGAGGAACCGAAGTTGTCGACTTGCTGTTGCCTCAGTCGAACGCGTCACATGCTGAGCCACAATAACAAACGTATTGAAGATCGAGATTGCAGAGAAAATGCCGCTACTAGTAGGCATACGTTGTCGAGCGCTGCATACTAGGCTTGACGTAGTCATATTCACGGTCCTTCGCAGTAGGATCGCGTCCTCGGGTCCACCTGATGTCCTCGGGTCCGTACTTCTTCGCGTAGGCGACGCGGTCCGGGCTGTAGTTGGCAGGTTGTCGATTTTCTCGAATAGGATCGCGAGCAGGTATCTCCCCGTAGAGATTCTTCCGCGACCTTCCACGCTCTTCTTCACGACCACGGCCGGGGCTCAGGGTCGTTGCGGAGCGTCCGAGTGGAGGTGGCGGCGGGATATTCACAGTCGCGCTGCGTTGGGATGAAGCTTCGGCAGGTCGGTTAGGTCCCATCGGTGGTCGACCTATTGGCGTTGGTGAAGTAGCGCGGGCGCGCTCGGGTTCACGAAAGACGGTGCGGTGGCCATTCGCCACAGCGACATCCTCTGCCCGCAAGCTCACACCGCCGCCAGTCGTGGGGTAGTAAAGTTTCCTAGTGGTGGGTGGAGCAGTGCCGTAGGATGGTAGTGGTGGGCTTGAGCTCGAGTAGCCGGAATCGCCTGTCGTTTCCGCGTTGCGAAGGCCTGATTGCCTAGGAACAGTCGCCTCCTTCCTGCGGGATGAGGAGGAGCTTACGTGCGGCATAGTATCAGCGCGACGGACGGCAGGCGTAGGTGAAGTCTCTCCACGACGCGAGTCACGAGCGGCTGGCTCTGTGGTGTAGGATCGTTGGGGAGTGGCCCTGGGGACATGGATCTCGGCTGGCGATGATTTGGCGTGTGGCATGGAAGGAACCTTCCTTTCTTCGTGATTGCCCCACTCCACGATCTCAGGAAGGCGTTCCTTGATACGCTCGCTGAGACTTTCACGCCCAGAGGATGAAGGGCGATCCTTTCGCTGAGCAGATGACCGTCGGACTGCCTCTGGTCGGTCTGACTTCCTGACGTAGTATTGAGGAACATCCCTCGAGGAGGTCGTCCTGCTGGGCGATGGGCGGTCGGCCTCGTACTTGGTGCGGCCAATGTGGTGCATCGCTTCGCTTTCCTGGCTGCTCATCTTGTACTTTCGAAGGTCATCATCGTCGCTGCTGCGGTGTTTCCGAGGTTCGTGGTCGTAGGGTCGTGTGCGGGCCTCGTCTGCTCTCCTTCGGGCTTCGGCTGCTTTCTTGCGAGCCTCCTCCTCCTCGTTCCTTCTCCTGTAGCCTCCCTCGAAACGGACCTTGTCGTCGCCACTCGAGGATTCGTCCTCCATGTGCACGAAGGCGCCATACTTGCCAGTGCGCTCTCTGCGCTCGTCCTTGTCGCGGCTCTTCTTCTCGTCCGACCTCGTGCGGTCAGACGTCGTCCTCGACGACCGTGAGTCCTTTTCTCTTTCTGTGCGAGTTGTGCGAGATGTGCTGCTGTGCTTGGGGTAAGGGTCGTAGGTGTCATGTGCTCTGCTGCGAGTTTTCTCGTAGTAGTCGTCTGCATAGCGCGAGGACGACTTGGGCACGTCGTAGCGCGAAGGACCCCGAGCGTCCATGGACGCTGCAGCACCAGCCGGCGCCTGCGTCCGTACGCCGTAGCCAGCTGTCCTGACTTCAACTGACGGACCGCTGCCGGCACTGCGCGAGAGCTTCTCTCTCCGCAGCTGGTCCAGCTTGACCTCAGCATCGTAGATAGCCCGCTTCTCCTCCTCGCCAATGAGCTCGTACGCCTGCTGGATCTTGTGGAATTCTTCCTGCTTCTGCGCCTTCAGCGACTCGTCGGTGACCTTGTCCGGGTGGCACTTGAGGGCCAGCTTGCGGTACGCCGACTTGATTGTCGCGGAGTCGGCGTTCCTCGACACGCCCAGCGCAGCATACGGATCGGGAGGGAGGGGGGTCGCCATGGTCGTTTCGCGGGGAAGGACTGGCGGCGAGGGCGGTGGGAGTCGGGCCTTGTGTTATATGGGAGCAGAGGAGCCGCACTGCTGATCCTGGGGGCACATGCAAAGCCGCCAAGGGAGTGCGGGATTAGGTGCGGTGGGTGGCGGGTGTGCGACGCGGCCTGCGCCGATGGCAATGCGAGTTCAGAGGGGGATGGCGAACGACGTGCGTCGGTGTGCTAGCGCCTGTAAAGAGCGTGAGGCCGTCGCGGACGTGGTGTTGAGGTCGTTAAGTGCAAACTGGTTCTGCCAGGATATGGGGTGACGGAACGGCTCCAGCTAGCGGATGAGGTAAGGCACCAAGCGTCCACTGACCGCGGACCGACAGCAGAATCCTGCGGAACCTCGTGGCAAGGCGACTTTGTCCGGTCTCAAATTCGAATTTGCACGCCTTAATCAGCGAATACTCGTTCGCATTAAGCTTCTGAAAGCTGCTGGAACTGAGGCTGTGTTGCTGCTGCTCTGTCTGTGTTGGCCGTCGGCCGTAGGCTCTCCCGATTCGATCTCGAAGATGTAGCGGTGAAGGCCAGTGACGTATCCGCGTTTCAGCAGCGTCCAGAGTGTTAGCAGGACGAGCGTCCAGAGCCCTAAATTAATCGACGGCAGCTCGCTCTCCGACAGGGTGCTAAAGGGGATGTGGAATCGAAATAGCACGGTAGAGATGGCTCGCGGCGTGGACAGGATAGGATATCGTAAGCCTGCGGACGGGGGATTTGGGGGTAGTCGTATATCTGCTCTGCGTGTGAGGCACTCTAGGCTGTCTCCGTTGGCTTAGAGGCTTCAGTTTGTCTCTGCCGCAGGGCTGCTCGTCTTGGGAGAAAGGCTCGCCCTCTGGTTCGCTCTGCCCCCAGTTGTAGCGAGTATCAATTCACAAGGCACTCGCATTCACGGACACCTGAAGCTGGCGGCGCAACAGCCATCCACAGCTTTCGGGCTCCGCACTATTACTCTAACTGCTAGGTCGTACAGCTGCTGATGCGCCCGGCTGCTCTGGTGGTGCAGTCCGCGCGCTGTCTGGCATGCAACCTGCAGCTGCTCCACCAGTCTAAGAAATGCCTCCTCCACCCCAGCGCGCTGGCCCTGAGCCACGCTCCCCGTCCGAATCGCGCAAGCCGCCGTGCCCGACATGCACGGCTGCAGGTGCCCCATGGCCGCTCAAGCGGTTAGAAACACTCACTCCAATCACGGCCTGTCGCCTGGCACATCGGCGGTTTTGGGACCTGCACGCTGCCCGCTGTTGATAGGATCGAACGAGGACGCAACGAGAAGACCTGCAGCGATCCAGAAGTCCAAAGAAGTATACCCATGAGACGATTAGCAACCACCTGCTTCGGTGTGACCACCAGCCATGTCCAATGGGAAAAATGGTCTCACGCAGCATTTGCAAGACTTTGCAAGACGTGACCAACCGAGCCGTGACGTCCCGAGCAAAACGAAGCATTGGAGGGCTGCGATCCCGATTACCTGATGCTCGCAAGACAATGACCAGACTGCCACCGCTTCTGGCGCACTTCGATATGCATGCTCCAGCCCGTCCCCGAGACAACGAGAGCCCTGTGGGGTGAGGACCGTCACGAGGCTTTCGGTAAGCGATGCTCGATTCATGCTGGCCTGATGGTCCTCCAACTCGCAAGATCCTCGAGGATTTGCCCTCTTGCCCTGGCGGTTGCGTCGCTAGGCAGACATTTTGTTCAACTCGATCCGGGCCGTATCCTAATGCTTTAGCAGAATTAAGAGGGCGTTAGAGGGACCATTTCACTGGTAGGTAAGGGGAGGCTGCGGGGATGGACCAAGAAAGCGGGGCAGTGACACTTTGGGATGACAGCCAATGGCGGCATTCGAGGGCGCACTTCCGAAGCGCCTGAGCTTCAACAACGTGGGCGGGCATGATTGAGCAGAGGCACGATGATGAATTGAAGAAATTGACGCCTCTCAGAGGACTTTGTTCTGGAAGATCTGTGGTACATATGAGATCACTGCCACGGACGTCCTACGGATGACAGATCGTGACGGACGGGTGTCTGCATTCATCGACATCACTGCGCATTGCCGTCTCCATCTCTACCCCATACAGGTAGATCAACATCAACAACTATGGGTTTGTTGAACGTCTTCGGGCCAGCCGTACGGAGTGGCATAAATGCTGCGTTGATCACGCAAGTCTCCCGACGCTCTGCTCTCGTCTCAACACTTTCCACGTCACGCTCTGACGACAACCCGATATCGCTGTGGATAGGCCCTTGGCGATATTCAATCGCCCCCCCAGCTAACGCCCTCACGCCTGCTCCACTCTTTGAAACGCCCTCGAGGCGTGAGGTTGAATTAAGAGTACTAGGCTGCAGGTGCTCAGGCAATTCAGGCCTCTCGTCAGGCTGGCCCCCACCGACCCCGATCCGGTGTTCAAACGCCGCAAGGCTGTGGATATTGGCCTGACGTGGCAGGGCACTGTAGTTCTTCAGAGGTTGCCCTCCTCTTCCTGTGAGGTTGACTAGTGATTGTTTATTGTTGCCCATGCCAGGGTCCTTCCAGATATCCACGCCCTCTACGAGGCCTTCGTCATCTGGGGAGTCCAAGTTCCAATGGAGGCGTTCAACCCCACGAGCTTCATGTATGTGGCCGCAAACGGCGAGCATGGGGCGCACCCGATGCAAGGCTTGGAGAAGGACGTCACAGCCAAAGCGCCCGTCCTTCCCATCGCCATCGCAATGTCCTTTAGGCGGGGTATGCGTGATGACAATGTCTGTGTCTGAGGGGATCGTGTTCCAGAGCTTGGATGCTTCTTCGTGTCCCTGATATTTGAAAGCCCAATTCCTGTTATTTGGCGTGGAGGGACTTCCAAAGACCTTGAAGCATGTCTGCGGGCCGCTCGACGAGTTGAGGAACATCGTTGCAGCCTGATTCTCAAGATAGGTAATCGATGTCGATTCCGTCAGAAGGCTTCTGCATGCTTGAGGATCTTGGGGCTTTGGCCATTTGAAGGACGCACAGTTTTTGTGATAGAATGGCTCGTCCAGAGTAGTGTCATGATTTCCTGGCCTTCTGTAAGTATTACTGGAGGATCCTCTATAGATCTGAACTAAAATACCTGCGATGACTATTTTCGCTTCGAAGTCGGTCTTCTCCAGCCATTGTACCGTCTTCTTGAGCTCGCTGTAGCTGCCTTGATTCGTAAGATCCCCTGCATGTATTAAGACATCTCCTTTGGGTAGCTTTGGTGTTTGGTTATGAGTGTCTGATATCAGGACAAAGCGAGTCTTCCGCAATTGCGGGGATGAGGAATGTCGTTCGTCCATGATGGGCCATTGTGTATGTCAAAGGGTCTTTTCAATGAGGTCTATGTAGGCATTGAGGTTCTGGAAATGTCGTCGTGAGTCACCTCGAGCACCCTCTTGAGGCTGAGGAAGTGAGAGTCACATATGGCACTAACCTAGTTCGCTCTAGTATGACCCTCTGTCTACAGATCTTGCAGAAATCACCAGCGTCTGTCCACTGCAACCTTTCAACAACAACTGTATAGACTTCCACAGGTCGTCCTGAATCTCAAAACAATCATGCTTTGTGTCGGAGCCCTTTGCCATACCATGATCGACACACCCTCCCACGGATTCCAAAATAATACCCACATTTCCCCACTACAGAGGCTTACACGACTTCGCCTCCTCTCTCGCATAGCCAATCTCCTACCTATGGAATTTCACTCCTAAGGTGGATCGTCGCGAAGCGTCCGTAAAGATTCCGATCAGGGTAGTAAGACCGAACGTAAGCGTAGCGCTCAGCGAGCCACTCAATTACTTTGTTCAGCGAGCTGAAGCTAAGAACTGAGATTCGGCATCCCGGTTATCGAGCCCAAGCGCTCACCGCAACATTGACCACAACAGATCTTAGATGCAAGGACACAGGATCTACTGTAAGACGGACTATTAGTGTACTGCTGATTTTTGGTAAAAGCGATGTGGCCTAATGATTTGAAGGGGGAGATCCTTTGGGAGTCGGTTCGACTCATCATTACCATTTTCAGCCCTGCCTTATTCACCGGATGAGGGGTGTGCTTTCTCGCAGCACGTCCTCCTTTCCAGACATTATCTTCAGCCTCAATCAAGTTGACGTCCTTCGCGAAGTCCTTCAACCTTCCTTTTTCCGTCTGTCTAGGTTTTATTGGTGGACTGCCACTATCACATCTTGGCCCCTACTAGGCAGCAGCATTACTTCCCACACCATTCCCACAACTGTATCACCTCGCGAGCTCAGGTCTATGGAGCGCCACTTCAAACTCTAAATGAACTCCAATGCGAGATTAGTCGCATCTGGTATGGTTCGAGCTGTAGCCGCCCGCGCGGTCGCATGGACGGTCTTTAGCTCCATCACGTTCCTGGGCCGTTGGGGAGGGGTATCCTGACCGCAAGTTTCATGGGCGATGAGGGGCAGTGTTGGAGGATTTTGAGCGCGAAGAGAAGGCTGAGGCGGTGTGATCCTCTTCATCCTCTATCTGCGAGTCGAGTGTTCATTCTCTTAGTGCCCCCTTAGAGATACGTTCGGCTCGTGATTACAGCAGCTGCTTTCAGTAATCTGCCCTTGATCTGACCTGCCATTCAATTTGAAGTACCAGACCTCCATGTAGATGGACTGTAGTCGTGACTAACTAAAACAAGCAAACAGTCACAAATGGACACGTTGAAGGTCTGACTGGAGACCAGCAACCCTATGTCTTCTTAACATCACCTCTCTTTCTTCTCCACCACGATATTCGTATACGAAATCTATTAACTTTGTAAAGCATTCAAAACCCCTCGAAGCCTAAAGAAGTAACAAACACTCACGATGGCCAAAAACCAAGGATGGTTTGAAGCGCTCATGGAACGGACCGACCTTGAAGCAGTCCGTAGCGGCGCCATTAAATACAGAGGTTCCGAAGATCAACAGATGGCGCTACGACATACTGCGTACGGCGAGTGGTCGAATGACTACAATTCCACGTTCATCGCCCTCAGAGAGAGCACACCAAAAGATGACAGCAAGAATTGGCGTCTTGCACAATGCATGGCTTACGAGATCCTGTACACAAAGAACAGGTACGACTCGACAGTGGCGCTTTACGCCATGGGTCGCTTCGATCGCCGCGAAGGGAACAGTCCAACGAGTGATTATGCCTTACGCCTGTTGACGAAGGAACTTTACGGAGCAACAGACACCTATTACCGGCTCTCGTATAATTTTCCTCATCTCTCAAACGAATTTCGTAAAGCGGTTCGTGCAGCTGATTTTGGGGCAGAGGGTCCCAACGTCATGGATTATTTTCGCATGCTGGTTTTCACTGCTCACGAGGTTGATTCCGACCTTAAAACGCGTTGCTTCTTGGACGATGAGAGTCTTCCTAGCGAGGAGCAAGAATTCAGAAAGGTAATACGATTCCTGAAGCGGCTTACTGGTGCACCATTCAGGGTGGTTTACGTTGGGGCAAGAGCGGATATTGTAGCTGAGGAAACTGGGTGCTCTGTTGTTGATGTAGATACTGAGTTAGCTGCGCTTTTTGACAACTGACTTCGTACTGTAGACTAGAGTTGTAGAATGATACGAGTTGCATCTAGTGTTTGACTTATTATATGCTGCGGCGGTTCTGTGGAGGGACGTGCGATCGATAACGTGGGTGATGACTATAAATATGACTCCAGGGTAGCTGCACAAGCACGACCTTGACTTCACAAGTAAAGCCCTCACAGTAACTCAAAACACTTCCTTTTAGCTCTGCTACATCTGTCGTCTTCGCGAAATCAATTTTAGCATCATTACCATCAACATTGAACTAATAAACAGTAAAATACAGAATGTCCTTTGATAGTTTAATCGAAGATCTCGATGACCACCTATAGATCGATTTCAACGTTCGAGATGCGGCTGCCAACATCAACGATACCGAAAGAATTTACAAGTGGCATCATAGTCTGGAGCGTTGGCATAGGCGTAAAGCCAGGTCGCTGGCTTGTCTCCTCCTAATTAGAAAAGATCCATCGAAGACGTGATTGGGGTTGCAAACTACGTGGTCGCAAGCCCTCCTAATATCACTCAATACCTTCGCGTTGTTATGTTCGCAGTCACTAAGCGGTAGAATATGCAGAGCATTTGCGTTTTCATCGATAAAGAGAGCTTTCCTGTAGAGGACGAAGAAGTCAGAAAGTTGGTTCGAGTATTGAAGCGACTCGCCGATAGGCACCGCTGGCTCAAGATTCTATTCATTGGCGAGAGAGTGGACTTGATGTCTCAGGAACTTGGGTGTAACATTGTCGAAATTGATGATGAGCTTGTGCTTCCAAAGGAGCGCAGGCTGATGTGGTCATATCAAAACGGCGTCACAAAGCTAAGTTGAGCATACTGAACCGATAGCTGACGATGAGTGATTGAATTGCGATGTAGGACTACAGGTCATTGATGTATCTAGAGAACTTCACTATCTATAGTATAGCTTCATGAGCTATTCACTTGACTTACGGCAGACAAGAATGAGCTTCATCCGCCGTTTCAAATGAGTCTTATTGTTCAATTCATTTCTTTATCCAGGAATGGAGACAATAGTATTTACCAATTATCACAGTATTCACCCGAAGCTACTCCCCCTTGCAAGTGTTCATGTTTGGCCCACTCAAAGGAAGCCATTCATCGCCTCAGGACTCAGAGCTTTTGCCCTTCATCAAGGCCTCGATCTCTCCCATCACCGGAATCCCCTGAAGCCAATCTTCCTTGCTTCTGTCGACTTTCAGTACCCTGGTCTTCCTCACCGTCTCTGCATCTTTACCAAAGTACCGCTCAGTATAGAAACTCCACACCAGATTCGCCAACGTGATATCTTTGATCCCAGTGATGTACGTATGGATGTCTTTGTCAACCTTCTCCCCAAAGATTGGCAGATCAGCAAGAGCGAGGTACCATCGCTTGTACAGGTTGCGAATGTAGGCGTGTGTCTCGTCGTAAGCAGCTTGTTCGCTAAGGCCGTGGTGCATATAGAGATGAATGATGTTGCACGGGAAGCCGGAGTCGCGCTCGCGCTCGCGGTGGCAGGAGTAGATGTCGTTGGCCAGCATCTGCATCTCAACGCCAACTCGCTCTATCTCAATAAAAGCCGGGTGTTCGAAAACATGGTCGGGGATTTGGAGGTCGTAACAGTACTCTAGCAAAGAGAACATGGGCAGAACTGAAGCGTTGAGCAATCGTAATGGGAGGTACCGCTTAATACTCTCTTCGAGAGTAGCAGAAGGCTGGAAGTTTGTTGCGTCTGGTAGACTCTCGAGGTATGCCTTCTCTCTCTTCAGAAACCGTTGGCATGCTCCTTCGGTTATGTTGGCGTTGTCCTTCATGCGCTGACGAATGGTTGCGAGGATGTACCGGCATGGTTCCTTCGTCCGGTCGATGTCCTCGGGTCTCACTTCTTGATCGCCTAGGACGGAGATCACACTGTCGATATACTTGGCCGCCTTTCCTTTCTCGTCGCCGAATAGACCATCGTCGTGTCCATCATCAAACATGACCGCCCAGACGACATTGTCTGTCACAGTACGGAGTTTGGCGGGGTCAGCGTACGGGTATGCAATTGCTGTATAGTAGCCTAATTCGGCTTTGCGGAAGCGCAATTTCTCTTCGGGAGTGTGTCCACACATCTCGCTAACCCAGTCCATGCATTCTTCCTGGACTTGGACATAATGTGGGTTGATTGTTGGTCGCTGTGAGAGGAAAGACTCGAAAAGGTCAGGAATAGTGACGGTGCCACTAGCAGTGGAAGCCATAATCAGTATGTATGTATAGAATAGTTTGGTGTGTGGATGTGATTCGAGAGGTGTGTAGGTATGAAGAGTAGAAGAGGCAGAATGATAAGCTTTTATACCTCCAATCCTGTGAATGAAGCGCACGGGTCGTGTGGCACGGCCGACTCGCGTGAATGAGCCCAACATTGCCGCGTAAAGCTACAAACGGATTAGAGGAAGGCAGGTTCATTCGTATCAAAGTATAGCCGTGAGTTGATAAGGGTTTGTGCTTACGTGTGGGGTGTCGAACAGGCAAGGGTTAACCAGTGACGCTGCCTAAGCTGCCAACGAAAACAGGGTCTCTCAGGGACCTACTATACTTTATCACATTTTGTACCCGCGCCGCTTGCTTCAATACCCAATGAGGGAATTAAAGTAAGGAGGTCAGAGCCCCCGACCTCCGGGAAGGCGGTGATGCATGAGTCTTGGAAGGCTGGACTAAGCGTGGACCTTCCCCTAAACTTTGAAAATTCAAGTTGGAGTGAAGATGGAGCAAGCATGGCGTTATTGTTCGAGTATCTAGTCATCGCTTCGGCCATACCGTAGAAACTCGCGCAATTACACAACTTCTATAACTATTTAGGATACTTATCATAGGTACTTATTAGTCGCATGATAGACCCTGAAGTACCTCGCACCGATAAAAAGGGTATAGGAGTTGTATAATTGCGCGAGTTTCTACAGTACCAGGCTGCGGGCAAGGGACAAGTCTCGGCCGGATATAGATAACGTATCGAACAACATCGAGGAGCTGAGAGATTGACCGATTGCATCATTCAAGGGGACAATCAGCAGCAGAAGTACTGATTTACTAGTTTAGAAGAGTCTGTGAATGCTCGAGGTTCCACGGTATGCGTTGTAGAGAGGATAATTCTGCGGATGGCAGGTTGCTTTTTCCCCCTACGCTAGTCTAATTCCGAGGTAGCTTCAACCGGACTCATGACCTCTGGCTACCGCTGCCATCTCGCCATTACTACTCTTCCCATGAATTCCTTATCTTCCTAGGGTCTTTTTGCTGCCTTTTCTGATTAGTACAAATCTCACCTGTCTTTCCACTTGTTCTCCGTCTTCTTGGACGAACCTTGGAAAGGAGAAACGAATGAGTAAGCATGATGCAGCTTCGCTAAAGACCTGGAAAGACTTTCGCGCTGAGTCTTTGCCATGGTGGATTTGCCCTCGGCACTTCCCTCATTCACTAGGGGAAACGTTGAGACAGATACGCCAGGTGAAGCTGGTGTGAGTGGTGCTCGCCATTAAATATGTGGTTGATTATCAGAGACCTATGACGATGAGCTATCATTGCGATAGCATTTCCTCCCGTATCAACAACCGCAGTATCGTTACCGCTAGGATGGAGTATGCGTCCAAAGGTGGACGGTGCAGGTACTTACCGCTTTGAACGATTGCCTCTTGGTTGGACTTTAAGATACTCACACGATGGCGAGCCGTCCCTGCAAGATGCGGTTCGACAACTCTGCACCTGCGATGACCCAATGGACGTCGGTATCAACAGAGCACCACAGGGGTACAACCGAGATAGAGACACTGAAAACAGTATTCGACGGACGCTGACCTGGACACCCACTTCATCGTTCCACGAAGCTACCTCTGAACAGCACTATCGATCTCTGACGGTGCCTCTGTTATATGACTTCTGGTCTTCCGTCTTTCTCGGTCGAATCATTCGACATTCAGCGAGCGCCACCCTTTGTTGCATTGTCGTATACATGGGGAAATCCTCTTGCTACCGACGAGGTGTCGAGCCACCTCAGCCTAGGATATACGGTGGCCAGTTCTTTGCAATGGCAAGATGGCGCTCGTCAGCAAGGATCTCCACGACTTCCTTCAGCAAAAAGAGCCGGGCTATGATGACTCTAACGACGCGATAATTGGAGGAGGTGCTTTACATTATGCCGCTTTTCGAGGTCGCTTAGAAACCGGGTCGGACCTCGTCGAGATAGGGGCAGACGTCAATACGCGCGATGACCACGGCCGAACACCCCTTTTTCTCGCCTGTACAGAGGGCCACTTGGAAGTTGTGAGATCACTACTATCGCATGGGGCTGACCCAAATATAAGTGCGAACGAAAGATCTAATTATGAATTGTATTCGCCTCTTCAAATTGCCATTGCAATTGGAAACCTTGGTGTCGTGAACGCACTCGTCGACGCTGGAGCTTCGGTTGAGGCGAGGTTGAAAATTGGTGTCACATGTCTCCATAATGCTGTCTATCGAATGCAGCCCGACATGGTTCGGCTTTTTATCGCCGCTGGAGCAAATACTGAATCGGAATATTCCATTGAAGACGGACCTCAGTCGGCAGGTACACCACTTATCGCAGCAGCCATGAGCGATGACATGGAGTCGCTTCGGACTCTAGTGGAACACAATAAAGTCTACGCTCTATTTGGCTTGGCTACCGACTGGGATCGGACTCATAAGATCCAGCCAGACTATACGCGGTCACTTCGAGACTTAAACATCGAGGTTGCTCAACTGCTAATGGAAGGCTTCGATCAAATCGATGATCCGGCCGACCACATGGCTGAAATCACCAAACAAGACATACCGGAGCTCGCGCCGCTTGAAATTATCACATTCGCATGCCACCAGAAGGATGCTATCGACGAGGGCCTCTCCTCATGGGCACCGAGGCTTGGAAGCACACTGCAAGGTCCAAGACTCTGATTTCCGGGTTATAAGCCAGCTGGAGATTTACCTGTCAAATGGTCATTTGCAAGCCCACACATCTTGGGGACTTATGGGTCGTTCCTCAAAGCTGTGGAGCTGCTCGAAGGTGCGCTCTCAGACATGGCTTTAGAAGATCCGGACCGTTTCATTTACCGGCTCCGCGTACTTCCTGAAGAGCTTGACAAGGATAGTTGGACGACACTGTTTTACTGTCTAGCAGTCTTTAAATCCATTGAGCGGTCACGACTTCCGGGAAAGATGGTCGAGGAAGCAATGGTTGAGTACTTCAAGTACTGCGCACGGAAGCGAATACTCCACGAGCTTCATGCCGATAAACAGTAACGGAACCTTTTGAATTGGAGAGATAATTGGGGCAGACTTGTAGCACCTGATGAAGGACACAATCTCCCACCTTTATCACAAGTCGAAGACGAACTCAGCGACGAAAACACTCGAGAAAAGTTTAGAGCTAGATCCCTTGCGGACATCTACGAGGATGTAAGAGCTCTTCTTGCGCCGCTCAATCACTATTTGCACAGCCGCATCTTATTTGGAGCCACAGATAGCAATGTCGGCATTGTCGCCCAAACACACACGGATTGGAGACCGTCTTTACGCGCTTGGGGGTGCTTCGACGCTTTTTGTTGTACGACAAGTACAGGAAGAGCCTCCACAATGGTGATTTATCGGAGAAGCCTTCATGCCGTGGCACTCGAAGGAGCTGAACATACAGGAGCTGGAATTTCAATAATGGACAGCACAGTCATTCGCAAACGGGACGTATCGTTTCATTATGCTCATCGACTTATCAGTTACCTTGATCTACCACAACATCATACTAACCATAGCAGCAGCACCCAATACACTACCCCACATCGTGCCTCCAGCTCCACCCAGCCTCACAGCCCCATTCGTAACATTCTTATCGTACTTCATGCTCTCACTTCCCAGCACATCACCCACACTAGCTGGCGCCGCACTCCCCTCCGCCAGCTCATCCGGCTTCATACACCGCACCTCAACATGCACATCCTCGATCCAATTCGTCTCATACTCATTCAAACCGCTCCTATTCGGAAAGAACGTCCAAAACGTCGGCACCGGAAACAAAATCGTCTCGTTATACGGCCCGCCAATCCCGATCGTACCGTGC
Source organism: Lophiotrema nucula (assembly GCA_010015825.1). Classification (NCBI taxonomy): domain Eukaryota; kingdom Fungi; phylum Ascomycota; class Dothideomycetes; order Pleosporales; family Lophiotremataceae; genus Lophiotrema; species Lophiotrema nucula. The sequence continues at coordinate 470,065 of ML977325.1, read as the reverse complement.
ATACTAGCATTCAGCGGCTGGACGTCTGCATCACAACTCGCGTTCGCCAGCGACGCGTTATCGTAGCTAATGATGGAAAGGTTGAATTCCGTGAGCGAGCCACCGCTGTTCCACCCCAGATCGTCGCCGACGATATCGCTGCACGCTTCCGGAACTGTGAAGTTCCATTGTGAGCCTGAGGGACAGCGGCCGCGCATCATGCTCGTGCTCGCGACCTGCCTGTACTTCTCCACAAGCGCTTCAACACACTCGTCTCCCAACATCGTCTTGCAATCTCCGTTATCGTTTACACTCCTCTCCAACACCTTCTTCGAAAACTCGAATTCTCCTAGGGAAATTGTGTTGGCGCGTTCCATGCAGCCTAGTATACCCTCGCCACTGCTATTACCCTCTCCGTCCCCGGTGTTCAGCCAATAATACGTCATCCCGCCTTCGGAAATACTGGTGTCTTGTGAATAACGGTTTATGAGGTACCATTCTGAGTCGTTGGATGCGACGATGGACTGCACCCGTGGGCCTGTGGTGGAAGGGTCGGAGAGGGAGAGCGCGGGCATGGGATAGCTACGGGTGCTGTTGTAGGTGTTGAAGTCTTGAGCCCAACGGCATTCTCCAGATTGGGCGAGGATGGTTGGTAGGGAAAGGAGGAGGGAGGGGAGTAGGGTGAGAAATGTTGGTCTGAGGGATAGAGGGCGTGACATTATGAGTTGGTGTGAGGTGTTCTGATGTTTTGATAGCTGGCTTGGTTTGCACTTTCTTCAAGTCCTGGGTGGAGAGCGGTGTTGATAACCAGATTGCTGGAAGGATACACTTAACTCAGGCACCGTCTTAGCACATTTGAACGACCCGTTAGCACGACCACTATGTCATTGACGGAGTCACAAGCACGCTTCGAACCAATCCTCCAAGGCAGCGTCGCTTCGAACTTCGCACACTGCCCTTTACGATTGGTTTGAACACCTCCATCTTACTCGCCGATCATCAACCAGCCTCATTGATCCCCACGATTGTTCCTGGGATGGCTCGGAAGATCGCTTAGGCGTACCGTTTTGGACGTCATTGTTGGGCCCGTTTTCCGCTCCGGGTGCTTGGCTGCTTGGCTGAACCACAGAGTACAACCACAGAAATAGGCTCTCGGGCGAGAAGTTGCACGTTTGCTCATCCCTGACACGGAGTCGGATAGAGTACTACTACCGTACCTTTTCAGAACCGGCACGGGTACTCTGTCTCATTCCACATTCGATGTGGTCGTGGGGACGCGCATTCGGTACATTGTTTGTTTCGGTTGGCACTGTAGTCTTCGTATACACGTGCATTGACATACATATACTCGTCTTCATGATTCGCTAATGCTACCAAAGGGCATTGTTCTACCAATTCTGCCACGGAACTCCCCCGTCGGAATGTGCTCTGACTGGACATATGTTCATGAAGGTTCCGACCAATCAACTTGCTCTGTGACAGGACCTCCTGCACCTTGATATGAAACTTTTAACCTCAACCTTAACCTCGCAGGCGGTGGCTACATCATCATTAGCATGATTCCGTTGACGGCAGAATGTCGTTGATGACTTACCCCATTGAGAGCTGTTACCCTCATTTGCTGCATCGCATCCTGTCCGCCATCTAACTCGCTACTGCTGATAGGTTGTAATTGCAACTTCTGACTCTTGGGCACGGCTGCTTGCAAGTTCACACTCCCTAGCCTGCCTCCAAAATCATTCGTGTTTCTGAACCGGGCGAGAAGTTGTATGGCACTCGCATCACGCTTGAGCTGGAAGGTGATCTGAAGGTCATTCTTGTTGTACACAGGATGAGTAGGAGGACCAGATGCGACTGGTGGTGTTGAGGTCTGCGGGGGAGGTGATGCAGTACTGCCGAAAAGGTCGAGCGAGGCTGATTGTTGTGGTGGTGGTCGGGCTTGCTGTGCTGGAGCTGTTGAGGGGTTGCTGAAAAGATCCATGATCGAATTGACGTTGGAAGGTGGAGGCGACTTTGTTTGAGGAGCGGGCGAGGATGTGGATGGTCCTCCGCCCATGATGTCTGCTAGCAGATCGGTACTCTGGGTCTGAGAGCCATTTGCAGGACCGTTGGTGTCCATGCCCGGGTCACCCATGAGGTCGAGGAGGAGATCCTCTGTCGCTGCCTGGGCAGGCTTCTTCTTTGGAGCTCTAGCTTTGGTCTTCTTAGTTGCTTCACCAAGAACGCGCTGTTCTTCTCGGATTTCTGGTGGCGGCATCTTCTCCAAGACGCCTCTCCTGATCTGATCAAATCCGAATAGGTTGCCATACTCAACCGCACGCTGCTGGATTTCAACGTCGAGGTTCGCTGAGTATCTCTGGATGAGTCGTCTGAGCCGTTCTACTTGAGGCGGATCATTTAGTCGGGTCGTGAGCTTCATCGCTGCTGTTACAATGTACTGTGTGGCGATTTGCCCAGCATAAGCGCTGCTAAGGATGGTCTCAAACAGGTCGACAATATCTGACTCCTTGACTTCTTTGACGAGCTCCTCCTCCTCGTACTGGCCACCTCTTAGTAAAGAGTCTCCATATTCTCCTATCACCCAGGACCCAGCAAGAATAAGGCCCTCTTGGGTAACATCATCCTTCAGAGCCGCGTACAACTTCTGCACTGAGTAGGTTTGCAAGTCAGGGGTCGTTGCAATGAGTCGAACAAAAGAAGAGAGGATCTGTTCCTTGACATAATTTCCGGCCTATCTCGTCCATTAGCAGTAGTCAAGCAAGGTGAGCGAGCAAGAGAACTAACCAGCTTCAGCACGCGTAGCATGGTGTCGACATGCCACCTCTTATTGGGGGCGAAGCGATCAGCTGCAATACCGATTTGACTAGTCATGACAGGTTTGAACTCGTTGTCTGCGACCTCTAAGAAAGCGAGCAGTTCTCTGATGAGAACACGAACATTGCTCTCGTTGATCAGCGTAAAGCTGAGGTCGAGAGCTCTTCTCCTGATACTGATATCTGGATCTCGCAGGCAGTCCAAGATCGTGTTGCGATGCCGCTGGACAGCATTCGGCTCTACCGCTACGACCTTGACAAGCGTGTTCAATGCGACGTAGCGGATGTTGTTGTCTCGATTTGACAAGAACTTCCCAAGGATATTCACGCCAAGCACACGTAAGCCAGAGTCCGCTTCAATGTCCAGGATGGTCAGTACAGCCTCATACAAGATGGAATTGCCGACATTCTTGGAAGATTCGGTGTTTGTTGCGACCTGTGCCAAAATGTCGTTTATCTGCTCACTGACTTGCGAATCGCCTCGAGCCAGGACACGGAATAGGCGTAATATCTTGACCTGCACAAATGGATCTGTAATGCCTGTCACGTCGTGTTCGGGAGCGTATCCAGAGGTCGAAAGGCCCTTCAGTATCTTGACGAGGCTGGGCACAAGCGGGCGGAACATGTCTATTATGCCGTTCTCGTTATCTTCCTCCTCGTCTGCCTCGCATAGCCCTGTCACCAACGTCAGACCGCATAGCAAGACGCCGTGGTTTCGGTCTTGCAAGAGTGTTTTGGCCTTGTCAAGGAAGTGCTCCTGCAAGTCTGGCACCTTTCGACAGATCCGCATTGCACACAGAGCCGCTTTCCGCCGTATGTATGGATTTGCGCTTGAAATTATCTGCTCCACTTGCTGAAAGAGATCTCGAGACATTTCGACGGAGGCGATGTTTCCAAGCGTGCACAAAGCGAGACCGACGATGTACTGGTTCGGGTGGTTGAGGTCGTTCTGCAGCGAGTTCGTGACTAGAGTGAGCACTTCCTGGTTCTCATCTAGCAGCAGCATCGTCCCCAGATATCCCAAGCGCTTGTCCGCAAAGCGCGGGGACGCCAGCAGCTTGAGACATTCTATCTGTCCGAAATGTGTCCTCTCACCCAGCGTGAAGAGGTAGAGGAGCTTCGCAACGTTGTTTCTCCTGTATTCGTATCAATATAGGCCCTCCGTCAATTGTCCGCCTCCTACGTACCTGACATTGGAGTCGTGGCTCTCCTCCCTAAAGCTCGCTCGAATAGCTGCGCTCTCCTTCTGGACTACCGCTCGCTCGTCCGCTATCGTCTTCGCCGCTCGCACATTCCGTATGAACTGCTTTACTATACTATCTTAGTGATTGCTCGCGCAAGGTGTAGCTGAGACCAGCTGGCTTGGCATACAGGAAGTCATTGTGGCGGCCTCGAGGACCCCACCAAGGAGGTAAGTCGGAAATCAGCAGGGCGGGCGGGTCGCGGAGTATCGTGATCAGAATATCTTCGGTAGTCGGCGGCCGGAAAGGACGAGGGAGGGTCAATAATCGTAGACTTCGTGGTATGCGCAGTGCTGGCTGATGAGGGACCACCAAAATCACCAAACGGGAGTCGTCGGATTAACGCTTCGCCGACTGGACGTGGTCCTCGTCTCGTGTTCGCGAGCTGGACTTCTACGGGATGGTTTGCTTGGCGGTGCGACTCGACTTCTGATAGCGCTGATGTAATTAGCATCTCCGAGCGTTCCGTCATGGTGCATATGCACTGCTGCTGTTCGAGTACCGGTATCCGTGAAGCGATGCAGGTGAAGTGCAGTAGTTACTCTATGTAGATTCCATATTCATCCGTCCATTTGCTTGTCATTCCGTTTTTGTGCTTCAAAGCCACGGTTCCAACGCCGAAGCTGGCATCCTGACCCAACCGCAGACCTCCACTGCCTCATCTGACAATTGCAGGTGCCACTTGACACGGTGTGATCGCCCTGGCTTCTAGGCTTACTCCATCTTGATCTCGACTTATATTCAGGCACCACCACTCCGTTGCGGCGGCAGTATGCGCTGAACTTTCTCCACACAATGGCTGAATCGACTGCAATTGAGGCCAGAGATAGCAATGGCCACACCGAGTACCTCCAACCTCGTGCGCGCAAGCCCGGCCCCATGCAGTTCGCGAAGCTGGGTCTCAACAGCGACGATGTCCAGGCGGGCAAGACCAACGGCGCGTTGAGGGAAGCTCTAAAGGAGACAGCGTCCGATATCTCGAGGTAAGCAGCATTCCTGCTTAGTTACAGCGCCCTCCACATTCTTACGCATGCGCTAATCTGAATAGTGGCCGTACGACACCTATACCTGCAGATGCACCACCGTCCGTACAGGCATCGTCCTCGGCGCGGCGCCAGATTCGAGCAGAACAGCGGCAGCGCATTTTCCCTACCGTCGAATATGTCGATCGCGTGTCCCACTTCGACCCGACGAGCGACTACCATGACTTCAAGGGCTTCTTTGTCCTCTTCTGGATTGGACTGGCGGTCATGGTGTTAACGAGCATGCTGAGAAACATGAAGGAGACGGGGTACCCGCTGATCATCCGGCAATGGGGGTTGTTCACAGAAAGAGTGTGGGAACTTGGACTGAGCGATGGCGCTATGGTCTTTAGCACAGCGGTGTCCCTGCCCTTGCATCGATTGTTCATGAGCTCGAGGGTCTTCCGCTGGCACGGACTGGGCATGGCCATCCAGAGCCTGTATCAAACAGGCTGGCTGGCATTCTGGACGACGTGGCCTTTCATTAGAAACTGGAGCTGGACGGCTCAAGTCTTCTTTACTCTGCATTTGCTAGCGATTGGCATGAAGATGCATTCTTACGCGTAAGTCTGCACTTTGTCATCGTTCTTAAGGATACTGATACGAACCAGATTTTATCTCGGACATCTGAGCGAGACGAGACGTCGATTGAACGACCTAGATACGCCCGATACCGCATCGAAAAGTGCCGCCTACAGGTATCCGCGACCTCGATCCCATCTTCACGAGATCCCGCAATCCCCGACCTACGAGAGGACAGAGAAGGACAAATTCAACGACGCAGCCCTGAAACAATTGCGAGAGGACCTTGCCCTCGAGCTTGCTTCACCACTGGGCAACGTCTCATACCCCGAGAATCTCACTCTTGCAAACTATGCAGACTTCATCCTCTGTCCAACCCTATGCTACGAGATTGAGTATCCTCGAACGCCTAAGATACGGTGGATGGAGCTCTTTTATAAGACACTAGCTGTCGCAGGCTGCATCTTCCTTATGACGGTGACAGCAGAAGAGTTCGTCCTCCCCGTTCTCGACGAAGCCAGCGTCCAGCTGCAAGATGCGAACAGCGCATCCGAGTTCCTCCTCATCCTAGGCGAGACCATCGGCCGCATGCTCTTCCCCTTCATGGTCATATTCTTGCTCGTCTTCCTTTCCATCTTTGAGTACACGCTGGGCGCGTTCGCAGAGATTACGCGTAAGTCCATTATCGGAAGTTGATATAGGCTCGCAACTGACACCCGGTTAGGATTCGCAGATCGCCAATTTTACGCCGACTGGTGGAACAGCAGCGACTGGCTCGAGTTCTCGCGCGAATGGAACAAGCCCGTGCACCACTTCTTTCGAAGGCACGTCTACTCGGCCTCCAAGACGCATGTCTCCCGACCTGTTGCGACAGTGATCACCTTTTTCATTTCTGCGCTCGCTCACGAGCTTGTGCTCGGTTGCATTACGAGGAAGTTTAGGGGCTACGGCTTCTTCGCAATGATGCTGCAGATGCCCTTCGTCATGATCCAGCGAAGCAGGTTGGGGAGAGGCAAGGATCTCTTGAATAACGTCCTGTTCTGGTGCAGTATGATCTTGGGATTAAGCATGGTACGACATGATTGTCTCCAAATTCTCCTCGTTAAATGCTAATCATTTACAGATGTGTGCGCTGTACGTATTAGTGTAAAGGAGCATATTGATTGTAGCATAGCCTGTATATTGCTGAGGATGTCTATATGGGAGGATGGTCCGCATGATACCCTTCCTTACTGTCTGAATTCTGATCTTAGACTTTGGTCGCGTTGTCCTTCGCTATAATCTTCATGTATAGATACTCCACTTCCACGAGACGTACTGTTCAACTTTGCCTCGACTGAGCTTGTTTTGCTGTAAAAGTACCATACAATTCGAAGCCTAGGCAGTTACGTAGAGAAGCTGTTAGGCCTCAGACAAAGGCCATCACGTCTAAAAATATCTCTTCTCCGTATACGATACGTACGAAAGTTGGTCCGACTAAGACAGCCTCGCCGTTAGGCATCCTAATGCGGGCAGGGCCTCTCAAGCCACCCCACGATGGAACACTTGGCGAGACAGGGATCATGCTATGACGCAGTAAGTAATCGCAGACCAGGTATTGACACTCCGGCCGAACGCGAACACAATCCCTCCGAGTGCCGTGGAATCGCAGAACACCTGTCTTGTTAATGCTGAGTGTTTGTCCTCTGTTTGTTACCCCTCTTAGGTCCTGGCACTCTTATGAGATCATTTAGTGCGCTGTGGAGCCGGACAACCGCGGAAGCTTTGGGACAGCTCCTGCGAGTCGAAGGGTCAAGTGAGGCACCTCAGCACGCGCATAACGAACCAGAGGCTCCATAATAGCCCCCATAACCCTGCAAACCCTCCAGAACTGCATGATCGTATCCTACGTATCCGCGACTTCAACATCGTCTCCTGCAAATCGATTCCTCTTCATCCTCGATAAGCATGTCGGAGCTGCAAAAAGCCCTAGAGTCACTGCGGCCCGTAGACTACGAAGACGTCCCCCTCACAGACTTGAAGTCATACCTATCAGACCTGTTCTCGAACGCAGAGCTCATAGCCAATTCGGTACCCCCGCCGCCCAATGGCACGCCTTACGACACTGCAAAGCCGACGAGAACGACTCCAGCACCTGCTACGTCTGCAGCCGACCTCACAGTCTCCAACGTACGACGACCAGCCCCGGCGCCGCATCATGCGGAGCTACAGAAGAGTTGGGGCAAGCCGCTGAAGCTAGGTGCGAAGGAGCAGGCTCTGGGGATCAGCGTGTTCAAGATGGCGGGGCATGACAGACACGGCGCGTGGTTCGCGAGGACAAGCGTACATGAGGGGCTGGGCTTTGCAAAGTGGAAGAGGGCCATGATGAGGGAATTTCCAGAGAGTCTGGCTGTACAAGGTGGTCCTGGAGAAGGCAACATTCGCGGCATTGGTGGAGACAAGCGCTTGGAGGACATCACAGTGGAGGGCATTGGGAAGCTGGAGGTCTACCAGCTCTCTGCACAATTTCCTGGCCCGACTTCGCCGCGCGAGTTCATCACGCTCCTCCTCACCTCCGAGAACGGCCTTTCTGAAGAGTCGAAGGTTGGCAATCAGATACCACGGCATTGGATGGTGGTGTCGATACCCGTCAGGCATCCGGATGCCCCGCTGCGAGACGGTCTTGTTCGAGGCCAGTACGAATCGGTCGAGATGATACGAGAGATACCATTATCGCATCACAAGAACGCTGCTTCATCGACTCCAGACCTTCTGAATCACGAGCACCATCAGAACAGGAACAGGAGTAGCACGGTTGGGTTCGCGGAGTCGAGAGGCGTAGATGCGAAAGGCGAGAAGATCGACAAGCACGAAGCCGAGGAGGCGGCGGAGAGGAATCCAGTAGAGTGGATAATGATAACAAGGAGTGACCCGGGAGGCGGTATACCAAGGTTCATGGTTGAGCGGGGTACTCCATCGAGTATTGTCCAAGATGCTGGGAAGTTCCTGGACTGGGCGTGCAGTAAGGACGACTTACCTCCCCATGAGATAGACGAGGCCATTGCAGAAGAGAGCTCTGAGTTCGACACACAACACTCCATGTCGGTCCCGGAATCGAACGGTATCCTTGCGGGCGTGGGCACAAGCATCGTTGACAATGCATCATACACGCGGCGGCACTCGCACCTCGCGACAGACAACAGCGAAAGTACTGGTATATTTCAGTCACTAGCCAATACGGTAGGGTCATACGTGCCCGACTCGATGAATCCCCTACAACGATCAACGTCCAATGCGTCGAGCTCAACAGTGTCATCAGTAGACTCTTTCGCTTCGGCCGAACAATTCAATACCGCACCCGAGGGCTTATCGTTAGACGACACAGCTGTCACGCCTTCAACGACCTCCGAAAAGTCCCTGTCACCGTCCATGAAGCCCTTTGATTCTAGTGCAACTGGCAACAGCAATATGAGTCGCGAGCTCGAAAAAATCGAACAAAAGCGACAACAGTTGAAAGACAAGCTGGAGCAAGCGCGTGAAAAGCAGAGAAAGGAGACGGAAGGTGCATCTACCAAGACTGCGAAAGAACTCGAGCGTGCAACAGACAAGCATAATCGCGAACGAAAGAAACAGGAAGACAAGTTCGCCAAAGAAGTACAAAAACTTGAGGAACGGAGAGAACGAGAAACGAAGAAGCTGCTCGAGCGACAGAAGAAGGAGGCTGATAAGAACAGCCTCCAAAAAGTGCAGCGCGAGCGCGATGAGTGGAAAGAAAAGGCTGATCTTGCCGAACAGGAGAACAAGCTACTCAAAGAACAGATCGGCGAGCTGCAGCGCGAGAACACAACCCTCGTTGCGAAACTTGGCAAGACGGAGTCTGGTAGAGACATACTCAAGAAAGTCCGAGACGAAATGGATGGCAAAGGACGAGGGAGAGCCAGCTCGAGAGCAAGTAGCAGCTCAAAAGCTAGCAGGAACAGTGATAAGAAGAATGGACCCTCGCACAGTCATTCGCATTCGCAGCTAGTCCACGAGGAGCAAGCTCCGCAATAATTTCAAACGATATCTTTATTAGTATTCTTTCTTAGGTATGGTTCGGCTTGGTTACGGCAGACTCGAGCATTGCGAGTAATGATGCATCTTGTAGTGTAGCATGGCGTTCTGGCGGATACATGAAGCGAAAAGCTTGGAGTAGATTTGGATAATGTTGTTATTGAATACACCCTTCAATTCATACATTGTTGACCGTATCGATCACACCCTTCAACAGCTTGTACATGGTACATGGGCAGCCCTGCCAAAACGTCATTTCAAGCTAAGCTCTTTTCGGACCTGAGCTTCGGGCTCCGATATCTGACAGGCGTCTTTCACTCTGCTGCTTCACACACAGACCGCATGGTATCTACGAATTTCATACAGCGAATTATCATTGCATAATCAAACAACCCTGTTCAATCGAACAACTGGGTTGAGCCACGTTTAGGAAGTCTGAGTGAAGTGAAAGAGCAAGGATAAGCTCGGCATTCGGGCACATCTGCCAACACGACTTCAAACAACCGTCAGTCAATGATACCAAGGTTACAACTGTGCAAACACAGGATATCAAGAGCTGGATTTCGAGTACGACAACGCACTCAGAGCCGCACAGTTCCCAAGCACACGTGCTGGCCGACTTCGGGCTCCAGCTTCCAAGACAGGCAGGCATTTTAAACAACAAGGACTTAGAACACAGCACACTATCGACTTATTCAAGGACTTCGCACCCCTGTAGCCACATCTATATCCCACCATGGCAACACCACAAACATACATGACCACCTCCCCCTACCCCAGCACAACCAAACCCACCATCCTCACCTTCCACGGCTCGGGCTCCAACAGCACCGTCCACACAGTGCAGCTCGCTCGACTCGGCAGACTGTTAAAACCACATTTCGACCTCCTCACCCTCGAAGCACCATTCCCCTCTGCCGCCGGCCCAGGCGTCCTCCCTTTCTTCGAAGGCTGCGGGCCCTTCAAACGCTGGATCCCGCCAAGCGAGAAAGTGAGTTTCGATGGGATCAAGAAAGGCGAAGCGTCGGGCGCTATGTTGAAGGAGGTTGAAGATTTAATTAAACAGACAGTTGAGGATGTGAGGAGGAAGGGAGGGAGGGTGGTCGGGGTTGTGGGGTTTAGTCAGGGGACGAGGGTTGTTGCTGGACTGCTCAAGGGTAGCGAGATCAGGAAGAGATTAGCAGGGGATGGGGATGGTGAGGGAGTGAACTGGTGTGATTTTGCGTTTGCGGTGAGTGTGTGTGGGAGTTATCCGCCGCCGCTTTTGCCGCCTTCTGTGTCGAAACTGCTCGATGCTTCGTCGTTGAGTGGGGAGGAGAAGACGAGGTTGCAGGAGTCGAGGATAGAGAGCCCGACGCTGCATGTGTTGGGGAAGCAGGATGAGTGGGAGTGGGCGGGGCATTTGCTGATTGAGGGGTGTTATGAGAAGGGGGAGGGAAAGAGTGAGGAGGTCAGTTTTGATATGGGGCATCATTATCCCGTGCTGCCGGAGGATAGTGAGTTGATTAGGGATTGGGTGATGAGGACGTGGGAGAGGGTGGAGGGTGGTGTGGAGAAGCGGTGAGGGAGGCTGTGGACGGCACCGAAGCAGAGAGTCATACATCTGAGGTATTACGAGTAGACACGACATTGGAACAACAATAGACTTCATTCACCTCAACTATCCCTCTCCTTTCCTCACGAGCTACTAGCGACCTTAAAAGGATGCGCCTCCGTATTGAACACCCAACTGTTCCTCCCATCCTTAGCAACCTGCCACTCCGCTTCCTCCGCCTGAATAAGATAACAATACTTCAACACCTCCGCAAACCAGAAACTCTCCTGGAAGTCCTGAAACCCGCCTCCACCAGCAACATTGACATCATTGATACTACTATACCCGCTTCCAACATGCGTCGTCGCATTGATCGCCAGATACGCATCCCACGCCCAATCCTGGTACTTCGTATCCCCCGTAGCTCGGAACGCGTAGTACCAGCTTTCGATGACTTCGGGGCGCAGAATGTAGTTCCCATTCAAGATATAGAACCCATTTTTCTGGAAGAAAGCGGTTTGGTTCGCGGGCACACTCGCGGGATCCCAACCGAATACTTCCGGTCCAATGCCCGTCGCAGTAGCGATATACGTTTCATGGCATCCCGCGACCAGGGAGAGCCCGTAGTCGATGTACTCCTGTTTCCCGAGGACCTGGCCGCCGAGGATGAAGTTGCCGCCGTCGAAACAGGCGAGGTGCTGGGAGATGAGGGAGAGGTTTTGCCCGTTGTAGTAGGCTACGAAGGTCAAGTCTGGACGCGGTTGCGGGTGGGATGTCAAGTGCGCGATTGTGCTGTCTGCGGCGAGAACCCAGCGGTCCTTGTATGTGCTGAAGCGGGAGCTATCGTAGACGAACATCTTGATCAGATATTCGTAGAAAGAGTCGTCGCCGCCGACCCAGCCTCCGCTCGCGTCGAGGAACTCGCCGGTCGTGACATTGATGCTTGATCCTACTAGTCCTGGCCAAGGTTCCGAGGATGCGGGTTTGGGGTTCAGGAGGTAGGATTCGCCTTTCTGGGCCAGGGAGGCGTAAGTGGTGTTCCCTGAGAGGTCGGCGAGACGCGTCCATTCAAGGACGAGGGTTCCGACTGTGGCGAGCCCGTTCGCGCTTCCGTCATTTGAGCGGTTATTAAAGAAGAGATTGTTCCATGGGACGCCTGAAGGGGTTTCGAAGGCATATGACAATGCATTTGCGAGGCTGATGGACTGCTTCAGCAGCGCATCGACGTTGTCCTTGTTCTCGGCCAGATCTGACAATGGACCGGTCAAAAAGTCGTATCCTGAGAGCATACCGGCTAAGTAGCGAATTGTCGTTTCGAAGAGACTGACTTCTGTTGCTGTGGTGGTGTAGTCGATTGTGGGGATGTATTCTATTATTTGGTTGACGATGTCTTTCTGCTGCATAACGAGGGCTGTTGAGAGCGCGTCAACGGCTGATGCGCCCCATGCATTTCTATTCACATTCTCAGCATTCAGGGCTTCCGCAAGATATACTTGGATTGGCAGCTTACCTCGAGTCTGAAAAGTCGTTCGTGACTGGAAGGAGCTCGTCGTGAGGAAACGCATATTTGTAGTATCCATCCCACGAGATTCGAAATGTGTTGATGACAGCTTGTGCGCGTTCTGCTGTACTCGGACTGTCGTATCGTCGATCGTTGAGTGCTTTTGGAGCCAGTGGTGGACTGTGAGGAAAAGCGAATGCGAAGGGGACGAGAGTCGCGATCGCGATCGCTGCCGTACGTCGCACCATTATGAATAACTGATTAGAGATGGGGAAACTCAGCAAAGTCGAATATCCACGGCCAAGACGAAAAGTCAAACGGAGGACAGCGTGCGTTATATAACAATGACCTGCGTCCCTTGCACGTTATTGACACTACATGGGTTACCCGTCGTGGCAGGGGCAGCTAGATGACCCATCGGCAGGCCTCCTTCCTACCTTTAACCATCGAAATCGCCTGTCGATCACCAGTATTCCCAGGTAAGCAGAGCGCACTACAGCAGCAAGTGCTAGGGTCCCAAAGTCAGAAGGAATGCTCAACATCGAGCTACGGGCTAGCTTGGGCGGCCAGTCTTGTGACGGCATTACTGTCAAGGAAGGTGGGAGTACAGCGTTACTGGCTGCTGGCGCTATGCCAGTGATCGTCGACTGTCTAATTCCGCAGTCAGCAGACTGGCGAGAGGCAGCCAGCTTTCTGGTGCTGGCCTGGCGTCATTGCGCCTCATTTAGGGCCGAGGAGGCAGGCAACCGGAGTGAAATCTAAGGAAGCATTCCCTAGAGCGGAAGTCGAGCGAAAGAAGAAGCTCGAAGCTGGTGTTTGGGGGCTCCTTGGAGCATCACATCACATAGTATGTCACAGACTTATGCATATACTTGAGGTACGTCTCCAGGTTCAAGATGCTGGATCCACCGAAGGTCGCATGAGAAGATGAGTAGGTTGCCTTGAGGAGGGAGTGTTCCTGGATTAGGCTCGTCACCGCAAGCCACCCGGAAAGCCGATGGCAAGCCAGAATGCGGGGTGATCGGCCGCTACAGCAACCGTCCGTGCCGTGCATCCTCAACCGTGGCGTGCGTGGACAATCCGGCGAATATTCCTCTGTGAGATCTTGCGGCACTTTTGCTGAACGAGCGGGTGGCGGATACCAAAGCATCGAACCGATCCCGTGCAATACTTCGAAAGCACGTCGCCTTGAATTTCGATACTGCATCATCGAAGCAGGACGTGAACCTTAGGGAGCATTGGTTGTACTGCGAACTAAACGGGTACGTCCCATCTAAGTCTGTTCTAATTTCCAAGCAGGACGTAATGTTCTGTCGCCGAGAGGGCATGAAAGTGTCCAGGTTAATGGGCATAACAGAGATCATACCGCCAGTCTCTGAATGATTGTGTTAAACGATACAGAGGAGCAGGTGGCCTCGTAGAACCCCAACGCAACCTCTGTACATGGAACACCCGCGCTGCTATATACATCAAAAATCTCTTTGTATGTCCTTGGATAAATCCTTTCAGGAATCAGCACAGAAATTTGGACCGCATCACATTGAAACCCAGCCTAACATAAGCACCAACGGACGGGACCCTCCAACCCGCGCTGCTCGCCAAAGCACCACATTGGACATGTTTATGGACGGTCTTGAACACACTGAAGTATCCACGAATTGTCGAGAAGGGAAAGCCATGCAAGCTATGCCGACTCATCATATGTTCCACCAGCCATCTTCAGGAGTGGCGGAAGTTAACCAAGTCCAATTGGTTTCGACTGTTGGGAAGCGTACATTGCCCTGAGTCATAGTTAGAGCCTCAGAAAGAGTCTCCGCACTTTGAACGAAAACATAGCGAATAAATTCAACAAAATAGACGTGGAGGATCTAGCTCCAACTTTCAAGGATCCCCTGAAACTCGCCATCGGCCTTGGAGTCCAGTACTTGTGGATAGTTTTCTTTACATTATCCAAGATAACATGGAAAACTGGGCTTTTGAAGCGACCCAAATGAAGAGGATTTTTGAACGAGCCTACTGCACTATCGCCGCTGTAGATCCAGTCGATGATAGACTTGGGAAACATCGAGGATTATTCATCCCTCGAGAGGAGGTTCCCGTTACAGTCTGCTTCCACTGCACTCCTCACGTGACCTGACCGAGCTGTGGATGGTCGCAAACCACCAGAGCTAATACCAGTAGGCGAAGAAGGCTCCAGTACTAGGTGGCCTTCGAAGAGTCTGCTGACTGGCTTACAATAGTTATTACTTGAGTCGATATCGAGAATGAGCGCAGTTAAACCTTTAACATCTCCGGTATCACGAGCAGGTTTTCGAATCACGCACTAACATTCAGCACATAAGTTCAAGGCACCCTCAACACCAAGCCATCTAGCACCGTCATTATCGTACAAAGGTCTCTATCTTGAGCGTTAATTTTTCAGCGAAATGAAAACCAATCATTGGTGGATCATTTACGAAACCCGATTTAGCTAATAGAGTAGGCCTCCTCTAAGCTCACAGTCAAACCAGCCCTACTCCTATCGAACTGTTCGGGGCCTCATGCAGGTACCTCCTATCGATCGCTTAATACTGTTGAGGAGATACAGCTCCCATTCGAGCCAGCGCCGAGGTATCACCCCGTCAGTCCGACTATTCGGTCACGATCTATCCAATCGCAACTTGTGATAAGGCGCATTAAGCTACGAATAAGCATTTACGCCCGAGGCTGCCGTCAGCACAATCCATACAGTTCCTCTCAAGCTTCGCTTAGTTGCCTAAATAGGTAATCTGTTTGGCAGCGTCAACTAGACGAATCCTCCTAGTAATTTTCTCACCCTCTCACTCCCTTTCATGCCGCATTTGGCAATGGTGGCGAACACCTGTTCTAGATTGTCCATGTGCCGGGTATGACTGGGATTCGGTCATGCGGTTTAGAGCTTGGGCGGCCGAATCATTCTATTTTTACTGTAGACTATAGCTCAACTAGTTGAGCTACTTCATCATTCTTCTTCCTGTAAGCCTAGATCTAGACCCGGTACCCAATTCCAAATTACCAAGTACCGGCTTTCGAGATTGCCGTGACTCCGCCTACCGAGATTTGGACCCGGTACCTGATTCCCACATTACCAAGTACCAAGATTGCCATGACTCCGCCTAATAAAACCTGGACCCGGTACCTGATTCCAATATTACCAAGTACCGGATCCCAAGATTGCGGTGACTCCGCCTACTGAAAATTAGACGAAGGCCCTTTAGTATGGGTGGGGTTGATTTAGGGTCTCCGTGTGCATCGATCACTGCCGAGGTCTATGCCACACGAATTAGCCTCGTGAGGGTAATCGATGTAAAAAGTGCCCCGAGCATGTCAGTGGGTCACAAGCCACCATCCAGCATGACGAGGGACCTGTCCCTGCAGGATTATAAAGATTTGGGATCAAAATATTGAAAGGCGTTCACGGATTGGGTGAAGAACCTATTACGGACGTGCCTATCTCGATCCTGTCAAGTCAGGAGGCCTTATATTGTCTAGCTATCTCACAGTATCCTTATCGCCAACACAAGCCAGGATGCTCGAACCGCGCGAAGGAATGAGGCCATTGATGCTACATGGGCACATGGTACTCTTCTCACTCCAGGAGCTACCGTTCGCACATGGGAAAGCTAGTCTCTTCGAAGATGGTGGAGCTTACCATTTTATCCAACCGAAGTGCACGGCTTTAGTTTAGTTAGCTAGGAACTGCATAGGTCGTTTCCTGGCTAAGAGGAGTATGGTTTTTCAGGAGGCATATAGCGAAGACTGAAGCTATTGATCCTTCCGTCTCACTCCGCAAGTCAGGAATAGTATCTCACAAGATCGTTAAGGTCATCCTTCTTTGTAGCCGACATGAGTGGCTTCAAATCTGGTGATGCCAAGAACAAAATGCGTTCTCTCATGACCAGATGCGGAGGAGGAGTCATGAGACGACATATAGGGATCGAAGACGGCTTTAGTTGAGGTTTAAATTGAGCATATCCTCGTTGAAGAGGATCATCTCTATACCGCTTCCGCGCATCGTTCGCGCCCTTTTCGGTCGTAATGGCGTACTCATCTCGATTCTTACTTGCTCGCGCCCTACTACTTGCGCACTGCATTTCCTTGTACCGTGTGGTAGTGGCCAGTCCTCTCCACGATGCCTTGCGAGACTTGGCATATAGCCCGTACAACGACACCCAATATGCCGAATTGGGCTCCCTCACAGCTCGTCAGGATGAAAAGGTTCTTCTTCGTCTCATGCCTCTTGGCGCGTCGATCACTCAAGGGCAGAACTCGAATCCTGAGAACGGTTACCGCAAGAATTTGAGAGATGAGCTGAGGTTCCTTGGATATCCCGTTAACATGGTTGGTTGCCAATCCACTGGCGACTTTGCGGACAAACAACACGAAGGCCACCCTGGCGCCATTATCTCCGGGGTCTATGATTTCGTGGATTGTTCGATCGGTCAGAAGCCCAATCTGGTGTTGATTAACCTTGGCACCAACGACTGCGTGGGTGCGGATCAATTTGGAGGTCTTGCATTTGCGCAGGGTACCTATGACCGTATGAAGTCGTTGGTTGACAAGTTGTTCACTCAAATCGACGGCACGACTATACTTCTGTCTACGCTTCTCCCTAACGGTAACGACGGGGGGATCAAATATGTGCCTGTTGCGAACGAAGGGTATCGCCGGCTTGTGTTGCAATACCAAGCTCAGGGAAAGAAGATCGCGCTCGCCGAAATGAACAATGGGTTCATTACGATTGACGACATAAATCCAGCTGACGGGACGCACCCGAACAACTTGGGTTACAAGTGAGCAACGCTGTAACTCCCTGAACACTTATGCTAACAGCCGTAGGAAAATGGCCGCAGTGTGGGCCGCAACCTTCAATACCGTTCAGCAGAAAGGATGGATTACGCCACCAGCAGAGCTCAGTGGGCCTGACGAAGGCGGCAACGACTGCCTTCCTAGCCCTGATAATTTCGAGGGTCCCGTCCAAACCCAGGCCGGGATGCAGCCAGCATACCAGGACGGACCTTACGCGCACTCCCAAACACTACGTGGAAACGTCTCCAAAACCATCTTCATCGCACCAAAGGGAGATGTCTCCATCATTAATCAATTCCATTTCGCTCAACTTGTCAACCTTAATGGTGTAGAGCCAGGGGCCGAGACAGACGAGCTGATCAGAGTGCTGGATCCCGACCAGATAACTGATAACAATCTGCCTGCTGTCTCATTCATATTGAACTCGCATGGGGACCTGGGTGGACTCTTCATCCCGATTGATGTTGGCCAATCATGCTTGTAAGTTAAACTGTGGGCACGGATAGCAAATTGAGGCATATACTAACCGCAACCCCATTGTAGGAATCGTGGAGTCAGATGGGGAGACATTAATGGCGATGGCTTGGACGACTTCATCTGCCTGAGTAACCCTGCCGGCGACATGCGCGTCTCGATCAACATGGGCGGTAATCCTCCCACATTCAAGTACCTGGGTGTCATCAGGCCGAACTCGGGCGGTTACGCCCAGGAAGACGTTCGCTTGGGTGACATCGATGGAGATGGTCGATTGGACTTTTGCCACATTCAAAACCCGGGAGGCAACATCTTCTGTTTCCGGAACGGCGGCCAAGGCCTTGCCCCTACAGAGGAATATGGAGGCTATTGGCAAGGCATGGTGAGTGTAGGACGTGAAAATGAGTTAAACAAGCTGACAAGGCTCAGGTTGGTGGTCCGCCAACATTCGACGCTAAGGGTATGCCTGGCAACCAAGGTGTTCGACTTCTTGACATCAATGGCGACTTTAGGGCAGACTGGGTGTACGTCTTTCCAGATGGCCATACGCGTATCTTCATCAGTAAGTAAATTCCATCCAGCAGATGCGAAAGTAGTCCTGACTGTTGAGATCATCGTGGGACTAAGACAGACGGTGGGGGCCTCAAACCGGCTTGGGTCGAGGCATCAAGCGCTCATCCAGCCTTCTCATCAGCCGGCAAGGCGATTGATTTGGACCATATCAAATTTGGACGAGTCTTCGGCACTGGTAAGCAAGACTTCGTCTGGGTCAGGGAATTGGCAACCAAGGTCGATGATGAGATATTATTCTCGTACTTCTTCGAGGTCTACCAGAACACCGGGACTGGTGGGACCAGGCTCCGAGGTGACGGTGCACGCTACTGCGACATGTATGGAAGAGGCAGAGATGACTTCATGGTATGCGCCCTAGTGTTCCACCATCGCTGTAGCTTCTTCGCTGATCAAACCGCAGTATATCTTCGGTGACGGCACTGGAAAGATTGATCTTTTCGAGAACACCGGTGTCGCAAACAAGTGGAACGTCCACAACACCATTCTCACCACCGGAAGAGACAGGAAGAGTGTCCACTTTGGTGACTGGAACGGAGACGGCCTCTGCGATGTCATCGCCTTGGACAAGCACACAGGAAACGCGGACATTTGGTTCAATAACTATAAAGCAGGCAATGCGGTCCCCACGTTCACATACCAGGGTGGGGCCATCACAGGCTCAAAATGCACGCAGGGCTGGGGCGTCGGCGTGTTCGACATCGGGGCGCGTTTTGCGGATCTCGATGGTGACGGTCGTGTGGACTACCTGTGCATGGAAAAAGATGGCCGGACAACAGGATGGCTTAATGGAGCTGATGGGATGACCGATCTTGGACAGGTCAAGTTCAGCGTGCAGTATGACCGTGCGAATCATCAATGGGCAGACGTAAGTGCTTTTGAGGCCACATGCACTTCATGCACATTGCTAACGATTATCCAGGTCAATGGCGACAAGAAGGCCGACTTCTTGTGGGTAGACAAGTTTGCGGGCGGAGTCAAGGTATGGATCAACGGCGGGGCCGTACCCAGTAGTGGGAGCTCCTACTTGTGGCTCGAGCACGACGACTACTGGCACGAAGGCGTCGATCGCGGCGCCAATATCCAGTTTCCGAAAATGAGCCAGTCTGGCCGAGCAGACATGGTGAATGAGCTACCGGAAAGTGGCGTTGCGTACACCTACTTCAACACCTGTCCAGGCGCTGGCTCTGGGAAGGGCCCTGGCCCTGACGATGGCCCGATCGTGGATCCAGAACTCCCTGAAGTACCCGGCGGTGGTGATCCTGGTACTATATGTCCTCGTGTGCACAAATGTGGTCAATTTCCCGACCTTCCCCACTTCGTGGCCATGGGCGACAGCTACTCGGCCGGCATTGGAACGGGAGACCGCATCAAGGACAACCCTTACGACGCCGGCCAGCGCTGCGCCCAAGGAACGAATGCATACTCCCGCCAGCTCTTTTATCAGGAACCCTCACTGCGTAACAAGATCTTCGATTTCATCTCTTGTTCGGGTGATAAGCTCGACAACATTCTGACTGTTCCAAGTGGTCCTAAGAAGGATCCGCGAGACAAGACGCAGTTGAGTATGCTGCAGTCGCTCCCCTCCGATAGCTTCTCGGTCATTTTGCTATCTATTGGGGGCAATAATGTCAAATTCAGCAAAATTGCCGCCAATTGTCTCATACTTGGCAAGGGCGATGAGAGCAAAGCTCCCTGTCAATTTCTCATCGACTGGGTAGAACAGCGCCTGACGCGAGGACAAACGGCCGAGCGAACGGCGCTCGGTAAACTGATGCAGGATACGTATCGAAGCCTGATCACAGCTGCGGATGCCGAAGATGCCACGGTTGTTGTCACGGGATATGCTCGCTTCTTCAACGAGGACGACCAATCCAGTAACCCTGACGAGGACTGCGCAACAAGAACCTTGACCGTCATCGATAAGACCCCTTTTCTAGGCGACTACAAACCTTATCTTACCACCAGTATTCGTGGGACCGTCAACAGTGCCGTTATAGCCCTGAATCAGTTGATCCAGGAATCCATCGACGCAGTGAACGGCGAGAGCTTGGGCGGACGCAAGATTCGTTATCTCGATATCGACCAGCATTTCGAGGGGTACCGATTCTGCGACAAAGACCCTACGACCGGCGTAATCAAGCCTTTCGAAGATAGCTTCATGTTCTTGCCCCTCAAAAAGGACATCTTGCTGGACCCCAACTCAGGAACGCCAATCCCTGGCCGCGACACCGATGACGGAGCGCTATTCAGCCGTGATCTTGCCAGTGACGAC
Organism: Lophiotrema nucula; assembly: GCA_010015825.1. Lineage (NCBI taxonomy): Eukaryota > Fungi > Ascomycota > Dothideomycetes > Pleosporales > Lophiotremataceae > Lophiotrema > Lophiotrema nucula. Next base: position 449,275 of record ML977325.1, on the reverse strand, counting down.
TGTGACTTTGACAACGACGACGATGATTCTCTTTGGTTATGTGTGACAGATGGTCTTACGAAAGAGAACCTCAACGCCGATCTGTACCCAGAGTTGGCCGCGGGCTGGAACGACGAGAGAGGCTTGAAGGACTGGGCGAAGGTCAAGTTCAACAAAGCTTTTCACCCAAAGAGCATTGTGCACACGAATACCTATCTGGATATCCAAAGCAAATGGTGGGAATGGCAGAGGGAGGGTCCGTGCCCTTGCGAGCCATGATGGCTGCTTTCACTTGCTCGTGGTGGTATTACTTTGTTGTCGGAGTTGCTGTTGCTATCTCCAGGAGTGCGTGTGGTACGGTATGGAATTACGCTCCTGTCGGTCTAGGGTTGCTGGACTTCAATCGGTTCGAATTCGGGGGCAAGGCTGCTGTGTATCTTAGATCAATATGTCCTTGCTTCTCCCACCATGAGCCAAATTTTCCTTAAGAAGCACGGTCATCCTGCTCAACCACGGAGGCCTTCATCAGCCGAGCTGAACTCGATGCAAGCAATCGCACGCCACATCTCTCAAAGCGACACCATGATGCAATGTTGATTCAGCAGGGTTCATACGCCGACCCTCCCCTCGGGCTTCTTTCCGCCCCGTGCTCATGATGACTCCTGTGCAATACCTGCCTGTCCATAAGACACCGTTTGTCATCCATCTATGGAAAGATTAGGAAAACATCTCCGTATGCACCCAAGAAGATCACCGGTCTGACGAACGTTACGCAGGGGTTTCATTCGAAAAAGCCACCATCGCTCTCATCATCTTCCTCCTGTGCGGCTGCGGCCTTGGTTTCCTTCGACATCTTCTGCATGACGCCTATCGGGGGTTTCTTCTTATCCTTCCTCGTCTTCTTTTGCGCTAACCGATCATCATCGTCCTGTCGTCCTCGCTCAGCCCTGCTAGGATTGCTGTTCCTAAGTGCATCTAGCGTCCCCTCTTTCATGGCCTGCTCAACTGTGCGCCACATAGCTTGGTCGCCCTTCGGACCAGTATCCTGTCCCATATTCTTCAGGTTGGAGGCTTCCTCTCCCTGAACTTCTTCTGACTTGCTTTCCTCTCGTTTGGCCTTTGGGTATAAGGATGAGTATGGCTTCATGAGCGGGTAGTAGATGGCATAATTGATGTCGACCTCGGCGTTGTGAATTCGTCGTTGCAGGATTTTCTTTCTCGAGGCATCGCTTGTGGTCGATAGCTCCTTCTTGAGCTTCTTGAGAATGCGGGTGGCCTTTTGGCGATCTGGAACGCTTTAGTTTTGTAGGGCTGCAGCAGGTCCGTGTAGTAGACAGATAACTTACCAAAGAAGCGCACCTGGTGATATTTGCTGATCAGCTTCTTCCTCTGCTCTGCCTCTCTTGTCACAGCCGTCTTCTCTGCCAGTTCGTGCTCGCAAGCCTCCAGCTCTCGCTCTCGCTCAATGCGCACATTGGCTGGCATCTTATGCTTTGGCTCATTGTCCACGTGTTCCAGCAACCTCCTCAGATCTCGTATCCGGCTCTTCAGTGAGTTTGTCGACTTGGTTTTGGGTTCTTCGTCCGCTGGCTGGAATCGCTTCGGCCCTTTCGATTTGCTCTGCGGGCCATGCTTGTTGAAGGCAGGTCGATTCTTCTTCGCGAATCTCTGAGAGTTATCGTCCCCACCGGCCAGTTCTGAAGCTTTACGCTTATGCGACATGGCTGTGATTTACCTGGAGTTGCGTTGCAACGCTGCACAGAAATTTGGCGGGTCGACCTCTAGCGCGCGATTCTGCCGCGTTTCGCCGCCTATAGTCTTGGCGTGACAATGTCACGGGTAACGAATGCACTGCGGTTGCGCTTCCCGGTATTGGCAACTCTGATTCGCAAGGCTACCTTCGCTCCAAGATGGACTGTACGATTCTCAGTGTCTCGCATCCTCTGCCCTGAGTGACTCTCCGATGATTCTGCACCGCGCACGCGACGAGACTCCACCACGCTTGTGTTATAGAAGACCCGACCAGGAACATGGAAACAGCTATTCGATGGTCTCCGCACTCATCACCTCAGACGCCTCGTTTCTTGATCATCGACGTGGGCACTAATCGCTTACGGCTTTGCCAAATCGACAAGTTCGGCAAGGAAAGGATAGAGTACAAGCAGCTGTGTCTCCGAGACAAGCTGCCGACTTATAGTGCCTTCGACTGGTCGAAAACAGATGAGCACATTGTCGGTCTTGGCTTAGCGTCTGGAGAAGCTGCGCTCGTACAGGTCGACCCGGACCATCCTCAGACCGATTTGATCCATGCATTTCCTATCAAGCACCAAAGGAAATGCAACTCTATCGCTTTCAGCTATAAGAATTACCTCGCTACCGGATTGGATCGTGTTCGTAGCGATGTTTGTTTACACATCTATGACCTGAACACACCAAGTTTCGCATCAAACTCTGAGCCATATAAAAAGCTGGCGAGCGGGGAACCCATCTCAAGTATCAAGTTCTTTTCCAATCAGCCAGACACGCTTGTTGCGGGTGTCCACAGACAGTTCATCCGTCTCTATGACTTGCGAGGTAACGTATCAAAAGCATGATCTGCCAGTCTTCTTCTGACGCAAGCAGATTCCGGTACCTCTGGCGTGGCTCAGTATCCGTCCCGGCAGGTACACAACATCGCCATTGATCCGTTGGACGAAAACTACTTCGCCTCGGCGGGCGCTACCGGTGACCCTACTGTCACGGTCTGGGACCAGCGCTATGTCAAGCAAAGAAGCTCCACCGATGCTGCCAGCAGCGGAGCTGTAATGGAGTTCCGACCCATGGTAGACAACAGCCAGTCTGCTACCATTTGGAGCCTTCGCTTTTGTGGCACGAAGCGAGGTACATTTGGTGTGCTAGCCAACACAGGAGAATTCAAGATGATTGAACTAGGACAGCATCTCCACAAGCAAGATCCGCAAAATGCAAGGGAACCCTGCCGCAATGATCCAGTATGGAAATCTCCGCTCTACACTAAAGTCTCCCATCATTTGGCATACCCATGGTATGACCCCAAGCATAGAAAAGAAGCACAAAATCGTGTGGTAGCGTATGACTTCATGAGTAGTGGAAGTCCCCTTCCTGGACAGTGTGCGCTTGCACTGCATCCAGACAGGCACATCGAAGTCATGAAGGTTCCGCTTCCTGCACCGCGCATCAATGTCAGTGCCATGGAAGAAATATACAGAAATCGCAGTACGGTTACTAGGCCAAGTTCACGCCAGGGATCAGTAGCAGAAGACCTGATTGAGCTACAAAACAAGACTCTCAGCGAAAAGCATCATATCAGCCCAGATCCACGAGACAGCCTCTCAGGTAGGCTAGACAAGCTTACTATTGACACCCCTACGCGGAACATCCCTTTGCAGTCTGTCACCGAGTCGAACAGTCAGTTACATGAAGATCTATTGACAATGGCATACCCTGAAGTCAACATTGCGTTACCAGACTATCTCAAGGTCTTGCAGACTCATCGGCGACGATGTCAGGAAGGTTACAGCTTGGACTGTCGCAAGAATAGGGACATTGTTGCGAACGATCCTTGGCTTGTCGATGCTTGGAACTTGGTAGAGCGACTTGATGCTCATGCTTGGGACGACGGCATGGTTGGAAGTGGGATTGACCTCAAGTACCTCGGGATAGCATCCATATGGGCAAACAAGCTCGTCATGTATGACCAACGAATGATCGACCCAGATGCCCATACATCTGAAGCAGTATTCGTCGAAGCAGTGCAAGACATCTGTACCAACAAAAACTTTCCTCCTTTCTCGGGGACCCAAACCAAGTACCCTGCCAATAGACAGCTTTGTCTGTCCCTGTGTGGCTGGAATCTTTCGAAGATTGGACTCCGAGAAAGGTGCTCCACCCTCATGGATGAAGGGCAATACTATAAGGCGATTATTCTTGCAGTATTCCAGGGCTATAAAGACGTCGCGCTTGACCTTCTAAAGGAAACCATTCAACAGAAGCAGCTCCAGAACATTGGCTTGGGCGCAGTCATCGCTTGTGACTATGTGAATGAGGAACAACGCAGTATGTGTGCCTGGATGGCAGACATGACTGATGAGCCTTATCTAAAAGGACTTCTCGCCTACTTCATCAGTGGTGACTGGCACAGCGTAGTCAATATGACGCAAATATCGCTCACAGACCGCGTGGGTGTGGCACTTAGGTACCTGAGCGATGAGAAGCTTTCTCAATTCCTACAATTCACTACGGCCGAAGCAGTCGCTTATGGTAACATTGAAGGCCTCCTACTCACGGGTCTGACAGACCGAACGATGGACCTTTTCGAACATTACATCGCCAAATATGGTGACCTCCAATCTGCAGTGCTCATTTTAGCTCGAGCATGTCCTCTTTGGATCGAAGACGCACGCTGGAGCCTTTGGAAGGAAATGTACCTCAATCAAATGCAGGTCTGGCGAACCTTCCTCGAACGAACCCGATTTGTTAAAGAGCACAATCTGTTGAGTGTGTCTCGCGAAGGCCAATCCCTCAACAAGCCCTCCTCCCCTAGCCTCACCATCCGCTGCCCCAATTGCCAACAGAACCTCGCCTTGCGGAAAGATCCTAAATCGAGCCGACAATACTTACGTCCACTGCCCAGCGGCTCTAAGGCCGGCCCGGCACCGCGACCCCATCCTCCAAGAGGCACAACAACGAGTCCAGCTCTTGCTTGCCCCAACTGCGGCGTGCAGATGCCCCGTTGTGGACTGTGCATGATGTGGCTCGGGAGCCCTGACCCGGCAAAGCCTGGAGCTGCGCAGACATTAAAGGAGGAAGATCCCGAAGCACGGTTGATGGTGTTTTGTATGACTTGCACACACGGGTTCCATGGCCATCATGCTCGCGATTGGTTTGCGAGGCATGCCATGTGCCCTGTGCCAGACTGTCAGTGTATGTGTGGACTGTTGAAATGAACACCGGACGTTAGTGCCACGGAAAGAGCCTTGACGACAAGATCATATTGGGCGACCTTACAAGGTACTGAATATAGCAGGGAAGTAGAGCGCTGCTATGTGACACCCTATCTAAAAGGCATCGCCACAGGAGACACGAGAGGCGTAGAAGCTTAGACACCTGAAGGCTCACGGGGTGGTGCATAGTAGTGTAGTGTGAGCCATCGGCAGCCACAACTGAAATGTGCCCTCATTTCCGTGAGCTCTTGGTCCATCGCCTGCCATCTCAGTTACATGTTCGTAGCTCTCACTTGCACTTTTCCATTGAAGTAGTATCTTTCGGGTTCTTTACACAATCCCTTGCTTCGAAATCTTCACCTTCACCTCAGATACAGAGCTTCGGTTTATCTGCGAACCGTGCGCTTCTTCCGTTTGCTCTATCACCACACCTTCCTTCCCTAGCAACACGCCTTTCTTAAACGCCGCCTTGCTTTGCAAATTTTGCACTTCCCACCTTCTTCGTCAACGATCACACCACACCACACTCGCTTCCATATCGATTGCAACACAAGCGCCTTCCGTGATGAAGCTCAAGCTTCTCCTTCTCTCCGCTCTCGCCGGGCTCGCAGGCCTCACGGCTGCAACTCCCGCCGACGCATATCAGAATGACAGCAATCAGCTCGAGTCGAATTCGGCCAGCGTCCCACCGTGGTGCCAGGATAGTGTCTGCTCCACAACTTACAACGCCTACTTCGTTGCTTGCACCAAGACAGGTCTCGACCGAATCACCTGCTTGAAGACATCCTGCAAGAAGATCTGCTCCGAGCGTAATTGTGATCAATGCGTTCGTGGGTGCAACTGCAAGAATCCAGGCCCCGAGACTGTTCATGGTGCTCTCGACGAGCAAGCTGAGCAGGTGTCACCGGTTGGAGATGTCGACATTAGGGATGGCATCCCCGAGGAAGCCAACACCTTGGATACCCAAACCACATCGGGCCATTGCAAGAAGTGGTGTATGGCTCCCGGGCGGTCTCTCACCTTCACCTGCTGCGGCGGCTGGGAAGGATCCATTGAGGAGATAGACGAGAATTCCGCAGACACCCTGGATACCCAAATCACATCGGTTCATTGCAAGAAGTGGTGTCTAATTCCCATGCGGTCTCTCACTTTCACCTGCTGCGGCGGCTGGGAAGGATCAGTTGAGCAGATTGAGGAGGAATTCACGACGACCTCTGGCCTGTCTGTACGCAATCCCGATCCCAACAGCAATGATTGTTACAAATCGTGCATGCGGGTACGAGCCTTCAACTCTCCATCACTATACAATCTTTCCTGACGTTATCTAGTCTTGCACCCAGAGCCACAATCCGACCACCTGCGCTGCCACTTGCAGTTCGCAATGTCGTGGTCAAACTGCGTCACCATCTTCTTCCACCACCGTGGCTACAACAACGTCAACAACAACAACAATACCGGCTGTATCACCAACCAGTTCGTATCAAGCTTGTTACCTCGAGTGTGTCCGAGTAAGTGGTACAGGTCTTCAATGTAGGATTCTGACTAACATGCATCTAGAACTGCATATACAAGCCCGGCAGACCCGACAACTGCCTTCAAGATTGCTCCAACAAATGTGGCCACGCTACACCTATCTCTAGCTCAACCATCGCTTCTTCGACGCTTGCTATGTCTCCAACTGCGTCGGTTGACATGGTTAAGAAGTCAGATTTTGTCCCGCGTGACTGCTACAGCGTCATCAAGCCTTGCGTCCGGAAGTGCCCTGGCGACAGGAAGGGATGTACGGACAAGTGCTGCAAGGATCTTTGCACCAACAATCCCGCCTGTTTTGGTGGTTCCCTTTTCTGTCCTTGCAACAATGCCAAGCTAGTCAAGAAGGCAGAGCCGCCTCTCGGATCCTAATCCTCTCGACATTGGGCAGATTCGGAAATAACGATGGCCGCTGATGAATGGAGTGCTGAGTAGCGATTGTGGTTAGAGTGGGCCATCCCACGACAAAAAGCCATGATTTGGTGGAACAGGCCAGGTGGTTTTTTTTCTAGGTCTAGAGTGATTGATCTTGAAACGATCAATGACCGAATCTTACCTCTTTGTTCATTTTAGTCTATCTGGTTGCGATGAGTTCCTCCTGCTGTAAGGCGCCCAAGACTTTTTACTGTGTCTTATGTTGAACTTATTCGAGTAGTTATCGGCAGAAGCACCTCCCATGATAGAGCTGGTGGGTCTCGCATACTTCTACCTTTGCAGGAATTTTTTAGATATTTCACGGTGAAGAGTTCGGTATGTATTGATGTCTCCGCTGTTCCTGAATTGACTTATTGCTCAGTTTTACTACCTAGGCCGAAGCTTTATGGTAATGGTTGCATTGGCTGGATAGTTAGCAACAAGACTTAGTCGTGCTTCAGCTGCTCAAAAGACATCATGAAGGGCTCGGGCAGATGCTTTCCTGTCGTCTAGACTTCTCAACTTTTGAATGGCTAAACATCCTGGGAGCTTTTCACTGAATTGGTCGGTAATAGATAGATCGATTCCTATTAAGAAAATAAATTTGCAACGATAGGTCAAGTAAGTAACTATACAAGGTAGTATACGATTGTAAAAAAGGCTTTTAGAATTTTTGCCTAAGGAGTAAGATATCACGGTTGATTTAATGACTTAATAATTAGTACTTTGTGTGCATAATAACAAGAACTTGGACTTAAATGACGGAATATTTATGCTGTGTACCTAGTTGTAGAATCAAAGCAGTCACGCTGTACGTATCTGTAGAGGGTCAAGAGGGGACATTTGGCCCGTCTACCCGAGGACTTAGACCCAAGATGTGAACAAAGAAAAAAAAGATAAACGTGCTCCGAGAAGATCAATCTGAGCGTATATTCTTGTCTTTTGTCGAAGATGGTAGTGAATACTATACAGAATATAAGAGGTGTCTTTGCCGACGTTGGAACTAATAGTAGTGGGGTGAGCGCTCGATCTTGCCAAACACGATGAGTTTATCATGAACAGATATGTACAGCTAATATGAGCTATGTATGAGGCTCGATGGCCAGCTAAAATGCCAAGATGTCTGGGAAACCTGATATGCAGGCTTGCGCACGTGATGGGGCGTATTGTGAGTGGCGATGCGGCACGGCGGCCTCGCTACCCAGCATAGGTGTCCTTCCAACTTATGAACTTCACTAGCCCACCATATCTCTCTATCACTTCACTTTTCATTCTCGGAAGCCACCTTTGAAGCCCCATAGCATGCGTAAATATCTACTTGGACGGATACGTAGGCCGCGCTCGGCGCCTATGTCGGAGCCCCATCGGCCAGAAATACCCACTCCCAACCGTCCAGCCTACGAAGATAATCTTGCAATACTGCAGATGAACTCTCAGGCAGATTGCCCTTTGTTCCAGAAACTAAGTGCTGAGCTACGCAACTTAATCTATACAGCCGCGCTTGCCGATCCTCAGCGGTTCCTCCACATTTGCAGGAACGTTTATCACGGACAGTCGAAAGGTCGAGTGGCAGCTCACATCTGGTGTACAGATATGGAATCTCCGTATCCTACTTGGCAGCACGAGTGCTATGGGGAGAGCATGAGACGCCTGCCAACAATGACGGTTTTTTGCCCCCGGCCTGTCACGGAAACGGATGACAAGCTTCTCTCACTCTTGCTGACGTGCCGTCTCATGTAAGTATTTGAATATACATACAACCATTGTATTGAACTAACATGGTCATTAGCTACTCTGAAACATATGCAGTTTTGTACCAAAGAAATATTTTCCACTTCAGAGGGACACCAGCATTACTAGCATTCAGATCGTCCATCTCCATGAAACAATGGCAGTTGATCCGTCACGTACATCTTTCCACTCTCTATACCGGAGACTCTCGCTGGGTCACTCAAGAGAAATACTGGCCACCAGAAGACCCTTTGAACTGGGAACAATGTTCTAAGCTCCTCCACCAGCTGCCAAATCTCGACTCTCTGAAGCTAGAAATGATTGTTCGATGGGACTCTTGGGAGGCAGTTAACACGTCACCTGCACGCAAACCAGATAGAATACTTATGGCTGCCTTGGAACCGTTGAAAACGATAACTGCCAAAGTGTTCATCATTGAGCTTGACATGGAACCTTCCGAATCGGTCTGGGACTATCTAGGGCCCGTCAATTTCGTCACGGTCATAAGAGAGAGGAAATGGAATCTTGATGTGTATCGCAAAAACCCCAGCCACATAATTACCCTTTGAACAACCGTTAATCAGATAACATCCTGCCCCGACGGACCATATCTCGCTTGTATCATATGGTACAGCCCAAACCTATCGGTGATGTGTCTGACCATAATCGTCAGGGAAATGTTACCCGTGCAATCTTCTTTAGTCTCCCACCTTCTGTAATTTCATATGCTTGTGGTTGGTCTGTCACGAGAAGACATCCTGATCTCGTTAGTTTCACAGTCATGACGTCAAAGCAACCGCAAATCACATACCTAAACCGAAATATGCAATGCTATCGGCATTCATGTCCGGCCCATTCTTCTTGTTTGTATCAACGTAAGGTGCTAACTTGGCAAGGGCTTTGATTTTGCTCCAACCATATGCCTTCTTTGTAAATGTTCCTTTGTTGCCTTTGACCTAATATAGCGAATGAGATACTATTATCCTGAAATGAGTGACTAGATTGATTCCTTACATCGTCTCGCTCGAGGCCCGAACGGGTATGCGTCATTTCGTGCAACAAGGTTACGTCTAGGAGCTTCAATGCATCTTTAAAAACCTGTCAGTCGACGATAGAGTTGAAACAAGGCAATGCTTACCGACTTGTCTAAATTTCGGGCCACCTTTGAAGGGCTTGAGAACGTAACCGAAGACCCCGTACACAGCCCCAAAAATATGTCTCAACTTGAAAGCCTTCCAATAGTCGAATATGCCTCTTTGACGTTCTTAACTGTGCCTTTACATAATTGTATGGAAGCAGGGTACTTTACACCAGTTTGATGGTGCTTGGGAGCGCCCCACGTGACAGCAAGGTCGATACTATCTCCAACAGCGCATTTGTATTGGTCGTCGTTGAGATCGCCCGAATTGGCGTTGTTCATCTCTAGATTATGTCAGAGTAGAACTGTTGAGCCGATGGAGACTGGCTGGCGGAAGGGGCCGAAACTTAAAAGCAATCGTACTTACTTGCATCACTAACAACTTTCTTGTCATCGGAGATTGTCAATCGACTGTCGTCACAGTAAACATTCTAGCATAAATCTCAATTAGTGATTAATTCCAATATGAAACTTCTCAAAGGGCGCACTTACGAAGTCATCATCTAGAGGGGTATCGGTCTTCTGTCTCGTGTGTAAAAGAATGGTATTCAAAACCACTACACAGGGTTTTAGCTCTATGATAGGAGGAAACACAGCCGTGAATCATACTTACAATATACCCTGTGTAGCTTGAGGTTCTTCAATGTCATATCGTAATTCCATTCTCTCGGTGTCTTTAAAGAACTCCTCACTTTACCGTCTATGATGTCCTGTCATTTCCAGCGCACAATTAGCGATGATCTTCAACGCAGATTCGTCTAAACAGACCTGATGCGCAAACACGTTTGCAATCAGCCACTCTAGCTCAGGAGGACGCGCGGGGTTGACATCGCTATTGATTGAAATACGGTGATCAGCTAACATATCGTTTCCCGTCCGTAGGGTGTCAACACCTGCTTGAGCCATTGCGAATGCTGACTGCATAGCATCTTCTACCTTGTCATCTGCTATTATCAGTATAATATAACAGTCATAAGTGGATAATGGGTGACAAACAGATGCCTTCTTTTTGGCAAGAATCATCGATATGGTATCCATGTGCCTGCCTTGTCAGCCAGACGATCAACATGATCAAGATGGACGAAGAAAATTCGTGGAATAACATGATGATGATCAGGGAATGTGTTGAAACGTCTACCAAATCTTTTCCGGTGGGTGGTAGATCGAGCTTTATCTCTGGAAGCCTGCACAAACCTCTCTACCCCGTTGCCTGCCACGTAGCTCTCTATACTGAGTTCTAGCCACATAAATCTTTACACTGCTTTCTCAGAAACATAGATACCGTGTTTCATCCCTCCATGCCTAGACCAGCTGGATGTGCTTCCTAAGTAAGACTGCATGGTCGAAAGAAGGAGTTGAGGCCACTGGAGTGGGGGCCTGTCAGTAGAGTCTTAGATTATGAGGTGACATATGTCTAATCAGACTGCTTTAGAGACAATCTGGAACTGTGCTACATGTGCCGCTGTACGTGCCACTTCCTGCGCCACTTGCCGTGCCCCTATTTCTGAGACGGAAATGAGCATTGCTTGCACACATTGGCAAACCAGAACAGTCTTCTGTCAAATGGTATACAGAAAATTTAGCGGGGCTTCTCGTTCATGTCGTAGCGTGTTCTTAGGAATGCAAAGCATGTTGTGGCTCGACGCATCAGATCGAGAAGAGAGCGAACCCAGAATCAGGACCCCTTCACTGATATGTAGTAGCCCCTAAGAAGGCACAGAAACGGGTCTTAGATTCGAGATTTGCAAACTGTTCTTACCGAGCCTGGAATAGTAACGAGAGGAAACGTTGATGATTCCGAGCGGCGACTTCATTATATAGCCCCCAAACGCGGCACAGGTCGGGTCTCAGTCCCACATGGATGCATCCAATCTTTAGTATGATCTGTCCTGGAAACAACTCAACATGTAATAAAAGGAAACATTGAGATTTTCGAGCTCCGACGTAGTGGAGATGTGATGTGGCAGTAAAGGCTTTGCAGCCTATACTTAACTAGAGACGTTCTGCCCTCACTTTGAGAGGGCCATCTCAAGATGTTTCGTACACTTGTATTGATATTGGTAACGGGCGATATCATTGATATCGCTTCTGCCGCCGCTGTCCCCACTTTTACGGCTAGCAACAACAGTGAACTTACAATCGCCCAAAAGGAAGAGGTGGTTGCAACAATTACATTAGGAGATATCGAACAATATGCCAATTATGAAGTAGTTACCTTCAATCCAGTCCAACATTCACTACTGATTGACTCTAGGGCACCGACACTGTCGAAAAACGATCTGTAGCAATCTTCCCGACTGGCATAATCACTGCAATACCGACTGACGGTATTCATGCTGTCTTCGGTCCCGATTTGCAAGCCGATATGGACAAGGTGATACAAGCAAAATGTGGAGACTCTGACCACATGGACGAGTGCCAGAAAGACATCAGCAAGCTGCTCCAAGATAACTCTTTGGGCAACCACACAAAACGCTTTATACCAGTTGTAGTGGCTGCAGCCACTGTTGCAGAAGTTTTGGGCAACGTTATAGCAGGAATCGTAGGAGCACTGGGAGGCCTGGCTCTAGGCGCAGGCATAAACGCTGCAACAGCACCTGGTAGCGTCAATCTGGAACATGTTGAAGACACCGAGAATGGTGTACTCGACCAGATTAGCTCTCTGTCGGACGCAAGAGTCGTTGCGATTGCCACGGGTATCGACAACAAGCCTATGGTCACTGTCACCCTGACCAATACTGTAGGCGCTCCCAGCCCGACCAACACACCTACAGAGGTCAGTAACTCTTGTTAACGTTTGGTGATCTCATATCATTCCATTATTTCACCTCCCCGACAACCCATGACTTTCTTGTGGCCTTCAGCTGACTCTGCTATCACAATATAGGAGGTCCGGATCGAGCAATTGAAAGTTGATGATGGGATATACAAGAAGGGCGACATTATTCTCCATATTCCAAAAGATACCGGCAACAAGCTCATGGACTACCTAGGCATGTGGGGCCTCGATCAGCTCAAAGAGACTTGCAAATCGAGCAAGCCAGGCCCAATCAATAATCGTAAACGTGCACCACCCCTAGATCCAGAATGCGAGGAAATGGTACGGCAGATGTCGGTACAGATCCTGCAAGAAACCAACAGTAATGCCTTACGGAATCTGGTTCGGGTTAACGAAGCAAATCCGATGAATCCAGCGCAAAACCGAGACGGAGCGGTGGTGCCCAATATCCGGAATGATGAAGTACTTACAGTCATTATTATTGTACGAGGTGAACTTGATGATCCAGATATAGAACAAATCTCCCTCGGCGAGATGTTGATGAGAGGTGCAATCGTAACGGAGACTGTCCTGGCAGCCGCACTAGATGCAATCGAAGAAAAGGGCAACGAGTTTACTATTTTGTTTGAGCAATCTGCGATGGAAAAGGTGAAAGAGGAAGATGCTAAATGTGAGAATGACTTGTTTTGCGTCAGCGACCACTGCAAAGGCTTGATGGAGATTGGGATTCCACTGATAGCATCGGAGATAATACAGACAGGCTTCTGTACCATGGTAAGTTATCGAACCTTATTTCTTTGGTGATATCTTCTAATCATGCAAAACAGAAAGAAGTGAAAGGGTGTCCCTGCACGAAGCTACTCGAACCATATGTCCATGAAATCGAAGAAGGATACCTCGAAGCATTGGAGGCATGGCAACAAGAGATTCTGAAGCCAATCAAGGGCGCCAATTGTGATTCCAACAATAAAATAGACCTCGATGCTAGTGACTACGATGAGTATGTTTTTGGCTATGTTTTGCGGTCGATGTGTTGCTGACATGTATCTAGCGAAGTGCATTCGGCGTGTCAACAGCATGACGAACTGAAACGCTTGAAAAAAAGAGATAATAACGCGTTTTGGTGGACTAACGTCGATGGAAACGGCGTCCAATGGTCCTTCGATTGGAATGACAAAGGAAATTGCGACTTTCAGTGTGAAGATATTTTCGATTATTTTCAGGATGACAGGGATTGTAAGTGGTGTAGCAATGACTGGATCTAATATATTTACTAATCTTATTTAGGTTCATGGGATGGTGGTATGACCAAAGCCGGCTTTATCGAAACCGATTGCGGTATCGCGAGCTACTCCATCGATAAACCAAATCCAGAATGCTGGCCGGCTGCGGTTGGTGTACCACGAGGACTAAAGGAGACAGAGGACCAACCGGGAACCAGCGTGGACGAAGCCTTGGAAGACTTTTGTAACAACATCGATGGACAAAAGGTTGAAGATAGTTCTGATGATTCGGTCAAGATGCACGCCAAACGATGGGGGTTTGCAGAATGGGGTGTTCCCGATAGGCGATCCTTCTGGCTGAGAGCCCAATATGCGAACCGATCAGGATGTGGAGGATACGAATGGCCGCGCAAGACCAATTGCAAAGCCGCTTTCAAGGAGGCGATGGAGACATGTGCGCCAGACTCACCCAGGACTACTGGTTTCATTGTCTCAGGGATCGGCTGTATCGACTACAGTCTCCACGTTACTGATAACACCCATGACGACTCGCCTCCATGGAAAGATCCCGTCATAGCGTTTCCGCCACCAATTTCAGCGCCCAGTAAAGGTGCAGAAAACTCAGTTGTGTGTGCTACTATAGGAGGTTATGGGAGACCTCTTACTAAGGATGATATGGAGAAAGCCTTCGATGCAATCTGCCAGGACGGAAAAGACATCAGGGGGTTTGGCGATAACCCTAAGTGGTCCAACATGATCGATTACCCACCCCAAGGACAGCCGCAATTCTACCCCAATGACCGCCTCACTATGCATCTCACCATGGGTGCGGCGACGCCTGATAACGGTGAGCCGTACCCATATGATGATAATTGGTGCCTGTAAGTAGAGAGCCGCTGCATCATAATACTTCGAAAGACTAACGTACTGTTAGAAATTACGATTGGAAAATAGGAAGAGAAGATTGCCAATACGCCCTCCGACGCATCTACGGCACCTGCGGGAAGGAGGATGGAGTCCAAGGCGGCGATTACACCTACAGATGCGTGCATTACAAGACGTGGCACGTCAACTTGGGCAATTGATGGTGTTTATTACCAGTTGGTTCAACGGCGACGCGTATCAAAAGATGTTCAAACTTCACATTCACATTTCAACTCGAAGAATTTTATAGAAATAAGGCTCACATAGTTCCCTCAGAACTTCGGCTCAAATTAGGAAATGCAAGTTACAATATCTTTAGCTAATCATTTACTGCCAAAATCATGATATCACATCTGCATGATACTAAGTCAAAGTTTCCTTGTCGGTTTAGTGGGACCTGGACGCCCAAATCATATGAAAACGGGAAGACCAAATCCGCAGCCACGTTCCTCATTCTTTCACAAACGTCAAGAAAGAATCCTCCATGATAAAGAAATCCTTACCTGAAGAGCGTTATGGAGATCTACAGCTAAAGTTTTCTAAAGATACATTACCTCTATAATATAGTTAGCGCATGTGTGCACACTCCTCAAAACTGTCGAAACACTCCTAAGATGGTGGACATGCTCGAACCTCATCACCACAATACAAGGAGCTCGCTACAATCTCTATGTGAACAAGCTCAGATCTCCACGCTATCCTCTCCCATCACCTTCTCCGGCCCAGGAATCGAAGCAGAGCGAACTTCCCGCTCCTCATTCGCAATACCCATAATAACATCGAATTTCTATTCCAAATCAGCACAGTTCTCTAAACTCGTTCACGAGTTGAAGCATGCTTACCGGTCCCTCAAACCGGCTTCCATACATAATCCAATACGCGCTCAACAGCACCAAGAAAATACCAATGACGGCGGAGACATAGTTCACTGAAAATCCAAGTTGTCAGCTGTCATGTCTCAAAGTTAGAATAGGAGACGTTTCATGCTTACTATTATCCTTACTCACCGGCAGCGCGCCAGGGAAGCAGAAGAACACCGTCGTTACGCCCACGAACACGACGGCAATGACATTGCAAAGATATCCATAGCGACCGAGTTTGAAGGGCGTCTCTGGGGTTTGATGTCGCAGAAGCTCTGCACGACCGCGGATTAGAAGAACGACTACTGGGAGTGCACATGAGAGGTTGAGAAAAATCGTGCATGATGCGACGTAGGCATTGAAAGCGACGCTGGGACCGAGATAGAGTAGCCCGAAGCAGAGGTTGAAGCCGAAGACGAGAAGGATCGCTGCGACGGGGACGTCGAGGGCTTTGTGGATAGTACCGAACCTGAACAATCATTAGTGATATCTCTTCGAAACTCAACGAGGAGCTGAGGCATGCGAGGGCTTACACAGAGGGGAAGATCATGCCCTTATCTCTCGCCATAGCATACAGTAGTCGAGAAGCTGAAGTGATGCAGCCCATGGTACCGTTGATGAAGCAGATCCCGAGTAGAACGGTCAGGACGACGGCAGCGGCGCGGCTGTTGGTTGCTTGGTAAATTAGTTCGGTGATGGGCATGTGCGTTTCTGTTCCTAGGACGATGTCGGGATCGGTGAGGCTGAAGAGCATCACTAGGATGAATGCTGTGCCACTATGTTGCATTAACAGTCATAGTCGGATACTGAAAAGAGCGGACGTACGTTACGCCACCAACTACGATGGAAAGTAGGATAGCTTTGGGGGCATCTGAGGTCGGCCGTGGCATCTCCTCTGTCATGTGCATGACAACGTCGTACCCAATGAGCGACAGGGCTGATTGCAACAAGCCGAGAATCCAAGCCATACCATCAGACCAGCCCGTTTCGTTCGCGAAGTCCGTGAAGACAAAGTCAGCATCTGTCTTGTCTCCTGTGGCGAGGATCGTGATACTGATCACGATCACTGCGATGATGGAGTGATATACTGGAAAATATGTGTTAGCTACTTCTGAGGATTTGAAGAGGATGACTATGACTTACGAGCGCCATCATTGTACTTCCCAAGAATTCTATTACCGAATAAATTGACGACCGTGCCATAGGTCAAGATTGATACAAAGATCAAGTACGTCTTCCAGGGCTGAATCTCATACCCGCCAGCTGACCCAATAACGCCAGCAGCAGAGAAAAATTGCGCAGAGAAGAAAGCCTCAGTGGTGACGAGCGTCAGCCAACCAGCGATACTAGTCCAGCCGACCCAAAAGCTGATTGAGTTGCGCCATTTAGGCGTGCATAGGGAGTAGGTGAAGTGATACTAAACACTTTTAGCATGGCAAAAAAAGAATGAGATGGCATGTTACCTGTCCACCAGCCGTTGGCCAGATAGCTGCCATCTCCCCTAGACTGGCTCCGAGACAAAGATTGCACAGCACGCAGAATATGAAGCCGTAGAGAAATGCGACGGAGCTGCCACTAGGCATGACGATACCAAGACTGCCAGCAAGAGCAATCCATGTGCTAGTGGGTGTCAGCTCTTATGAAAGTGAATAGAGTCCGCAGATACTTTACTTCAAGATAGCAAAACTCATGCCCACCATCGTCAACTTCGAAAGACGAGGCTTGAGATGCCCGGCCACGGGGCCATTGAGGCTCTCGGAGCCAACATGTGAGGTAGCTTCCTTCATTGCAATTCGAGGCACTTCGATGATTCTGCAGAGATAGTCGTCCCAGTCAGTTTGAAGGGACGTAGCCGTTTATGAGACGTATCCAGGTAGTTGAACTGATCGACTCATGTTCAAAGGGACGCATAAGACCGAATCTGGATGACCCTGCTTAATGGCCTATCTGTCCAGCCATTGATCGCGAAGTACTTCTGCTCATCGGTGAAACCAAAAGACATGATTCGTCGATAAGGCCAGTGCTGTGCCGCATCGACTATCAAGACCCAGAACACCAATGATGTTGAAAATGCCGAACCGGCAAGTCGGCGTCTACTACTGGAGATGCACTTACGACTTGTGTCTGTGACATGAATCAGATAGGACGAATTAGTTGCGAAGTTCTGCGATATCGTAGTCGCGTTCCAACCCGAAGCGAAGCAACGGGTGAGCAGACCAAGGCTCTGGGCAGTGAGCTTGTGGAGACGAACACCGTTAGCACACAAGCGAACAGCAAGTCCCCACTGGAAACCGCATATGTATTCTGAATTCAGTCTGGTTATTCCTTTGGCCTCGGAGTACGCATTCCATGGCCGTGGTGTTGGTGAAGCTATTGAGGAAATACATTGCGATCTGACCAATCGGGGTGATAGCCCAAGAAACTGCCGACTGAGGTAAGGCAGGACATTGCGATCTGACTAATGACACGAGAAACCACAGCTCCACACTGAGGAGACTGCGAGATGCGGGGTCGAATCAGAGAAAACCGCCCAGAACAGCAAGATATAAAAAAGACGTGTTTGGTTCATCGAAATTGAGATCCCAAGTGAAAGAGAATGGCTTCCAGCACCAAGGTCCGCGTTGGCGCTGTCCAGTCGGAGCCAGTCTGGCTTAACCTCGAGGGAAGTGTTGATAAAACGATATCGCTCATCAGAGATGCTGCGAAGGATGGTGTGAAGGTCTTGGGTTTTCCTGAGGTTTGGATACCCGGATATCCATGGTAAGTTCCCTTAGGAAGACTGCCCCCAAAAGCTCGGACTCATGGAGGGTTGGACTTAGGGGCATATGGACGACTTCTGTAATAGGTACAGCTGACACTTTGACTGGAAGTTCGATAGGTGCTGACGTTCAACCAGGAAACGTCAACATGATCCATGACTATATGCATAACTCGCTTGTCAAGGAATCGCCACAGATGCGTCGAATCCAGGAGGCCGTCAAGGAGACTGGCATGTTCGTCGTGCTCGGGTATAGCGAACGAGACGGTGCCAGCTTGTACATGGCCCAATCCTTCATCTCTCCGGAAGGCGAGATTGTTCACCACCGACGAAAAATCAAGCCGACGCACGTTGAACGAACGCTTTGGGGTGACGGCCAGGCAGATTCGCTCAAGACTGTAGTCGACTCGCCGTTCGGTAGGATAGGTGGCCTGAACTGCTGGGAACATCTTCAACCGTACCATTGCCCCGACGCCAGTAAGCCTTCTCAGACTAACGCCCTTCGCAGATTACTACGATATTACGAGTATAGTCAAGGAGTCCAGATTCACGTTGCCAGCTGGCCGGCTGAGTTTGAGATGCCCGATCCAGAGAAGCAACCTTGGTTGTATCACGAGACAGGAGAGGCCAGCTATCGGGCGAGCCAGTTCATGGCCATCGAAGGACAAACTTTCGTACTTGTTGCAAGCCAGATCATAACGGAGGAGAACTTGGAGAAGAACAACTTGTTGGGAAACCATGTTACGAAGACAGTCAGTGTCCTATACCGACAGCCTTCTGTGTACCTGCTGACAGCTTTCCAGCCTGGTGGAGGTTTTTCAATGATCTTCGGTCCGGATGGAAAATCTTTGTGCGAGCCGGTGGGTGTCGGTGAGGAAGCGATATTGAAGGCTGATATTGATCTTCGGGACATCGATTATGCGAAGACGGTACGTGACCATTGCCGTCTATTGCCAACGAGCAGCAACAGAATTGCTACAGAATACTTGAGTATGCTGATGTTCGCCTAGTTCATCGATACCGTTGGGCATTATGCAAGACCAGATATGTTGAGCTTATTGGTGAATCCAGTCGCCGCGAAGCACGTAACAACTATGAGGTAGAATGCAGTCGAAGAGAAAGCGGGCCAGCCGGGGGGTATCATATAAAGGACGGTACAGAAGAGTCAGAATCAATAAGCGTTCGCCAGTCCACGCGCGTCGGTACTTTCTCATCAGCAGTCAGATCTTGTTGTTTCCAGACAGCTTGTATGAGACCTCGTATAATCTGATAATTTCCGATGCGACGCTTCTGGTCCATGGCATCCAGTATTTGGAGCGTCTTCAGGCGATCAACATCCGAGGTGACATTGCAGGCTAACATGAACAACGGCCACGGACTCGTACATATCTCCATCTGATCCAAGATAGCGAATCCTTCGTTGACAAGACCTTGGACTCCGTTTTCGGGTATCGTCGCGCGTGGTGCGACTTGATAGAGGTACAGCATTGCGCCAAGCCGATAGAACTCTGCAGTAAGGGTGATGCGCCGATGATCGATGGTGCCTATCGTCTCACCGAAGCTTATATGGATCTCTTGGTTCAAGTTCTTCAGTCGCTCTCGCATGCGAGTTGCAAGCTCAATCACCTCTCGTGGTGGCTGTCCTGGCGACCACGAGTTGCTGTCCTTGAACGCTCGCAGCTGGTTGGTGCAGGATATCAAACTCAGGAGCTCTGGAGAACATCCGAGCGAGCCGACGATCTTTCGTGTCTTGCTGTCATCCTCTGGCAGCTCGATGTTGACAACACTGTTCAGTGAAGCTACATTCGCAGAGTGGCTGTAGCTGCTGAAGGTGTCATGGTAGTTGAACCAGGAAGAAAAGAAGTCAAAGGAGGGCATGGTGCGCTCATACTGGGACAACGCAGCCGTGATCGATTTCGCACCTTGAAGATGGAGATGCCACGTTGTGTCGGAGGCATCGAACACCTGTGGTAAATTTAGCTACCTTCGGAACGTTCGTTACGGTCTGCTTACGCTGTATACGCATAACATCATACAAGACGCGAATTGGCTCAGTTGGCTGGCCGTCCCATTTTGAAAGGAGTCACTCAACGACTTGATAGCCTTGACTTTGTATCGCAACGCGTCCTCTGCTCTCCCAAGGTGAAAAGATGACAGGGCGAGTGTTGCTTGTAATAAGCTCGTGGATGCGGCGTCTGACGAAGCTAACGCCATAGGAATGAGATCGAGGCGGAAGCCATTGGAGTTGTCATCGATCGTAGTTATCATACGCGCCAATACTTGATCGTCTACCACCTTCGTCAGCATTACCGATGTTTCGTTTAGCATTACCTCGCATACAATAACTTAGTAGGTACCCATCCTTACTCTCAAAACCCGGCGCAATGGATATAGCCGGCGTCGGACCAAGGCTGAGGTTCTTTAATCCCTTCTCCACTTTGATCAGATCCTGGAAATTGATCTTCTCACCACTAAGGTCGTCGAAAGTGGTGTTCAGGAACGCGAAACTGCCATTCTGGGTTATGTAGTGCTTTGATGAGGTCCCCGGATCAGCATGGTATTTCTTTTGCTTGCGCCGGCCATCAATTTTGTCGGGCCACGCCAGCTTCAGGCCGTAACCATTGCATGTCCGGTTAGACCTCTTGCAATTTTGACATGTCGGTAGCGCTCTATCACAGCCGACCTTGCGTTCTGCCCTCTGATCAGCGAGTCGTCCCACCTCTGTATCGTGTAAAAACGTCGCACCTTTGCACGTCCAGCAATTGTGTATCGCCTTCTTCAACATTGAACCTGGTGGGCGAAGCTACGTTTAAAGTGCCATTTGACCAAGAATGATGCCCAAGAGCCGGTGCGTGGGGATGGGGAGTTGGGATGACTGATGAGCGGAATGAGGGTCCAAGAGATAAAAGCGTTAGTCACGGCGTCTGATTGGAGAACCCTCCTGTCGGAAGCCCTTTAGTCAACAACCGGATGTTCGTCCACCCCCTGTCACTGACACTAACGAGGTGGGGCACAATGGCGCGATAGCTGTCTAGACTGTCATATCAAAAGCTTGAAATGATCGTGTCCATTGATGTTTCATTCATACTAGATAGCCAGGTGCTAGTCTTCCAAAAAGTCCGTTCCTAGCTGCGAAAGATACCAATGTCAACACGCCCGCGATCATACTACAAGTTAGGTGACCACGAATCTGCTTCTCCCAAGACCTAAACCTCGGATCCCCAAGCTGGTGGCAGTATGGCCTTGATATGTGTTGAACTAGCGTTACTTCGTAACATAAGGTTCTCCATATCTATACTTAAGGCGTACTACGTGACGAGAGCGGCTCGATGACTTGGCAAGACGCCATGCGAGCCCGAACCCGAGCGTCTGTCTGCTCCAGATTTTTACTGCGAAGCCGAAGAAATAAGTCGCTTTTGCCGCAAGAACCAATCGGGTATATCATGTCAATCGTTGAAAAGTGAAGTGGTATGTGCTGCGGTCACTCGCCAGCACCATTCCCTCGAAGTCGTCTGTTTAGGCTGCCAGTTCGACCCAAACCCGATGCGCCAAGCGATGCCCTGTTCGAGCTGAACTGCGTAAGAGGCTGAGTTGACCTGCTGCTGAAATCAGCTGGTCCTTGCTTCTCGTACGCAGGAGAACTATGCCGGTCAATATTATATCGTCTGTTGTTGTCCCGAAAAAGCAAGTTGCTCTCGTTTGCAATGCCAGACACTGTTGGCCTTCGCAGAGACGAGGTGTGCTGTAGTGCTGGCGACGGTTGCAGTTCTGGCATCGGCTCCCGTGACGTGTACTCTCTACTGAAACGGTTCGTTTTGTTCGAGGCGCGAACCTCCCGAAAGTCGGTCATTGCACGAGACGGCGCCCTCAGTGTTGGATCCTCATCCTCGTCATCGTTCGTTCGACGTGTCCGAAGCAAGCTCGTACCGGCACGGCTCAACCTTGATGGTATCTGTGACTGAGAGGGCGTTGGGGGCTCCAGGCTAGCCTCACGAGAATTGCCATTGATTCCTTGAGCCATTAGGCTGCTTCTGCGTGCTTCGATACGGCTCATTGCTCGGCTAGGACTTGAGCGAGGGACTTCAATGTCCTCTGTCTCAATGCTGGTACGTATCGACGGGGACTCGCCGTTGATCTGAACGCTCGGACGACGGGAGCTCGCAGCGGCCGCTGATCGTATGGCTGGGCTCTGAATGGTTGGCTTCGTGTCGGTCAACGCAATGCAAAGCTCAGTGAGACTTCGACAAATGCTATCTGCTTTTCGGCGCACATGTCGATCCGGGACGGTGGCACCGTTGATGATTGAGCTGGCCGATATCAGGGTGCCTTGCGGGCCAGCGCTTCCTGTCATCTCAGCCAATTCTAACGCTTCGGTTGCTGTTGTTTCAAGTACTCGGTAGACCGTGGGCGAGATGGTCACTTTGGCCTTCTTTAGAGCTTCTCTCAACAGGGGATGCACTTTGGGGGCCCGAGAGGTGCCGTCGTCCTTATCAGGCGAGGTATCGCGGGGTTTTCTTTGATTTTGAGGAGACGAAGAAGCTGTTGTAACGGATGTGTTAGCTGTGCGTGGTCGATCACCAGAAGCATTCGAAACGACCGCTGCTGAAGTTGCTGGGATCTTCCCACCGAGCTCAATCTTCCGAATCCTGTTCTTCAACTCGTCTAGCTCATCCCACACCGAAGCAGCTGGTCCTGTCGAGTCAATTGAGTCTGTTCCATCCGCTCGTGAGCCTGTCTCTTGAGAAGCGTCAACATGTGGCGTCTCAGGATTATCACGTGAAGAAGAATAGTGCAAGTTCGACGGTCTGTATGCCTGTGTGCGACTGGGTGGCGTATCTGGATACGATGGACGTCTCCTTCCGAATTGGGAGATGTACTGAGAAGGCTCTTGTTCCTTCGGCCGGGGCGACGACGATTTAAACGAGAGATCGAGAGGGAAACGCGACCGCGAAGGCTCGAGCGGATTAGCTGGTGAGAGAGGGGATTGCTCTCGCTGTGCTCGAGGGGTAGTTGCAGAGAGCGGGAATTGCAAATTCCGGCGCGACTGAGCACCTGCCTTGGTGTCTATTGTCGAAGGTAATCTGCTCGTACTAGGTGTTGTTGATGTGGACGAGAAAGCGTTCGACGGCAGTGATTGTCGATTGCTTGAGCGAGCTATGCGAGACTGCGAAAGGTTAGGTTGTGAACACACAGGAAATGATGATGCCCGATGGCACCACCACTAGAGGGGCTCCTTGCGAGCACAAGCTAGCAAGACAACGTACCCGTACACGGTCCCCGCGTGATGCGGCATCACCAGCGCCCGCTTTTGATCTGTCCTCCGCGATATCCATGAAAAGATCTCCGCCCTGCTCGTCGCCCGAGCCTGAGCTTGCTGATACCCCGCGTCTGCTGATTTTCGGCCGCGTGTCCTCAGACTGACTGTGTAGAGCCGATCCGTACTCTGAGGACCCGTCAACGGAGCTTTCCATGTGCCGTTCTTTCCGAGGCTTATGTGTAGAACTCTGGCGTGAGATACTTGGTGTTTGTTGTGGGGTGTACTCAACAGAGCTAGCGGAGCTATCCCTGCGTTTTCTCTGTCCGCCAGAACTTTGCGAAGTAGCACCAGGCGAGACGAGTCCAAGCTGGAGCAACTGTTGCTGCGCAAACGCGAAGTCGTTCGGTTTCTGCGACCTGCGCCCGATATCGACGGTTCCGCGAGTGATGAGAGTGATCGGGGGTCCGCGCGAGTTGTCTATGCCATGGCCGCTGAAAGAGCTAAACAGAAGTCAGCAGGTGTCCATACAGAAACCAGCAGTAACCTTGGTTCTGCCCTTGCCGGGGAGCGCTCGCAGTCGCCCCGCCCGTGGCGCTATGCGCTGTAGCGCTTCCCATATCACGGGCAAGAAAACATCAAAACAGAGTTGAGACTCACGCGGGTGGTCTTCGGGCTGCAGGCGAACGCGGTTCCTTCCCAGACGCAGCGGATTGTGGGGAGAAATAACCGTATGAAGGCGAAGTCGAGATTGAGCTTGAAACCGGGCCTGGTGTCAGTTTTGGCGTGGAGGGGTCGTCCGTGACGGTTGCTCGTCGATTGCGCGGTGAGGTCGAGGCAGCCGAGAAAGTCGAGGGTGGCTTCGGCAGACGCAATAGTGACGGTGTCGAAGACACTCGCTGATGCTTCGCGGGCGATGTGCGCTGAGACGCGTTGTTTTCCTGGAGCCGAGAAGCTTGATTATAGTTGTGTTGCCCTGCCCCAGCGGACGCAGAGGCAGAGGACCCCTTCCGAGAATGGGTTGGCGGCATCTTGTCAGTACCTGGCGCGAGACTTGCAAGCTAAGTCCCAGCTTGTCATCCAGCTCTGCGCTCGACGAGCGACATGCTTGCGGAGAGCCGCCGTTTCAAACAGTAGGCATCCTGAATCTTTGCGCGCTACAGCATCTTGTAGAGAGGACGACACTCTGAGCCGTGTTCCTGGCGGAGGGATAACTTAGCCATGCGCAACCGTCGCGGACGAGCAGCTAGCGCTATGCACGAGACATCACAATCCCTATATCACAAGCACTTAATATCGTCGCCATTGTGGATTTGTGGTGACGTGCATCAGTTCTAGTTCACTTTAGTCCTATCTTTATCGTCGAGTATCCGCTTCAGTGCTGTCGCTGCCGCTGCCGCTGCCGCTGTAACACCTTCAGGGGAACTTGTGGGACTCAACCGAATGCACTGAGTCGAGCCACGAGATGGTCTGAGCCAACGTCAAAGGAATGACATGCTCCAGGCCGCAAAGGGAATTTCAATCAGCGTCTACGGTTCTGCGAATTGTGCTTTTGCTGTGCAATTTACCGTCGACAGCTGCGATTCAGGAACAACGTTTGATCTTACGAGGGGCTGGGAAATTAGGATAATCGTTCCTATTCGAGCCAATCGTGCAGAAGCGATCCCCTTTCTTTTTGCGCATCCGCTTCAAAAGGTTTTGAGCCTTTGAAGGGATTTGTGGTTGGTCTAACGATATGCATGCAGAGGGTTGGCAGCTGCTGCAGGTTCAATTGCATTCAGACGGTGAACTTGTAACCATAAATCCCACCACCATGAAACACTGTCTGACCGTCTTAAGATCAATAGTTGAAAGTAACTCTACCTTCTAAGGTTCCACACGATCGAAAGACTTCCGCATGTTGAATGTTCAGGTCGCTAGACGGCATGTTCAGCCACGCGGCGGCTAACGCACCAGAAGTGATGGTCAAAATTAAAGTTCAGAGCCAAACTAGTTCCGTCTGTGGAGACTGCAGATGATAGGCACCAGTCACGTGAACTCTCGGCTCGGGAAAACTGATTGACCGCGGAAGTGTTAGACTTTCACAACTTCGAATACGACTCAGCGTCACGGGCAACCCTGCCATCACCGCTTTCACCTTCTCTCGACTTTGTATCGTGCTTCATGACTACGGGTCGCGTCTAAAACAACTCCCACAGCCCGACCCTACGCCCTTCCGCCACCTTACCTTACCTCACATCCACTGCGACGCTGCACTCTGCCACTCTACGACACAATGTCGTCCATGACTTCGCTTTCCAAAGCGTTGCCTAAGCCGAAGTACACTGGAGAAGACGAGCAGATCAAGAGCGGTAACGCACAAATCTTCGACCGAGAAAAGCATCAAATCGCACGACAATCTGGCCCACCTCCATATCCGCGAGACCTCAAGTCGTGGCGGCCGAAGCCAAGCGACATCAACCACGGCGATGGCGGCGCGTTTCCCGAACTCGGGTTCGCTCAGTATCCAGGAGGTGGCATGGGCAGGAAGGGAGGTCCAACAACATCCAACGCGCTAGTGAAGAGGGTGGATTCTGAGGGAGCTACAGACTATGCGGGCGAGATTGCTAGGCGGGGACATAGCGACAAGAGAATAATACAAACGAGCTTCAAGGATCTGATTCCGCTTAGGCAGCAGGCCAATGCGGGAGAGCTGGACCTTGAGAAACCGAATGCTGAGTTGGTGGAGCAGACCAGGGAACGAACAGCTGCGGCACTTCAAGCCCTCGTAGCAGGGCAGACGGCTGCTCAGCGACCAAAGAATGTGCAAGGTCGCAAGAAGGACGAGCCGACTTTCGTTCGCTACACGGCGAGTGATCAGATGGGCAGTTCTGGTGGAAAAACTCGAATCCTCAAGATCCAGCAGCGGCAGATCGACCCAATGGCCCCGCCTCTATTCAAGCACAAGCGTATACCTGGACGAGCGCCGTCTCCTCCACCGCCAGTCCTGCACTCGCCCCCTCGCAAACTCACTGCAGAAGACCAGGAGATGTGGCGCATTCCTCCCTCGATTTCGAATTGGAAGAACCCCAAGGGTTACACGGTTCCTCTCGATAAGCGGTTGGCTAGCGACGGGCGCAGTCTTACCGATGTGACGATCAACGACAAGTTTGCGCAATTCTCAGAAGCTTTGTTTACCGCCGACCGACACGCTCGTGAGGAAGTGAAGCAGCGCGCACTGTTGCAACAGAAGTTGGCCGAAAAAGAGAAACTACAGCGGGAAGATCATCTGCGAGCCCTCGCCCAGAAAGCTCGCGAAGAACGCACAAACCGCACACGAAGATCAAGAAGCTATTCATCGTCGGGGGAGAGTGACGAGGAAGACGCAATTCGCCAGCGCGAGGAAGCTCGCCGGGAGCGCCGACAAGACCATCAGCGCGAGATGCGACAGTCGCGCATGGGTACCGAGCGCAAACTGCAGATGATGGCTCGCGAACAGAATCGCGATATATCAGAAAAGGTAGCGCTGGGTCTGGCGAAACCTACACAGAGCGGAGAATCGATGTACGATTCACGCTTGTTCAATCAATCTTCAGGCTTCGACTCCGGTTTCAACGAAGACAACCACTACGACAAACCTCTTTTCGCGGCTCAAGACGCGATATCCTCAATCTATCGACCGAATGTACAACAAGACGACGGCGATGACGGAGGCGAAACTTACAACAACTTGACTAAGAACAGCAAATTCGAGGTTCTAGGACGGGCGAAAGAGGGTTTCAAGGGCGCAGAATTCGCAGAGGTGAGTTACCAACGGCCCAATGCAATGCTCAAGAACCTTTCACTAACAGACCCGAAGGAACGCGAAGGACCCGTCCAGTTTGAGAAAGACACCGACGACCCTTTCAACATCAACCAAATGATCGACGAAGTCAAGAGCGCGAAGCAAGGCGAGAAGCGGTATGGGATTCAGGAACCCGAGGGTAGGGAGAAGAAGCGTGCGAGGGTAGACGACGACAGTGACTGAGCAGAGCCTTGTATTTGAAACTGGAGAATAGGACGCTTGACATGGATAGGACACGATGCTCCTAGCGTGAAGCCAGCCCGGCATGATCAAAGGGATAGGAGTCATTCGAGGAAGGGACGGAACGGACATTGTGCATGGAAATCTTTGGTCCCTGGGCATCTTCATTTGATTGTGGTCATGGTTTAGACCATAGCAACGGCACCTACCGATGATGTACGTTTGGACATGGCATAGAGCTTTGTATTTAGCATCCATCCATTGCATCAGCGACGGCACATCAAAATACACCAACAGTCATCATACAACCCTGTATGATCCCAAAGTCTCTTTCGACCCAACATCTTCACACATCACTGACATGCCAACAAATGACGAACACGTGTAACATGTAAAGCTAATCAAGCTCTCTTCATTCAATACCGCAACATCTCGTCCGCACTTTCCTTCCCCTTCTCACTCTATCCACACACCTCAAAACATACTACTCCAGCTGAACTGCGCATAGCATGCAAAGCTACACCATGGGTATCGAAGACAAACAACGTTAACACTACCACCCCAGCCCAAGAGTCCATCCACCCCAGTAAGATGGCTCAAGTCATTCATTTCATACAAATCTGGAACTCAATCAAAGTAATCCTCCAGGCCGTTATTGTGTGAATGTACTCGTTGGATGTCGTAATAGGGAAAGCAAGAGAATGGGAAGAACGCCGAAGCTAAACTCGGGAATGCCAAAATGAAACATATGTATCGATGTCGTGTGTACAAGGAAAATGCACGTCCTCAGCGTCATGATATTTTAATGAGGAGTCGCTATCATTCGTTGTCGAGTGGGAACCAGTGGTTTGACGGTGACCGCGGACGACGGCGTACTGCTCATCTTGTCAATAGACGAGGAAGACAAGGTGAAGGTCAGATGTTTAATCCTGACCCATGACCTCGCTCGTTTCCCCAAAATCCTCGTCCATCCCGTCGTCATCGTTATTGAGTGCCAGTCCGCCAGCAGATGCAGTGAGGGGTGCCATACCCTCGCCTAATTCGCCGTCCGCACTATCGTCGAACATCGTATCACCGTGGAAGCCGGCTGCATTCGGGTGCAGGCGCGGAAAGTCGCCGTTAAAAGAGTCTGCATTCAAATAGTTGCGCAGACGCTGAACGCCAACACCAGAGAATACACAAAAGACGTCGCGCTGATGGTCGTTGAACTCGGCGGGGGCTTCGCGGCAGAAAATAACAAGGTCTTCACGGAGGAAGGCTTGGACGCCCGTTAAGCTGAGGTGGGTGAGGCGAGGGCAGTTGTTTAGGAGTGCGTGGATACCCTGAAAGATGGTTAGCATGGCAGTCTGGCAAATCAGAGGGGATATCATTGACATACCTGAAGGGTAAGATTGGTGCAATAGCTGAGATGGACTCGCTCGAGCACGCTGGGTGCTACTGGACCGCTTGAACCCATCTGCTTCGGCTTTGCAAGTGCCAAAATACTTCGGTCCGTGATATTGCCGCACTTGACCAGGCCTATCCGCTTAAGCTTTGGCAGAGTCGCCAGCTGTGTCACGGAGTTGTCGGTCAGATTCGAACAGCACGCCAGGTCAATATATCGAATGCGGTTGCAGAGCTTGACCAGCTGAGAAACTCCAGCATCCGTGATGCGGGAGCAGTGGCCGAGGTGAATGTAGTGCAGGTTCTTGCCCAGGCGCGTGATAGCCAACACCGCTCGGTCTGTGAGAAGCCTACACTTTGCGAGGACGAGATTGCGCAGGCGAGGAGCGGCCTGGACGATTTTCTGAACGCCTGCGTCTTGGAGCTCTCCGCAATCGGTCAGGTCCAAAATTCTCAGGCTCTCGTAGGTAGCTTCTGACGGAAGGCGAAGGAAAGCATGATCGGTTATACGCCAACAGTGTGCCAGGCGCAACTCTCGCAGATGCGGTCCTTCTGTAATGAGGGTGGTAATCGACTCGTCTTCCAGATTCTTGCAGTCGTGCAGATCGATTTCGAGAATGTAGCGGCAGTTCATGGCAAATGCGATAATTGACTTGTCCGTCAACTGCGAGCATCCGTTCAGCTTCAGACGCTTGACATGCCTGCAGTTCCGAGCCACGGCCTCCAGCGAGTCGTCTGTGATCTTCTTGCAGTTCGTGATATTGAGTCCCTGGAGTCGGATTGCGTTCTGAGCTAATGCGAACATCGTCCTGTCTGTGATGGAGTCCAAAGATGTGACATCAAGGGCCAAGAGACTGCGGTTATCCTTCAGCATGGCGGTCAGACTCTGATCCGTCAGCTTCGTGCAGTTTGTGAGCGTCAGACGCTCCACACGCTTGCAGCCTTGCAGAGGGAGCAGTGTCCCGTCGCTGACCTCGGTGCCGAGCGCAGACAAGTTGAGACGCTTGATCAGGCTGGCGTAGTCGAAGAAGCTGTCGACTTTCCGAACGGTGGATATAACGTTCTTAACGCTACTCCATTTGTTCGTCTGAGGCCTGTGCCAGAGCAGTCCGACACTGTTTCTCGACCATTCTCTGGATACCAACATGCAGTTCTTCAGGTCTGTGGTCGAGGATAGCTTTGCGAATATGGATATCATAAGCTCGGCGGGCAGGCGTGAGATGGGAGACACGCGACAGCGCTCCTCCAGGGCTCGTCTGAGGGCCTCATCTTCCGAGTCGAGGGCCACTGAAGGTGCGAGAGAGGATTGCGAATCGTTCGCCTGCAGCATAAAGGAGTCGTTGTCATCGTCTTCTATACCGCGCTCCGGTGACGTGGATGCGGAGGTGTCGGAGCGGGAGGCGCTGAGGTCGCGCTGCATTCGGCGGGAGCGGGTCATGGTGAGATACTTTGCGTCTGAAATACCGTGGGTGCAGATATGGTCTCTCTGTTTGCAGTTGCAGCGTTTGGCGGGCTGAGGTCGGGCGGATCGGGGTCGGTAGGGTCGTAGGTGTTTGCGCGGTCGTAATTGGCGTTGGGTGAGGAGAAGTGAGGTTGGCTAAGCGACGCAGCAGCAGCAGCTGACTTCGGCCAAACAAGCTGGAGCGGGATGTTTCTGCAACACCGGGGGGCGGTTTGAGAAGTATTGCGGGGATGAGAGTGTGCGGCTGGGGCGAAGAGTGAGTGCGTGTGTGCAATTGCTGTGCCACAGGACGCGGCGACGTGCTCTTGTATTGAAGAACTTGCTCGTTGCTGTGACAAGAGAGATACACACGGCAGCCTCGGCGGTGAAAGCACGAACAGCAACTAATGGGCAGTAGACGATGCTGGGGAGCAGGTACGTGGAGGCGCCTGCTTCTCCTGGGCGACGTGAGTAGCTGAGTAGATATGGACTCAGGGACACTGGCAAGCGGAGATGTAGTGGTGAAGCAGTGGCCCACAGTACAGAGCAGCAAGAGGGACCTTCTTGGCGACATGGATAGGCCATGCCTGCGAGCTGTTGCGTCAAGCTGCTGCTTTGGGCGCGGCCGGGGCAGCGTCGATGGCCTTCTGGATCTCGAGCCCTCATCACAACCACAGCGGGCCTCGAAATGCTCTGATGAAACACCCACCCTGCGCGCCGCTGCCGCCTCTCGAGCGGGATGGCGCTATGGCGTACCCCATCGGCGTCGCGGTCCTTCGAGCGCCGACCTGAGCTTCTCAAGAGGCGTCATGTGTTCAGCTTCGCACCCACCTGACAGCCGCGCAACTTGGTTCACACGCGTGCGTACGATCGCCTGAGTCTCGCCGCAGGTCTCTCCACGAGTGCTGTGGCCGTCGCTACCCATCGCCGTGGGTTGAGGTTGCTGCGCGACCCCGCATGTTGAGACGAAGAGCCGCTTCGAGCATCCCCAAATCTAGACCCTCAGCCTCGAACGCATGTTCCTCTTGTACTCATCTACTTCGGACTCTGCCGCGGCATACAATTTGCGTCCTCGTATTTTTCATACAACTCCGTTCACCGACGGGGATCATCACGGCTTCTTCCCTTTGCATCTCTGGACGCGGTGTACATCACACTTAGGCAGGGCGCGCCCGCAGCCGCGAACCAGAAAGCAAGATGGGGAATGACATCCACGGCCGCGTGGCTTCAGAAACTTGCTGCAGGGCAACGACAGCAACACGACGGCTTTACACCATGAGAGCGTGGCGCAACTGTAGGTCCCGCGCCTTGGCCATCAGTACCTACATCCACCAGCTTGGAACGCCAGATCGACATGTCGCGTCTATTCATTAGGAACCTGCATGTTTGTTTCTGTTGACGTCCCTCTTGTTGGTTTCCTCACATCGTCCTGTCTACCATTTACTGCTGTTGCGTGTCTTTGTATGACGTAGGTGATTTCATCCGAGCTCTGTTGCAACCATCTTCACTTGTCTTGGCATCCTCAAGGTCAACCATACAACCAAGTTACAAGCTTTAAATGTTACCGATCGGATTTGTCGAGGGTGGCTTTACGATTGCTGTATTATCTCCTACTGTCATCCGTACTCCGTCGGACCTCTACTACAAAGTCCAAGTCCACATTTCGGTCAATATTGACAGATAATCCCAAACTGGACACTGGATCCGATGTATTCAGAGGACATCTTAGGCCTGATGAGAGTCAATGACAAGCACTAAATCTAACATCCACTCAACGAACAAGATACCTCCGTGAAGTATCCCGCGTGTCTGTAAACTTGAACAGCGAAGCAGCAGCCGGGATCCCGACAATCTACCCTCGACAAGGAGTAGTTCCATCTTCAGGTGCTTGACTATTCTAGGTCGTAAGAACGTGGTGTAGCTGCTAGTGCTTCTGTAGTTACGTGTGCACCTATCATCGTCCTCGTACTCCACTTCTAGTACTCCACTTCTTCCATAATTGCCACACATACCACGGTTAGACTATGTAAGGTTTGTCGTTCAACCCTCCATCGTACCGAGCAACATCTCTGCTATTCAAAATGCCGTTGGTACGTCTTCTTGGAGGTCGCTCTTCATAGACGCGCTAGACCCGTACGAGTAGTAGAATTGAACCCCTCGCTTTTCATCGACAAGCTGGTGGAGTCTTGGGGATGTGAAGTCACTACGCACTAGATATAGAGCAATCAGTGTTCATGTAGTCGGATTCTCTAAGACGCAAGAACTTTTTCTCGTACCCTTTCGAAGACACGGAGTCTCGCATCACGATTTACCTTAGTATGCAAACACCTCGATGCAAATGGTATATAACCAAAGCAGCTTTTAGCTTTCTCATACGGTTGTCTTTAAGTTGAAGGATTCCAAAGTCTAGCCCCAAAAATCGTATGAGCTGTAATACATACCAATTTCAAATTGGCTGTTTGCATTCACTGTCTCAGATGTCGTGGTTAAAGTGTCTGAAAGAAGGGCGAATCATGTGTGGATCAGTCTTGCGCCACAGAGCTGGACTTCCGAGGAATAAATTCAACTCGAGGACAGACAATGAATATGCTCAGTCGAAATGCGTTTTGTAGTGAGAACTCTGCTTCTGGAAACGTAGACACTTAATATTAGCACATCTGTAAATCGTTGCCTGCAGTCGAGTCCTAGTGTGGCTCAAGCGGAGCACCGCCTTACAACCATTCACGACCCACTTGAAACCCTCACTCAGGCACACGCCCTATGACCAGAACAGCCGCCTCCAGCACCAACTACGCTCATTGAGCGTGACAAAGACTCGCCCTCGCCCGTCCGCAACCTACATGATTGAGTCCTAGCCTCGACCGTGTCCTGCACCGCTGCAGGCATCCTCTACGCTCCCCACACCGCCCACCATGTCCTCCGCCCGCTATGCCAACCCCTCGACACCTGCCCAGCAAGCCACCTACCGCGCCTCAGTCCCGGTATCAAATGCCCCGCCTGGCACTTTCGCGCCGGGGACGAAGGTCCAGTGCGGCAGCCACCGCGTCGTTATTGAGAAATACCTGTCCGAGGGCGGCTTTGCCCACGTCTATGTTTGCCGCATCCCCAAGAACGACAAAGAGCCGAATCTGCCCGAGATCGCAGTCTTGAAGAGGGTAGCAGTGCCGGACAAGGACGCGCTGGCGAATATGCGGACGGAGGTGGAGACTATGAAGAAGTTGATCGGGCACAGGCATATTGTCACTTACATTGATTCGCACGCCAGCGGGCTGAAGAATGGCGGCTACGAGGTCTTTCTGTTGATGGAGTACTGTCAAGGTGGAGGGCTGATAGACTTCATGAACACGCGGTTGCAGCACAGGCTCACCGAGCCGGAGATCTTGCATATCTTCTCTGATGTGGCGGAGGGGGTTGCGACGATGCATTACTTGAGGCCACCGCTACTACATCGCGATTTGAAGGTTGAGAATGTGTTGATTAGTGCCGGCAAGGACGGGTCCAAGATATACAAGGTGTGCGATTTTGGATCCACAGCACCACCGAGACCGGCAGCGAAGACGGCAGCTGAGGGCAGGTTGATTGAGGATGACGTCCAGCGGCATACGACCTTACAATACAGGAGTCCAGAAATGATCGATGTATACAGGAAGCAGCCGATAGACGAGAAGAGCGATATCTGGGCTTTGGGCGTGCTGTTGTACAAGCTGTGTTACTATACGACGCCTTTCGAAGAGGTTGGACAAATGGCCATCTTGAACGCGACCTTCAAGTACCCGTCGTATCCTGTCTTCTCGGACCGGATAAAGAAACTCATTGGTATGGCGGACGATTAAGTATTGGACGGGCGAGGCTGACCTTTGCAGGATGGATGTTGCGTGAGAACCCACGAGACAGACCGAACATCTACCAAGTGATAGTTGAAGTGTGCGCTATGAGGCACAAGACCGTGCCTATCAAAGATGTATGTGCCTGAACACTCTAGATATCTATTCATACTAACTTTTTGGAGATCTACTCGAATCGAACTCAGTCAGAAGACCGAAGAAACCAACAACTTCCGTCGGCAGAGGATGTTACATCGCCTCCTGTAATAGGACTGCAGAAAGTTGCTCCCGTGAAGCAGGTCCAGCAAATTCCAGATATCGCACCTATGAGAAGGGGCAGACCTACGGCTCCTTCTCAGCAACCTCCTGCTGCCAAGCCGAGTCCCTCGCCACTAAGCGGGACAACTTCTGACCCATTCGCTGCGCTCGACTCCAATAACCTTGCGGTAAGAAGTGCCGCAGCTGATGAACTAGCAGCTCGATTTCCGTCTCTCGATGAATTCTCGTTGCTGCATGACCGAGGACAGAAATTCGAATTTGGATCACCGCCATTATCCAGCCCGGACCCCAAACAGGATGCTCTGAAGAAGCGGGTGGCTGAGGCACTAGCTGATGAGGCCTTTGCTTTCCCACCGGCAACTAAAGTTGAATCTGCACCTGCTACGAAATCTTCATCTACTGTCGCCTCTACCGGTGTATCAAGATCCGTTTCAGTCAAAAAGCCATCTCGCCCTGAACCTTCGAAAGAGAGCGCCCGTCAAATCGTGACCCCGACAATACATCAACCGACCCCGACGCGGCCGACAATGGTGTCTACCGGCATTCAAACATCACCAGCTCCTTCTCCTGCTCCGCAAAAACTTCCAGACGTCAATAAGCGACCAATATGGCGCGTGCCCGATGCTGCTCATCATCACCAGCGCGCCTTGAGCACACCGAAAAGCTTCGTAGAGAAGCCGCAACCAAGTCCGTCATCTCTTAGGCCAGATCACGCTCTTTCGCCCCGTCCACAGCTCCTAGACCATCGAACAAAATCGCAGAGCAGCACGCTTACCATCCCAAAAAGCCCGGCCTCATCAAGGCCCTCCCTAGAAAGTCAAAGACCGTCCCCAATGGATCTGGGTTATTCGTTAGATCGCTCGAAGTCCGCGAACTCGCGTCCAAGACCAACGAGTGTGCACGTAGAATCTAATTTGGAGTTCCTGCGCGACAGAGAACTGGCGCCAGGTCGGAATTTTGACGCGCCATCTCTCGCTAAAGGCCCTTCTCCGTCAGCAATTGCAGTGCAAGACTCAGACGAAGAAGACAAGAAAGTCAGGTCATCGATCGACTTTCTGCGTGCAATCGAAGACGATGATCGGCAAAAGAAGCGCCATGGTCATCATCGCCGAAGTTCAAGTCAGACCAAACATTCAAAGAAGGGGAGTCTAGGCGGACTGGGAAGTTTGGGAGGTCTGGCGAGCGGCACGAAAAGCATCGTCAAAGGCAGATTCGGGGACGCGTTCAGAAAGTTCGAAAGCAATAATGCTGATAAGCATGAAAACCTGGAGCCTCCTTTGACGCCTACTGGCCACCTGATCGACCGCACAGGTAAGGCACTGACGCCTATTGCTGGCTCAGAAGCGACGGGTGGGACAAGTGATGATGAGAGGGTCATCGATGAGACTGAAGATCTAAGTCCGGAAGTCAGGAGAGAGCTCGAAAGAAGACGACTGAGCCAAGAGGAGAAGAGGGTCGCAGACGCAGCAGCGGAGTACAAGAAACGGCTTGCAGAACAAGGCAAAGGAACTGCCGGACCAACACGCGCATCAACAATCCAGCACCGTGTCAGATCTCTCCTCGACGACAGCCAGAAGGCCGTTACTCCTTCACGTACAGCAGAGGGCTACGGACACTACACAGAAACAGGGAAACCACTACCCACAAGACCGAGTGAGCAAATTGGGTTACCTAGAAGTCAACATCCCTCCGTCGCTCGAAAGCCGGTAACAGCAAAACCGCTCCCTACACCGGCACAGCCCTCATCTTCATCAGAACTCAATTACGCAAAACAACGTCTTCCCCCGAATGGTAGCCCACAGGTCCCGATCTCCGTCTCAGCACCGCCCGCCGCGCAAAGAACGGCAACAGGGTCCTCCATTCGGCCTTCAGCACCTCCCAAGCCCAAAGCGTTGAGAACAGGCGGACCGAATGACTTCGCCGGTTCCGGTAACCCAAGCCCAGTGAAAAAGGACAAACTACTACCACCGGCAGGCACAGTGATGGTACCGAGAGGCGAAGACGACGCCGATTTCGACGTCGAGAGTTTCAGTAAAAGGTACCCGTCGCTGAGTGGGCTGGAGATGGAAGAGACGGAGATTCCTGTCAAGGGGAGGAGCGTACGAGACATTTAACAATATGTACTATGGTCTGAGTACTATTGCCCGCGGGGTTCGCAGTGGAAATAGAGAAGTGTTGTGTTGATTTGAATGATTGGCATGATCTAGTATATATCACTAGAGTTTTTACTTTTAGCATAGAAGCTTGCATTTGCATCGATTTTTGCAGCCATGTTTGGGGATATAGATGAATAGCATTTGGTCAATGAGCAACGCAATTCCGCATTACTGTTCGATGTACGGGTGGGGTGGTCTTCGTGACGGGTCGTTGTTTGCACGCTCAGCGCCCTCCTTTTTCAGATGGATGCGCAATCGCACACTATGATGCACTGCATAGACGGCTATACGCGTCATGCACGCCGTGGTGGTCATTGTTTACTGTACTGCAATCCTTAGCGCAGAAGAGCAGGTCCTGCTGCCCGAGGCTGTTCTACTCTTGCAAGCCGAATAGGAGACAAGGGTCGTGAGGTCAACTGCAGATGTTTACAGACACCAGGTTTCAAATGATCTTTCGTACCGCATGGCTTGGAGGAGCAAATCTCCGGGATGCTATGTGCGGGATCGCGGCATGAGAGCACCATCTTGACAGGAACAAAATCGGCTTATTCCTATGCTAAACTTCCATGTAGTATGCATGCTTCCCAACCATCAAAGGTCAGCAAAGCCATATCTATTCACCCATATCCTCACAGATCTCCTTCGAACCACCAATCCATGCCTACTCCAT
The DNA here is from genome assembly GCA_010015825.1 of Lophiotrema nucula. Lineage (NCBI taxonomy): Eukaryota > Fungi > Ascomycota > Dothideomycetes > Pleosporales > Lophiotremataceae > Lophiotrema > Lophiotrema nucula. Next base: position 411,968 of record ML977325.1, on the reverse strand, counting down.
TTCCCGATCCCATCCCTTCACGCCGTGGTAGCAGAGCCGAACCGAACCGATGCAGAAAACGACAAGCCGAAGAAGTGAAGCTGGTAGGAGAGGCGAGTCGAGAGACGTTTACTGCTCGGTCTGGAAGTAGTTGAGGAGGATGGAGCGCTCCTGGGAATCCTCGCCCCAATCGCGGACGACGACGCATGAGCAGTTGACGACCTTGCGGGGGTTGCCTTCGCGGTCGATCTGGCCTGTTGAATGTTGTTAGCAATCGTTTCCTTTCTCAAGATACCCTCCTTCATCTCAGCCTCAGTCCTGCAGTGCAAGTCCTGAGATCTCAGATTAAAAATTCTGAAGAGTCAACGTACAAAGACCAGCCCACTCGCCCAACTGCTTGCCATCCGGCACCTTGATGAGCGGAATCTTGTGCTCAGAGCAAAGCGCCACGACCAGCTTCTTGTAGGCCTCCTCCTCGCACGCCTCGTTGAGCACGCACATATGTGCCTGCCTCCTGTCTAGTGCCTTGGAGGCTTCGCGCAGACCGCGAGCGAGACCGTCGTGGATGAGAGCGAGCTTGAGGACGCCCTTGAGCGCCTCGAGGACGGACATTTGGCCCTTGGAGGCGGCATCGGCGCTGACTTCGACCTCACCGGCCTCGGCGACGGGGGATGTGGGCTCTTCTCCGTCCGACTACATATACCATTAGTTGTTGTACTATTCGCGAGTTGGGTGTCTTCGGAGGACATGGCGGGGTCTAGGTCACTATCGCCGAAGCATAGCCTTCCCACAACCAATGAAGATCTCAATGGAGAGTCTGAAGAAGGATGAGCATACCATGATGATTGTGGTATTCTTCTGTCGGGTGTTCCTCGAAGAGTTGTGTTGATGTGGGAGAGAAGTTCGTGTTCAGTAGCCGCGAAACGTAGTGTCGAAAATCGATGGTGCGGTAAGCGAGATATATCTTGGCGCGTGTGGCGCTCGGACCAGGTGGGACTCTGCGGCGACTTTATACATAGACATGAGACGATGACAAAGCTTCAGGAGACTTCGAGGTCGTGCTAGAAGGTGTAGGTGAGGCAAACGCAGCGTCCGTGTTAGCTGGTGGGTGACAAGATTAAAGTGGGTGGCGGATCATACATTCACGGTAAAGGTCCGTTCTCACTGATGAGGTTACGAGACCTTCAGGAATACAGAATAAGTTCCGGATGGTATCATTCTCTATATTCTTTCAGCTTCTCCAGTCCGCGCTAGCTGCTTCACTCGGAACAAGCTATCGCCATTCTCCGCCACCGCCTTGCTACCCTTCTCTTAACTTCAATCTCACTTGGAAAGCGTGCCTACCTCCTTCGCGCTACAACCATAATGACAGAAACACTTGGGACGGCATCACCCGTCAATCATCCCCAAACCTGATATCCGCAAGCTCGATAATAGCAAAACAGTACAGGAAGGAAGAGCTAGCAATGCAATAGCCAGATGCGGCGCTTTTGAAGAGACTCGGAATCGAATGATGTAATGAAATGTAGTGAAGGAGATGGATATATCAGCAAGCCGCTTTACGCTATGAGCCCCGGCCAAAGATGAGTAACACAGACAGACCGAAGGTATAAGCCGTTTGAGCGCCCAAACGCCCGTACAAAGGAAAGGGTCGAGGGACTGAAAATACACATTAAGGGTTCAAGTGTGGCTGGAAGAGAAGAATAGCGTGTGGGTTACATGACGATACAGCAGCAGCCTTTCTTTTCTTTCTCTTCGGCTGGAGGTTCTGGCAGCCGTGTGGTATTCGTGGGCTTTGGAGATGTGGTAGGAATTGGTCGGGATTCTGTACGAGAGGGAACGCGAGGGCTTTGCGGTATCGTTGGAGTAAGCTTGTAGCCTCCCTGCTCCAGTGTCGGCGACTGCATTTTCGTATCATTTGGCTCGGCAGTAGATTTCGTCGGGCTCGGTAGTGGCCACGCTTCATCTTCTACTCGTTTTTCAAGATCAAGCGCTTGGATCCTTGAATTACGCTTGCTCTCAAACTGCTCAGTATTCAGAAGCCTGAAGTCCTTGTCGTACATGGAGCCATGCTTGCCCTCCACCTCCCACTGGTCTTGCTGCATGCGTTTTGCGTGCGTAGGAATGATTTGCTGGTCTGGAGGAAGACGTGGATCTGGCTTGTACATTGTTGCGATCCAAGGCGCCTCTCCTTCGGGACGATGACTCGTTGTCGGTCTAGAGATAGATCCTCCACTGGTACCAGGACGCTTGACAGGCGAAGTCGCGGAGATGTTGCGCTTTGCTTGGGAGCTCGACCTTTGCGCACTAGTTTTCCGGGCGCCAGACGTGGGCGTTAGCTTGCTAGGGGTCTTGGCTTTCCGTGGTGACCTTGGAGGCGAGTTCGTAGTGGGGGATGTGGGGTTGCTGAAGTTGATAGTTTTAGGGCTGCGTTGAGACTCATTGTACTCGAACGGCTCATCCAGCAGGACCTGACTGGATACACTTCCACTCCTCACTCTAGCCCCGTTCACGGCAATTGCATCGCCATTCCAATTCTCGCTACCCTTACGCGACCTTGGTAGTGGCGCATCTCGTTCTGTGAATGTCGTAGATACAGGAGCTGGGCTTGTCTTCGCGATCGGTATCCGAGACGTACTAGGCCTGATGATATGATTGTTACGCGGCGTCCAGTTCTCCTTCTCTTCCTTCTCTGCTGCAATCTCCTCTGGGGTTCGCAAGTCCCAGCTGTTGGCCTCTTCTTCTACCTCCTCCTCCTCCTCCTCGGCAGCCGGTATTGGGGATACGACCTTTCTTTCGTAGCGCTCCTCTCCGTTGTTTGACGGCACGCTGACCTCAGAGTTCTTCCGGCCTCGCGCACTCTGACTTGCGCTTTGAGATCTGCTATTAGACCGACTCGATCGTCCTGCTGGTATGAAGCCTGCCTCCTCCAGCTCCTTGCTCTCAATTTGTGCCAATTTATCTCGATGAATCCAGTATTCGTCAATCTTCTCTGCCTCTTTCCAGTTCGCACCCGCCGGGCCCTTCTTCTTGATGTTGTTCTTCTTGGCCGGCCCTCTGGACGTGCTTCGAGCTCCGTTCCTCTCCTCGGGGCCCTTGTAGTATTCCAGAACACTGTCAGGGTCGCTGCCGTTTCCACTGATGTCACTTCCTTTCCTCTGCAGCTCATCTACGCGGTTCGGGGCGAGGTATCCTTGATCTTCCTCGTAGTATTGCTGCTGTGAGTCCAAGGTGTTGGATCGTGGCTGCTTGTACGCCCCATTCGGTTGAGAAGCGAGGGGCTGGCGTGGAGAGTGCGGTAGCACCGTGGGCTCGTCTTCCGACATGAAGGGCTTGTGGTCGGCGAAGGATGTTTTCTACGGCAAATACATTGTCAGCTTTCCGGCTTCGTTCAAATTCAACGTTCGGTCATGTGTTCGGCGAAATTGATGTCAACCTTAGTTGGAGTTACGCTACCAGCGGGAGCGGTCCACATAGTGTCGGGAACACCGCCAAAGTGACGACACTGGACTCGAGAACACAACAAGAACGGGCACACATACAGTAGGATCGAGAGGCACTGCCAAATTCCACGGCCCTCGCTCGCCGTGAGAGCTACTTGGAGGCGTCAATTGCTGGACTGTCGGGTGTGACTGGCGGGGCGAGGTCAAGGCCATAGGGAGATTGCTGCGGCGTGGCTCGGGAGCGCTTCAGTGGGCAAATTGAGCCGGGAGTCCCAGATCGTGCGCTGTGCGACCTGGGAGAAACGTAACCGCTGGGATATTGCGATCTGGTGTTGCAATGTCTCAGCGACGCGGAGAAGGGGCGCGCCGTGGCAGTCACAAGCTCTGTCCCGTGCGCTATATGTCGAGGCTTGTATGTCGAGCGACGCGTAGACAGAGCCTCACCCAGTCGTGCACCTCGCGGCTATCGAAGAGCTTCCATGGACAGTGTGCGAGGCGAAAAGAGGCGTTGGTGGAGGTCGAGGACGGGAAGTATGGGGGGTTGTTTGCGTGCATGCGAATCCCTGCAGCGACCCTAAATCCACCTGCAGCTCGTCGCCAATCAACTCTTCACCCCTGCAGAATGGGTAGGAATATCGAATCGTGAGCTGAGAATCCCCAGCGCGCAGCAGTGGCAATCCAGTCGATCGTCTGTCCCGGTGTATACAAGGTTGGCGGTGAAATGGGCGCGAGGGAGGTTTGCTCCGCGAGAGACGTCTCCACGTCGGGCGTGCAATTGATTGGCGCTTGGATCAATTATTTGCACGAGAACCAGCCCTGGAGCGCTCGGACAGTCTCTCCCTAATCAGAGACCCCCGTCTGGATGCGGCACCGCGCCGGATAAGGGCTAGATAAAAAGCAAATTGGCCTGCGAACTGGGATTGTCTTGCCAGGAAAAGGAGAGCCTTCAACGGGCATCGCAATATTTCGTGTTGTCTTGGAAGGCAGAGCTTCTCGAAGCTCATCGCGTGTGGGATCCCGAAGCCACGGCAACGCTGCTCCCCTCAGCCGATGTTTCTGGGTCTGATTTTGCCTGTGGAGATCATTGTTTATCGTTAATTTTTAGTGAATAACTTTATGACTTGTGCAAGCGTTGACACGCGGAATGCGTCCTGCCGTCATTGACAAGGGCATAAGAAGAACTAGCGGGCCGATGGACGAACCCTAAAAGCCGAAGCCTTTCCTGTTCTCAATGTTCCAATGGCTCTAGCGTGGGCGCACGATCGAACATGCTTTTGTGGAGTGCATCATCCCGCAGTGTAGCGAGATCCAATGCTCAGGATCCGAAAAGAGGCGAGTGCTTCATCGGCACGAGGCAAAGTTCACGTCGCCATCCAACGCTTCCAGAAGCATGGAGCCAGAAATGTGTGCAAGGAATAAAGGACGTTATATATTCAAAGAAGGACTTCCGGCACGGGGTTACAGATATCGCACTACGACTCCTGAAGCGCTGTAATGGCTTGAACAAGACCCTACCTCAGTAGTGTTTGGCCGTTGAAGCGCTCCCACAAGGCAATCCAGTGACAATATCTGTACCCCTCCTTACCATCCGAACGTCTCGTCATGCCAATAAACATCGCTACCTCGCTTCACCCATGTCTCCACGCACCTACCCAGTTCCTCCGTTAGCCCATGAGGCCCACAGCAGAGCACAGCAACCCGTCCATCTTTGCTCAGCGTCTCATCCACAATTGCCCTGACATCAGGTCTCCCTGCCTTGATGCTCATGCCCTTTGGCGGCTTCTCCATTTGCTCCTCGATACTCAGCAATTGCTCGTCTTCTGCCATCTCGATGTCATCACTCGATCCGATAACATGCAACGCTGGTCCTGACGGCTGTGTTACGAAAACTTCTACGATGCTATTGTGCGACGGAGTCTCTGTCTCTAACTCGTCATCTCTCGCGCCGTTCCAGGCAGGGAACGCCCACTGTGTCTCTGCGAGCTTGCGAACGGACCAGATGAGTCGGACCTGTGGGCTGCCGGCATACTCATCATCATGGTGGCTGAGGAGGGCCCGGTAGATGGGCATTACGAAGGTGCCGCCGACACCACCAGCGACTAAGAGGATCTTATCAAAGGACGAGAAGTCTGGAAGCCGGGTCGACGCTCCATATGGTCCTTCTATGGCAATTGAAACGTCTGAAGAGCTCTCTTCGGAGGCTGCTAGCGATCGCGCTAGAGCTGCGAGCTTCTTCGTGTTGCCGTCCAAGGTCCTGGCGACCAGTAGAAGTTCCTCGTCTTTGGCAGGAATTGATGCGATACTGAAAGGATTCGTGAGGTTTCGAAGAGCGAACTGATCGTACACAGACTTCGCGTGTGCTCTGCCAGATGGGAGACTCAGATACACGTGCTGTCCGGGCTTCCAGGTGAGGGCCTTGTCGCCCGCTGAGAGTGGTATACGCACCTGCACCAGGTTCGTCCCAGGAAGTAGCTTGATCGATCCATGGTATTTTGCCAGAGCTTTCTCCCGAAGCAGAAGATGTGCTATGTTGACCACAAGAACACCGTAGATGTATGGTCGAATGTGCGTAACGTGGAGAAAGAGCGCTGGGATGATTAACTCGGCGATAGCAACGTGAGAGATGTAGAAGATCCGGTAGTTGCGCCGTCGAAGGAAGCCAAGCGCGGTGGTACTGAGTACGCTGAACAGAGCGATGCTGACGAGGCCGAGAATCACATCTTTGTCTTTGATGCGCTTTGCTAGGAACCCAGAGATGACGAAGAAGTTCAAGTAGAATGCTGCGTGCAGAACGAAGAGAAAGAATATGATCCGGCCAAGGACTTGATGAGCCCCTTTTAGCTCTTCGTGAGATAATTGGGTGAGATATTGGACTGGAGACCAAGGCGACCTCATTGCAAGCAGGTAGTGCATGGGTAATTGCGACGCCCCAATGATGCCGAATCTCTTCGTCAAGTGAAGATAGTCTATTATCTATCAGTATGGCCGCGGGTGGGAAAATGGATGTTGGAAGACCTACCGGGTGTGGTTTGCACAAATGATAGGGACAGAAGCCATACCATCCAGACAGCACCACCGATCCACTCTCCTCTCGTCCCCCATTCCTTGACAACAGGCTTCTTCAACCACCAACGAGCCTGATCCAAGTTCTGGCGAGTTTTTTGAAGCAACTTCCATGCCCCATTGCGGCTCTTAGTGAACGATGGGGATCTTGGTCTCCCATAGTCCGACCTTTGCGAGCTGAGCCATAGCAGAAGATGGCCAATCCGGAATAGAGCAAGGACAACCAGGCCAGACAAAAAGCCAACTAGCGGATAGTATTCCAGGAGCACTCTCCGCGCATGTTTCTGGTCGTTGTCTAGGTCAACGAAGGCGTATCCGAAGGCCATGTTTGAAGATCCGACGCTTCGGCTGTCGATATTAAGCAATATGCTTCCCGGCGCTACCTGGACCTCGACAGATAGCTCTTCCTCGCAGCTTCGCTTCGATAAAGGACGCAGTCGTGCGGACGAAGAGAGTGAGTTGAGATTCAGCAAACCTCAGGCTCGATGCGATCCTCCCAAAGCACGTGGGATGAGCTGACGAATGTCCGGGCGTCAAGACGTCAAAGAATGTCGGTTGCCGAGTATAGGCGTCAGCTCCCCCGCATCCTCAAGCATCCGTGGGAGGCATCTCGATTGTCATACGGTTGTTTGGACTTTAACTCTAAAGGATCATTGCGTAGTTTTCTTTGTCTAAGATTCAAAGAGAAGGTGTCGGAGGTGGAAGAGCCTCAGGAACGCGTGTCCACGAGGCGCCGAGCCCCACCAACCAACAGCCCACGCTGAACCCTGCATTTGACCCTCTCCATCATCGTAATTACGCCCATATCGAGTGAAGTCTGACTAACTTTTCTTCCGTTCTTTATCATCATTCAGTATACATTACCTGGCCTATCGCTGTTTCGTTGGCGCCCAATGGCCGCATCTACCACCAAGATCCCGCTTTGGCTTGATTGTGTACGGTACATTCACCAAATCGAACCTATGTTACGCAGCGACTAACCAGCTGTAGGACACAGGACACGATGTGTGTACACGCTCGCTCTACCCTCGCCTACGTAGCTCACCAGACCACTCATAGGATGCATACGCGCTCCTGCTGGCGGCTCACGATCCCCGCGTCGAGCTCCTAGGTGTCAGTACGGTCCACGGAAACGCTGCGCTCGACCGCACAACTTTCAATACCCTCAGCATCCTGGAAGCTATAGGGAAAAGGAATGTGAAGGTCTATCCGGGCGCGTTGAAACCTATCCATCGAGAAGCAGTTCACGCCAGCGACATACATGGTCAGGGAAGATCGGTTGTAGGCCAAGCAGGGCACTGACAATGGCAGGTGAATCCGGTCTAGATGGTGTTACACTGCTACCACAGCCTCTGGAACCTGCAGTCACTGATGGCGACTACCTCGAGGCCATGTACACAGCGCTGATTGCCACGCCTGCGGATACTGCGTGGCTTGTATCGACCGGCACTTTGACGAACATTGGGCTGGCATTCCAGCGGTATCCTGACCTTGCCGATCATATCAAAGGACTGTCTATAATGGGCGGAGCTATCGGTGGTGGCTTCACAGACGCTCCAATGGGCAAAGTCAAGGGCGAAGGAGAGCGTTTCGGCAACTGGACGGCCTACGCAGAGTTCAATATCTACTGCGATCCAGAGGCGTCCCACTTCATCTTCTCGAATCCGGCTCTGATGCCGAAAACTACCCTGATCCCACTTGACCTGAGCCACCAAGTTCTCGGGACACGAACCGTGCGGCACACGCTGCTGTACGGTTCAGATCGACCACTCGATGCATCGGCAGCTGACACGAAACGTACACCATCTGCCATGCGTGCCCTCTTCTATCAAATCATGTCTTTCTTTGCTGGGACATATGCAGAGGTCTTCGCCCTGACAGAGGGGCCACCGCTACACGATCCCCTTGCTGTTGCCGCTGCGATCGATCCAAGTATGTTCGATGACAGAGAAGGCGAACGCTTCAAGGTCGATATTGTGACCCAAGGAGTGCATTCGGTGATTCAGACGGAGGTCGGAGAGCTAGGAAGAACCAAAGCAACGAAGCTGCCAGTAGGAGAGGGCGGGTGCAGGATACCTAGAAGCTTAGACTTGGCTCAGTTCTGGGAGCTGGTAGAAAGCTGTCTCAAGAGCGCTGACAAAATTAGCCCGATGCCAAAGCTCTCTCGCGAAGATCTAGAAGGTCACGGCGTCTTCGAGCAGTTGCTGTAGCACCGTTGAATACCAAACATGTGCGAGGCTCTTCCTGCACAACGGCTAGTGCCAACCTTTCGTCCGAAGTAGAACCAGCTACGGCTAGAAAAAAATGAGCGACAGACGATTTGATAAGACATGACGTTCATAAGATTAGGACTATAGTAGCACCAGTCGTTCCCCATCTTCTCGAAGGTTGACCATTTAGCCTATTGATCCTCTTGGCGAATTTCTTGCAGCTTACACGTCGCGCTCCTCTTCAATTTCAACAGCGTCCCGTCCTCGTGCTTTGAACCCCGCGGGTGGGTGGAGAAAATGCTTTGCGGGGAAGTTGGGGTGTTGAAGGGAGCTCCTACAATCCTTGACTTCCAAGATGCGTTGTTCTGCGCCTCAATTGATCTCGCAAAGGCAAAGCACCTTCGAAGCACAAGATCTAATGATGAATTTTGCTTCAAATGTTTACAGTCCTTCATCAAGTTCGCCATCTACGAATCCCGCCCATCCGGCTGGTTTAATATCTCTTCATTTACAAAAAGGTACCAACACTAGCTCCTTGCCTTTCTTAGGTTAGCCTCTGAGATCTACGCTGTAGTCCCTGGCAACTGTTCTTCTCGTTCCACAATTTATCCGTGGCGATCGCATGCTCAGGGCTCTGTTTTCTGGTGTTCGGATACCTCGAAATATACCAATTCCCGGTACAATCGATGCTTAGCGGATCTAGATTGTAATGTCGGGCAGCTGGGCCTGTTTCTCCCTCACGGCAACAGGGTCAAAGTCGACACATAAAGTAGTTGTCCCCAATTACTTCATGTGTAGCCTCATCGTCATCGCCTCGAAGCCAGCCAGCCTATTCTACCCAAGATGAAGTTCGATGTCCTCGCCACAGCGATTGCTTCGCTCTCCCTTGCGACTGCTGCTCCGGCACCAGAGCCAGGCTTCGGCCACGGTTATGGAGGACACAAGCAGAACTTGAAGTACCCCGGCCTCGACGTCCTAGCCAAGCGTGCGGGTCTTCTGTATTTTGGCACTGCCATTGACAATGTCGTCCTCAATGATACACGGTACACATCCATCGCATTTAATAGGTCCGAATTCGGGCAAGTCACTCCTGCCAACGGTCAGAAATGGATGTACATTGAGCCCGAGAGGAACGTCTTCAACTACACTATGGCCAACGAGATCGTCATTCCCTCCAAGAAGGCAGGCCAAATTCGCCGCTGCCACAACTTCATCTGGCACAACCAGCTCCCAGACTGGCTCACCAGCAAAAACTACACCAAGGCGGAACTGACGAGCATTCTCGAGAACCACATTAAGCACGAAGCAACGTACTTCAAGAACGACTGCTACGCTTGGGACGTCGTCAACGAGGCACTCAACGACGACGGCACCTGGCGACAAGACATCTGGTCCAACACCTTCGGGGGCCCGGAATACATCGCGCTCGCCTTCAAGTTCGCCAGGAAATATGTATCCCGCAACACGCGATTGTACTACAACGACTACAACATCGAGACCGTGAACAACAAGTCCCTCGCCGTCGTGGCCATGGTCAAGGACTTCCAGAAGCGCGGTGTCCCTATCGACGGCGTCGGTCTACAGGCGCATTTCACGGTTGGTCGATCGCCGACGTACGACCAAGTCTCGGCATCTATTGCTCAGTTCAATAAACTTGGTCTGGAAACCGCACTTACGGAACTCGACGTGCGCGTTGCCCTCCCGGATACACCAGCGCAGCAGGCCGACCAAGCCAAGATCTACGCCGATAGCGTGAAAGCTTGCGTGGATGCGAGGGATTGTGTTGGTGTTACGGTGTGGGATTTCTGGGATCCGGTTTCGTGGGTGTAAGTCTACCACTCTGCTTGCATTTGATGCTTGGGAATCTAATACTAATCTGCATTAGCCCCTCGACTTTCCCTGGAAACGGAGATGCTGACTTGCTCGATGCAAACTTCACGAGGAAGCCTGCGTATTATGCTGTCAGTGATATACTGAGGGATGACTAAGGGAGCAATGGGCAAGCGTCTGGATGGGAAGGGAAATAGCACAAACATGAATAGCTTAATCCAAATATAGTGATATCACTATTCAATCGGGGACGAGAAAGGGGCTTCTCTAGTCTCAGACGCACCTGTTTTTTGCGTGAAGACATTTGTTGCCCAGTGTAGCTGAGCACAATTACAATAGTCTCATCTAGATGGAGAAGACACAATAGATACAGCACGAGCTGATCTTTTATCACAAAAGCGTATTGTCGTAGAAGGTCTGATAGAGAGCAACATTGATCGAGGTCTCCTTAGTTCTCATGCTAGAAATTCCGCTATAACAGCATTCCACTTCACATGCATCTTTGTCTGGCAGCGACTCTCCACATGACGGAGAGGCAGCAATCATACTACTCACCCGCTGTTACTATGGGTAGCTTATGCTAGAGGGGCACAAATATTACACAACGTCGAGTAGGTTCAATGTACATCAATAGTAAGTGTAAAATAGGAGTTGTTGGTATTGGGTCCTGATGGACATTCACTTCAGCAAATCGTACGGAATACAGTTTTTGTTTCATAGAAACTGCGATTCAAATGAGCGGCTTTAGGTTTCCAAGAAGGGTCTTCGTAAAGAATACTCCCAAGCAGAACCGTTGACAAGTACTATTAGATTATCCGGTATAGTACTCGTTCCCGCAACTCCGATGCACCTGTTCGCTATGGGAGCGTGCGCAGAATAGTGCACTGCAATATCAATGGCCATCCACCTAAGAGACGATGCGCCACGCTCGTAACTCAGTATCCATCGCAGAATCCGATGCTTTACATCCTCCTGCTTGCCGGGGGAGCGTGCTGGTGCCGACTATTCACAAGAGACTCCAAATCGACGCGATCAGCGGCCGTTTCGTCGTTCAGGACGAAGTGACTTGGACTAGGAAGGGAATTTTCGTCCTGAGCTGGTGGTGTATTCTGTTGTGGAGTTCGATCTGAATCAGGATGTCCAATTGTGCGTTCGGGATCTGCTTCCAAAAGGGGAACAGGCTGCTGAGGGATATTAGATGTGACCAAGATCCCCAAGGACAAGCACGGAGGCAGCGCCTTTAAGAAGCTGCCAGGCTTGAAATTCTGCATGGACATCCCGGCAACCTGAAGCAACGCAGATATCCCTAGAAGCTGGAGGAGAAACCTGTATAAGGAAGACTGGTTGAACACTCCGCGTACTGAACGTGGAACGGAGGCATGGCAGGTCAAGCAAGCGAAAGTAAACGTCGTTCCAGCCCAAATTTTCAGGACGTTCCAGCAAGAACTCGAAGTAAACCGTGAGTCATCCTCAGACACCATGGCGAGCCAGAAAATGGCGGATGTGAGGCTCAACGCGAGCGAGGCTTTCCTTGCTCTAAGACCCAAACAATATGAAGCGCAAAGGTAAAGTAGGATGACGGAGGTAAAGATGTAATCGACCACGGAATTGTCGGTGAAGGGAGAACTTCCTTCAGGGGATCGACGAACAGGGATTGCGGATGCGGAAACGGCTGGGAAATGTGCAAAAAGGGCCAGACTCAGGAGGCCAGCAATGCGATGACGAAGCAGAGATAAGACGCGAGGTGTGCTCCAGGAAGGGCCGCGCAACCGGATCTTATGTCGCCATTCGGATAACATGTTCTTGAACCCGCTAGAAACGTCCAATCCATTCTCTTTCTCGGTTGGATCTTGCTCTGTAGCTCGCGAATTTGCATTGGTGGTCTCTTTTACATGGAGTTGCAGAATTTGACGAATGATACTATCATCGGAACCGTAGTCGAAGAGCCCCGCAATGTTACTGACGGCGATGTATACCCCTTGCTCTTGCCATTTCGCTGTCACTCTACGGATGTGGTCATCGAGTTGTGACTGAAATGTGCACCGAGCTTCTTCAGATCGGTCAGGATGGAGCTTCTCAAATAAGACCCCGTGAGCTTGAATAAAACTGATGTCGATCGGGAGTGCTTGACTGTAACTTGCATGGCTGTAATTCGAACTTGCTCGTCCGAGGATGGGATCCAGCAGGGTCAGTATCGACTCCCTTGCACTCGCGAACGGTCTAACGCATGTCATTGATCGAGCGTAGTAATACAGCTGTTGAAGAGCGTTCGGCCTGGCTAATATGGCCAGATGGTGATACAGGCGACCGACTGAGGGGCTTTTGTCCGCGGCCTTATTGTACCAGGACCGGGCTATACCTGCCCAAGTCTCCCTATCTCTTAGATCTTCATCGTCTATAGCCATGCGGTACCTATCGACTAGGGTCAGCAAATGATCCTTCGCGCACAAATGTATCCACTTCCCGCAACACGTACCTCCCCAGATCCCCTAGACATTCGATCCACGTGTCCTCAAAGGATGGTACGGTCTCGTAGAGTAGGGCCATCATCTGATAAGCAAGGTATATAAAAGCGAGCATGTGATCGAGGGATTCGGGAAGACGTCGCCTCAGAAGCTCTAGAAAGGAGTGAATGCCGTGCTTCCACATGCGTGCAGGCATTGAATATTTGGCTGCAAGGCGTTTCAACGCTGGACTCGCCGAAGGATGTTGGGATGCTAGGAAGAAGTCATGATGCTCGTGGAGGAGGGTTCTGTGAAGGGCGATGAGTGCTTGCCAATGATCGGGGCCGAGACTTGAGCCATCTCTATCCTCCTTGTCAACAGCGGAGGCATGGGCACGCTCCACGTGGATACATTTCGTTTCAACCATGGTCAGTCCAGCGTATATGCTTTTTACCTCACATGCCAACTGCTCTTGCGAAATAGGCCTTGAATCGGGTTGCAAGGGTAATCCTGGATAGCCGGGATCAAATTCCTCGCGTGGAAAGTTCCTACAACTGAACGAAAAATACGATCCAGGGGGCTGTGTGGCCTGAGAGGGCTTGGAAATGCTCTCAGGAAGCTGAACCCAGCTTTTGTCGACAGCAAATTCAAGGTCCATTGGATAATCGATCACTTCCAGCCCATCCCCAACCCCTACGAGCAGGTCTTCGCCGGCACTTTCTACCTTATGTAGACCGATATCATGTTCAAAGGTCTCGAAGTCCTTCGCGGAGTTGTGCTTCACGGCTAAGGAGCTGGAGCTGAAGACTGAAGGTGCTGGAGGACTCCGAATGCGTCTGAGGTCATGGACTCTAGTTGCATGGGTGTCAGCATTGCAAGAGTATGAAGGTCAATACTATTTCCTGGACGTACCCAAGGAAGGCTGACGCTCCTAGAATTGCCCAACGGTTTGGCAAGCCGTAGGAAGCCATCGACGATGAGGAGTGTCAATCTCAGCTGGACATCGATGCCAAGCCCTTCACGATGGCCCTGTCTGGAGTAAAAGACTGATATACCGATAGGACAAGAAATTGAAAGCTGAACTAAGTGCAAGGTCAGGAATTCCGACAATGCTCGAGGCAGCACGACAGTCAGGTTAGAATGCTGTTTCGATACAAGTGGGCGGTGTTCATATCTTGGCATTGCCCCGCGTTTTCAGCCGCATGTTGGCAGACTTCATAGCGAAAGCTGCGTCTCTTCTCTTCTCCAGATTCTACTCGAAGATCCCTCGTGAGGGCTTCAGCAAGACTTCAACCGATGCCAACAATTGTAAGCCTATCCCTGAGGGTCCCGTTGCTCAAAATCCGCTGACTCTATGTGCAGACAAGCGCAACGACGTCAAGCCTGAGAACATCTTTACCGCCAACGACAACAGAGAAGGGACTTAAGACATCTAAAGTCGCCATGAGCTCTGATACTTTAAAGGCGTGTCTGGGACTGGTCACCTCTGTGATCGGCTTAGGCGTCGCTTCGTGGTCAGCAATCTACGATGTGCGAAGTAGCAACGCGGTGCGTAAACATCCTACATTAACCGGAATAGAGGATACTAATGTTCGACAGGACCTTCATGAAGCTTGCTTAGTGCATAGTGGCGGCCAGATTGCCGGCCGTTCGTGTAGGATATTGTGGAGGCTACAGGATGCAATACAAGTAAGGAGCAACTTTATGCTGCATGGCGTCACCTAACTTTCATATTAGCAACTCGTCACTCGAACGCTTCGTCTCCCCCAGATACCTGACTGGGTCTCTGACCCCTCATCGTCAGCCGTCTTTGCCGGGTGGTTGGTGGTGGCGTTAGTAGTAACCGCATATCGAGCGGCCTATGATGGTAGCCATTACCATGACGTTGTTCTCGCGAGTAGCGTCAGCGCCGCGATCATACTTGGCATGGTTGAGGGAACCACGCTGCGAGGTATCCTTTTGACGAATGTCCCATGGTGCTTGTCGCTTGGCCTCATCCTGAGCACTCTATCGCATATCGTTGCAATCGCTAGGGAGACTATCGGCAAACAGCAGACGCGAGTTGGATCAGATTCAGGTTACAGTCGTACTGATAAGAAAGTCTGGGCGGAGTGAAAGAATTGGCAGTAGGATCAACGATTCCGCAATAGATGGAAAATGCTGTATACTGTCAGCTCCTGTACCGAGCCAACAAGATGGAACTCTTCCACATCATTTTAGAGTTCGCACGCACAAAAGCGCGGAATGCAATAAACGGGTCTCTTGTAGGCTTGAGGGTGATGTTCGATCACCCTGGTCCAGATTGTTCCCGTGTGAGGGATCAATGAGGAGGTCAGACGATTAGATGTAATTGATGAAAGGTATTAGGGTTCAAGAAGAGTTTGGGTTGTAGTGGAGTAAAAAGTGGGGCCGGTACTGTTGTCTCTTGGCTAATGCGATGCCATAGTACCTGATCAGGGATCACTTATGACAGACTAGCTGCGAAGAACCCACTGCATTCCAGTCTACCTACAATGATCTATCCTCATGAACGGTCATTTGAAACGGCTCTCAGCTTATTAAGCTTTCTTCATAAGTTTCCTTCGTGTACCATCGTTATCGCAGTAGCTGCATTTCCAGGAGAAGGCAAGGTCTTAGAATCTCGCTCTTCTGCATAAGCTTTAACGCCAGCTCAGTTTTGATCTTTTAACAGCTTCCCACACTGTCCTACAGCCACACCATCTCCTTAATGTTTTCAGAATTCTCAGACCTATGCATGCATATTAACTACGGCAGATTCTTACCACCGAGTGTCTTCAGACTCGGTTTCGGATCACTGTACTCACGGTTTGTGAATCTTTTGGGAACACGGACTTAGAGCAGTTTCGGGTGGTAGCGCCACGTTACCGAATCGTCGACGTGTGAATCACTCTTGTCCTTCACGAACTGGCCGTAGATTCAATGCGCCAACTGTTGAAGACCAGCATTGACACCACTCTCAGCTCGCCCAATCTTTATCTGCGGTTCCTTGTGGCACACTATAGGATGCTTAGGTCCCTTATGGTTTGGATAAGGAGAAGGTTGCATCTCGGAAACAATCTCTAATTGTAGATATAATTTATGTCGACATAACATGCATCGCCGTCATCTTGTCTTTCTGGTTCGAAGTACCAAGGAAGTACTGCATCAACCCCATCTTCAACGGTCTGATATGAAGAAGGCAAATGGTTTTTCCACCGAAATGGCAATGTTACTTGAGATTGGGGAGGCTTCCGATCCGCTTACTACGCTAGGTGGTACAGATATCGTCTTCACGAGGGAGGTACAGATAACGCGTTACGAGCGAGGGGGTAACAAATACCAAATTACGATGAAATGCCTCAACCCTTTGAACGAGATACCACCTATGTAATTTTCAGAGGCCAAACTGCTCCCAGACCGTAACCCCATTCAGCATCTATATCCCTGTCGGTATAAAATAGCGGCGCCTTGACGTTCATATTCTACTCGCCACGTCACCTCACTGCGGACCTGACAATGTTTCTTATCCTTCCGGAACTCAGCACATATCCAATCCGCCACTTCTCGAAGACGAGCTAGGATGTCATCTCGGTTTTGACGCACCTAAGCTCTATTGTCGCTGCTCTGGTAGCCAGTACAGTCAATAGCGATGTGCTCAAGACTAGCACACTCGAGGATCTTCGAGAGGTGGTATGTGGAGATGAGATCTTGGACGGATCTAACTGCGTATTTAGTGCGATCGTAGCCGCCGCGAGAGCAGCCATTGTGTCGGCCGAGGTAGCGATCCCTCTTTACGATAAGTGATCCAAGATCCATGCCCAATTGGACTGTGCGGAGTGTTGGGCAGCGAGCCATCAATTCGAGGTGAGGGTTAGGCATTTCGGGTGCGCCAGAACAGTTGAGAAGATAGCTGAAGGTCAAGTGCTTGATATCTTCCAGGAGTCGTATGAAGGATTGGTTTGTAGCGGTGCTACGGATTTCGAATTTCGCGCTCTTGATGAAGATTGGTGTCGCGGCTTGGAAGAAGTACTTGGAGACCAGACAAATGTCTGGTGTTGCTTTCCAGAAGGTGGGTGTTGCGCAAGGCCACTTGTAGAAGTCGATGGGTGCTTGGAACTAGTTCTCGATTATCATGACGTCCTCGAAGATTTGTTGCTGGACTTCGAGCGGTAGCTGCATGAACATGCTTGGATTGGTCGTTGTCATATTGTCAATGAGCTTAGATAGGGTCAGGTATCGGCCAATAGTAAATGTTTGCAATGGGGGTGTTCCAAGTAAGCCAGTTCTGAATTCCATGTTGAAGTAGTAGGTAGGAATGTGCGAGGGAGGTAAGTGTGTTGCAGTATATGGAGTGGGTACTAGTAGCTAAAGGTTGTCCTTATATAGTTATTTGAAGGCTGTAGTTTGTGCTTGAATGCAGAGCGGGAGGACTCACTTGTAGTAGTCCGTATTAAATGATAACGACAAACAATTTCTCTCGATCAGTCATTGCAATGCCAACTCAAGAGTATGTCAAGCCCGTCACGGCTCGAGTATTCCGTCACATGTTTGGCCCGGTAATCGTAGCCTTGCTTCAGGAAAGCGACCAATTAGGAGGGATCTGGTGTTGCAATAGTTCACTGTAATTGACTCAAGAGTACTCACCAGATGATCCAGTTTCAATTTCTACTTCATTGACTTCATGAATTTGAGTCAACTCGCTTAGACCTCCATATGACTGTCACTGCGTCACACAATGCGATGAATTGAGCTAAACTTACCCGGCGAGTAGAACAATGGAGCACTGTCCTCGCTGGATAAGTCAGGAGAGGGCTGTTTGCCCTCATGATTCTCACCTATTTGCATATTATACTACGCAAGGTGTCGAATGTGGAGAAATTCGTTCCAGGGCCCCGTCGTGTCTCATCAACTTTGGTAAATATGACCAGTATCGCCATACTTACAAATGACGCTACTTCCTCTCGACAACTAAAATTTCAGAACCTCCTACCACTGACACACCGTAACACAATGTTCGAAAACCTCAAATCACGTAGGAATAAACTAGAGTATTACAAGAGATAGTAGACACAAAATATAACTATCGTACTTGTATTCCGCATTGAAAGCTCTGTTAATAGGATATCGGTAGAGTTTCAAGTATTAGAAGACAGATATCACTCATCCCGCTGGGCAAAAAGTATATGTATATCCAAGAAACGCACCGACTGAGAAGTGGCAAGGGCCGACTGGCGAGAGCATTGGACTCCTTGCCACTCATCGTTGTTTTCGCCGTCGACATTGCTTTGGGGTTGACCGCAGACCGTGCGACGCTTCAAGGGCTGCCCTGTCTCGTTCGTGACGAAGCAGATTCTCCAGTGGCATAGGACAATGGGCCATGGACGGAACCGATTCCCGAGTATTTGGAAGTTCTGCGGTATCGGCAACTAGTTCGGGACACGGGGTATGATGGACTCCATGTTGGATCCTGTAGGCCGGCTTCCTTGTGCCGCTGTTCTTTGCAACCCAGGTACCAGAGGTAGTCAAAGGGAATGACATGCTCATGGTACGTTGTCGAAATCTACTGGGAAGTTGCTGTTCGGTCGTCGGAGACGTTTCTTGGTAGAGTAGGCTCTAGAGGGTTCGGACGCGCAGATTCGAACTCGGACACTCTCAAGGTCAATTGAGCTCGAAAGTGGGAGTTGGTGAAGATTTGATCGCGCTAAAGGCACCTGCTAGATCGGACGAGCAACGATGTAGAAATGCCATATGGTCAGGCAAAATACATCTAGTTTCTTTGGTGATTGCGAAGACTGTTGCGAGGTAGGGCTCAGTGGACTTTAATGTGGAATGCATGGGATCTGTTACACGAGAGCGGGGTGGTTAGGTTTGGAAATGTGGCGGTTGTTGTACAAGTAGGCCTGTCCTGGCGTGCTCACTATCATTATCTTCTAATGCAGCGAGTTATAGCGAGTGTCTCTCTCACGTATGTTACCAAGACCAGTTGGGAAGGAACGTCGTATAATTAGGCTTGAACAGTCGGTACTTCCACTTTGAAATTAAGCTGAAGAGCTAGATAGATCGGTGCTTTAATGTGGGAAAGGTGTAGAGCTTAACGATGCTCAAAACATCATTGAGCATCGGACACCTCGTGCATTCCATATCCAGACGTGCCTCCTCGTTTTCGCCGACCAAAGTCCTATGATGTTATATCGCCTGGTGACCCCCCGCCCTTCCCGTCTCATGATGCAAATATATAGCATATATCACAGCTTCGTGTCTTCACCTCTTCTTCGTCTTTCCCATCCCCGTAGCCTTCTCGATTTTCTTGATGGTTTTTGTCTGTTTCGTCTCCTTCTCCTCTTCTTTCTTGCTCTTGGGCTCATCCATGCTCTTCGTCACCAACCTTGGGAGAAATTTACCCACTCTCTGCTGATATATTTTGTATTCCGGATACTTCTGTGCAGAGAGCAACTCCGTTAACCACGTACTCGCTTGGAACAGGAAGAGATAACCCATAGCAGCTGCAAACGTCCAATTCGTGAAGGTGTAGGATTCACAGCACGCCCATTGGTACAGGCAGACCCAGAAAGCTTGCTCTGCGGCGAAGTTGGGGTGGCGGGAATATGCCCAGAGGCCGGAGGTATTGAAGCCGCGATCGAGCTGTTCGCGAGTATAGTTGTGGTCTTGAGGAACCTTGGCCGTTTCGCGGTACTTTGTCCTCGCTTGGTAGTAGGACCACTGTTGCTGGTCTGCAAAGAACTCGACGAGGACGATTGCGAACATGACTTTGGAGAAGACGTTGTCATAGTTAGACATCTCGTCCCCGATCAGGCGACCCGCGAGGAGGAGGATGTAGGTTGGTGTGGTGATCACCCAGAGAAGAAGCTGGGTACTGTCAGCTGCGGTCATACAAAGAGGAAGTGGAAGCACTTACACTCTGAATGAGCGAGATGAAGACGACATCGAATGCGAACATTACATAAGGTCCAACGTAGTCCTTGACGATGTTCCAGCGATAGTCCTCAGACCCCACTGAATAACCACCCTTTCTCCAATAATTAAATGTCAGTCTCAACCCCCAGATGACCGTGACTGCCATGACATGGTCCAGCCTCTGTGTTGGCAGGCCATTCAAATGCGCCCATATCGCGTAATGGCAGTTGTAGACGACCGGTATTATACTCCATAGCCTGTCCACCTGCGAGTAGTTCTTGTTGACCTCTGCTACAAGCAGAACCACAGGCGCAAGCGCGAGTGCGAAGCCAAGCGAGCCGATGACCGGATTCGTGGAGATGTAGAGCTCTTTGAGGCCTTGAGCGTCGTTGATGCGCTCGAAGATCTGCTGCGGGAGAGCGTAGAGCTGCGGGAGATACGGCTGGACTGTCTTCGAGAAGTCGGCGGTGTCGGACAGGGACTTGATGACGGGTATCGTCGTCGAAAGGATTGGAGTGAGCATTTTGATTCCGTGTGCTGGGCGGATGCGGTGGGAGGAGACGCTGCGGAGGCTGTCCGTAGAGTAAGGCGATGTAGCTACAGGAACGTCATGAGTTTATTGAATTAGCAAGTGTACTGCGTAGTCGCCGCAGCGATTAGTGGTGTGGATCGGAGTCTCGATTGTTGATGTCATTCGTTGTCGCGGCTCGGCTCTCGCTTGCATCGCCGTGTTCGGCGGCTTGCAGATCGAACGCGCTTTCCCAGGCACAACGCGTCTTCACATGATGGCAGATCCACCACGCCCATGCACCTCTCCATGGACACTCTGAAGGTACAGCGATGGTCAGGATACTCTGCGTGGCGGAGAAGCCCTCAATAGCAAAGGCGGTTGCGAACCATTTGAGCGGTGGCGCTCGAGCTGTAATTAAACTAAGTCCCACCTCGTTCGTGATGTATCTAACACCAAGCATAGGAAAATGTTCAAGGTATCCAGTGGGTCAAGAACTACAAGTTCAACTACAACTTTCGTACTTGGGGTCAATCGGATGTTACCTTCACTTGCGTAGCTGGACACATCCAGTCTCAAGACTTCACCGACCGCTTTCGGAAATGGATGGGCTGTCAGCCTGCAGAACTTTTCGAGGCACCCATACAGTCTTTTGTGGCAGATGTAGGCTCTTAGACAGCTGTTACTCGCCGGCATCAAAGCTAACAATCTTGCAGGACAAGAAGGCTGTAGCCAAGAACATCGAACGTCAAGCTCAATATGCCAACATCCTCTTCATCTGGACCGACTGTGACCGCGAAGGCGAGCACATCGGGACTGAGATTCGAGAAATCGCTCTCAAGGTAAAGCCGAACATGCAGGTGTTCAGAGCTCGTTTCAGCAACATCGAGAGAGCACATATCATTAATGCTGCTCAACACCCAATACCACTTGACGAACGACAAGCAAATGCAGTCGCTGCTCGGATCGAGCTCGATTTACGTTTAGGCGCAGCATTCACTCGAATGCAAACCTTGGCCTTGCAGAACATGATTCCTGCACAACAAGAGCAGAGGAAGATCATCAGCTACGGAAGCTGTCAGTTCCCAACTCTAGGATTTGTAGTGGACCGCTACCTTCGTGTCCGCAACTTCGTCCCAGAGACCTTCTGGTACATCAAGGTTGTTCATAAGAAGGAAGGCATTGATGTCAAATTTTCGTGGAAACGAGGACATCTCTTTGACAGGATGGCCGTGACCATCATCTATGAGCGGTGTCTGATTGCAAAGACGGCAAAGGTGACCAAGATGCAGAAGAAGCCCACGAAGAAGTGGAAGCCACTACCATTGACCACCGTCGAACTCCAAAAGAATGGCAGTCGCTTTCTAAGGATAACTAGTCAAGATGTGATGACTGCCGCTGAGTCATTGTACACCAAAGGCTGGATCAGCTACCCACGCACTGAGACGGACCAGTTCGATCGAGGGATGGACTTGAGGAGAATAATTGAAAAACAGCAACAAGACGGTCACTGGGGCCAGTTCGCTCAGGGGCTGATGAACGGCGGTTTCAACCAACCTCGCAATGGCCGCAACAATGATAAAGCACATCCTCCAATCCATCCAGTGAATTACGTCGTTCCTACTACACTCAATGACAACGAGAGGAAGGTCTACGAGTTTGTTGTTCGACGCTTCCTCGCTTGCTGCTCCGAAGACGCTGTGGGCGAAGCCACAGACATCGACATAGATTACGGTGGTGAGGCATTCCACGCTCATGGCTTGAAAGTCTTAGCACGAAACTATCTCGACGTCTATCCTTACGACAAGTGGGAAAGTAGTCAGCAACTCCCAACGTATACAGTAGGGGAGACATTCGAGCCAACGGAAGCCACGATGCATGATGGACAGACTACGGCTCCTGGTTATCTGACCGAGCCCGAACTGATTGCGCTCATGGACGCAAATGGCATCGGCACGGACGCAACGATGGCTGAACACATCGCCAAGATCAAGGAGCGTGAGTACGTGATCGGCAGGCCCAAAGGAGGAGGAGCCGCTCTAGATGGCGGCAATGGCGGCGGGAGAGGTGGACGAGGAGGACGCGGAAGAGGTAGGGGAAGAGGAGGAGCACGAGGGGGCCGAGGTGGTGCAGCAGCCCCGAATGGTGGAGGTGGAGGCGGCGGAGTGCAGGAATTCATTCCGACGACATTAGGTGTCGCTCTGATTGAAGGATATGACAATGTGGGATTCGAGACGAGTCTCAGCAAGCCGTTCCTACGCAAAGAGGTAAGACGGTGCAGTGTTGTGTTTAGAGGGAAGTTTACTAACGGCCCGGCAGATGGAGGTTCAGATGAAAGCAATCTGCGAGGGCCGCAGCACGCGCAACGACGTGGTGCACCAGAACCTTGAGCAGTATAGAGCCGTGTTCAATCGGACGTTGCAGCAGATCAATGTGCTCAAGGCTGTAAGTTTCACTTGAACACTACACATGCGATGTTGAGTACTAGCTAATATTCAACTGCGCATGTAGGCTATCAGGAAGTACGTTGTTGAAGCGAATCACGGCTGAGGCATTTTCCACGCGGCGCAGTGTTAGCGATGGCGCTGGCTAGACCATGCCGCGCTTCTTGGGGTACAGAGCACTCGTCTGCGGGAGATGTCCTGCAGTTTGGCTCCACGTGTATTTGCGGGCTTCTGTCGTAGGTTGCTTTTGCTTTTTGACATGTCATCGAGACACGGTCGGGAGAAGCAAAGCTACCAGAGACCAGAGTACTGCTGGCTCCCCTCGGTCCCCTCGTCTAGAGCTTCTGGTGCCTGTCAGCGCTGCAGACCCCTCTATTGCCCGGCGTGCGACTAGAAGCGCAGGGCATCGAGTAGCGACATCGGCCAGCGAGACCCTTTGACCCCGCGATAGATAAGGCCAATAGTGTTGAGGGTGCAGGCGGGTGGTGATAATGGTTGGAGCAGCTGATATGAGGTCGGATAGGATCGGAGAGACGACGATTGCGCGACGGCAGCCCTCTGACGGTACCTGAGGTTGAGGCTGCTGTTGGGGACACCACGGACGAGCAGATAGCAGCAAAGGTCATGATGACCACAGTATCCAGCATGCGCACAGCATGGAAATGCCCTGTTTCAGCGCATGACTGCTTCTTCGGGTGCTGCGGGATGATGCGATTGCTGGTGGAGAGGGCTGCAGCTCCCGGGAACTGTGGCTGACGAGGCCCCATCACCCGACCACGAGCCAATAGACGCACGCGCACGGCCTTTCCTTGGAACCGACCTGACGAAGCAGTTGCGCCGGGAAGCTTATCGTGGGAGTCAGGACCGACACAGTACATAACCAAAGAACACGTCCCTCGCAGCAACAACACCACCACAGACCATCACCAGACACACAGAGGCCACCCGCTCGCACAACGCTCCAGCTCCATCGCTCTCCCGTCCAGCTCGCGCACATCACCCCGTCAACGATCCTGCTCCGTCGCTGATCCCATCGCCGATCAGCCAGCACCCGTTCCGACACGGTCAAGCTACTTTGCTGCAGCTTGCCATCAACACCGCACAAACGCGTCGCCCGTCGCTCCTGTGTAGACCACCACATACAAGACAGCAGTCGCGCTGTCTTCCTGCCTCGCACCTTCGCCGCTGCTGCCTCTTGTCAGACAGCGCGCCTTCCTTGACTCACTTCCGTCAGCTGCGCCCGCTATCTCACCCTCTGTTCAGGAACGCCCGTCAGAATGGCTGCTGTCGCTATGAACAAGCCTTCCAACCTGGCTGCCGCCTTCGCGGCGCAGTCTGCGTCCTCGAACATACCGATACCTCGCGATGCTGGCCATTTCGGCGCCCCTGGGCACTCGGGGATGCTCCCTACACCCCCGAACTCCATCTCCCCTACATTACCGGCGCACAAGTATCGGCCTGGTTTGCCGACCATAACGACGCCTCATCCGCCGTCAGAGGTGGACTCGGTAATGGACCTCCAGGACGCAGCCGAGCACGCGACCGCGGACGGCCAGCCAACATCTGCGCTCTCCCGAGAAGCGCTGGCCGGACTGGAGGCAGAGGGCGCTATCACAGCTGAAATGCTCGCCAAACACCACCTGCCAGGCATCTTTCAGGGACAAGACACGTTGCCGATCAAGGACATCATGTCCCATCTGGCGCAGAACGTCCCAGGCTACTCTCGGATACCCCAGGCAAAAGCCCGCAGGCTGTGCGTCGCCGCGCTGGAATATCGCGAGGGCGGCGGCATGCATGGGGACGTCATTTTCGAGAAGGTGGGCTGGGGACGCTGGAGCAGTCATCCCAAGGGACAGGCGCCTCAACTGGGGCGCGGAGTCCCAATCGGAGGCGCGGCGCGTCCCGGGCCCACACCACCTGCCAGCGTGGACAGCGCTGGTGGGCTTCAAATTCCCAAGCTGCGCAACAACGACGTCTACTCGGGCAGTTGGGCAGCGGGCTCTTTGATGAGCTCTCGGGACGAAGACATGGCAGACAGAATGTCCCTGGACGGCTCCGAAGACACAGAGTCCTCAGCATCTGAAATGGAGCTGGATGAGGACGACGACACGGACGTCGAGGACTGGGCTGCCATCGGCCCACAGGCCCTTCGCGAGGCCTCTCGCTCTCGTGAGCAACACCATCGGACGGTATACCGTGACTACAACTACCTTTCTCGAACGTCGGGCGCACGCTTCCGCTCGGCCTCGGCACAATCAGTGCCACTTTCTCGTTCCGCCGGCAAGCCTACAACTCCGGCCTTTAATCAATCGACTTCTTTCTCTGCATCCCGTGGCAACACGGGCACCGTTCATAATGCATCTGGTTCTGGCGCAGGCGTTTTGGGTACCGCTCAGAACAATCAGGAGCGCGAGGCTATCGAGGCCTTGCTCGCGATGGG
Source organism: Lophiotrema nucula (assembly GCA_010015825.1). NCBI lineage: Eukaryota > Fungi > Ascomycota > Dothideomycetes > Pleosporales > Lophiotremataceae > Lophiotrema > Lophiotrema nucula. The sequence continues at coordinate 386,692 of ML977325.1, read as the reverse complement.
CTCCATGTAAATACACATCGCACAACGTGATGTTCGATATCAGCGTTCTCTCTGATTCCGAACGAACGCCGCATCATGTCAGCTATATGATATCACAACACAATTCTGGGACAGGGGACAATTGGACTGCGGATATGTCCTCGGACTGGGCTTTTGCTTTTTGTTACTGTCATGCTCCCGATTGAGTTGATTGGGAAGATCCGTCAAGTGCTGATGCGATCCACATTTGGGTTAACTGGGTCTTTTCATCGTCTTTTCTTGCTCTATATCCTCAATTTCTCTTCACACATTATCAGGCAGGAGCTTCAGGGGTGTGCGTCTGCTTTACGCCTGGCTATCCCCACATTCTCTGGGACTCAGCACATGTCACTGGCTGGGCAAGCAGAAGCGTGGAGCTTGATGGCACTGCTGGCACGACTGGACCCCTACATCTTCCTACCTTACTCTTGTATATACATTTTCTGTCATATCATTTGACAACACCCTACTCCAACATCGGCTATTGGCCACTGGGGTCTGGAGCGCTGCAGGACAGCAGCGCAGGCGAAGACTCCAATCAATAACATACGCTTACGGCGGGTACCTTTACTGGTCCTCACCTGGGCGCATTTGATAAGTCACTTCTCCGTCCACCTTTCCATCTCCTTCTCAACGTCTTCCCCACATTCACAAGCATACTCGTCACACTACATGACCTTACGGTAGGGCTCAAGCACAGAACTGACTCGACAGGACACTCTTCACTAGCCGACAGTGCTAGATACGCACCGCAACGTCACCTGTCACGTTCTCGGCGAAGATATGGCGGCCCTAGGCGGACCCCGGACGCAGGTATGCCTCCTACCTGCAACCACGCCACGGGCTTACCCGTATCTCTCTTTCTCCGCGTTCCTCAACTCCAATCGCCACCACCGAATGGGAGCTAGGGCCGTCGCCCTGAGCCAAATCCTAGGATTGTCATTGGCAGTCTGTTCGCGAGCAGTCTGGTGGATTTATCGGAAGGAACGACGACCCGGTGAGAAAGTTCAAGCTCAAGCTTGAGCTCGCTTGGGGCCCATTCTGTGGTAATTCCGTGGTGAGCAAAGGCGATGACAGGCTTGGCAGGTCTCGTGAGATGGGAACCAGACCTTCGGATCTTTAGTGACCGGAGAAACATGGGGAAGCTGGGAGAGCTTGCTCAGATCAAGACGTTATGACTGATGGACTTCGTTGACTGCCGTTCGGGATCCCACGAAGCTACGTATGTGGATGATGAAGTGCCGAGATATCCATTGCTGTTACTTCATCGACTGAAGTGAAGCGAGG